>WOXC01007506.1:0-336426 GCA_011680675.1 Gymnobelideus leadbeateri | reverse complement strand
TCTATATTTCCCATTCCCACTACTTGTTCTCTTTGTCCCTTCCCAAATCTTTTCCCCCTTTCTTTCTTCTGCTTCTCTTTTCTCTCACCAAAAATATCTTCCTTAACAGCTTATAATATGAAAATAAACAATATATTTTAATGATTCTTTAAATATTAATTAAATATTTCATATTTTTTTACTCAGATATATTAAATCTCTTTTTTATGAATGTGGCTCTGGAAAAGAAAACTATTTCCCCACCCTTAATGATATTTACCCCATTCTTCATAGCTCACCTTTTACCATAGTTTATTAAAATACATAACCATATTTGGCTATTTTAAGAGATTATTTTATAGAATTACACATTTAATATGATCATTTCAAAAAGGAAAAATGATTTCTAATAGAAATACAAATGTCAAATTCAACTAAAGGCAGAATTAGATCTATATTATTGTCATGATCAGAGTGAAAATATTGAAGGAATTACTCTACAATAAACTTCCTGAGGTAGCAAATCCTGGAATGCAAAATTGACCAATATCTCTCCTTTTTGGGGGAGTGGGAAGCAAGGTGGAGAGCTCTGTAAAGAAGCTTAGGAGAAAGATCCCAGGAAAAGAATCATGAACTTTAAACCTTGGACAAATTACTTAACTTCTCCAGGTCTCAGTTTTCTCACCTGTAAGATAAGGAAGCTGGAAAAGATGAGCTTTAATGTACCCTTCAGCTCTAAATCTATGGTACTAAGGATCTAGCTTTACCTAATATAATGGAGCATAAAAGAGGAGGAAGGCAGGACTAATAGTTGATTTTGTCACAAACAAATCTTTTCCATTAAGTAGTTTAACAAGCTAAGTTGTTACTAAATATGTGAAACTCTGATATTAACATGCTTGCAAAGACACCCAAATTGCATCCTCTAGAGAATACACGCAGGTCAATGCAGTGAGTAGCTGGTGACAGGTGATGCACTAGAAAGAAGCCTGGACAAAAGGTTGGGAGAAAGAAGTTTAATAGTTGGATTTATCATCTTGAGCAAGTCATTGAGTCACATTATCTCAGTCTCCTTTTGTGTTAGTCAAGAATATTAACCGAGGCTCAGAAGTTAAATGACTTTTGAGTTTCCAGATGGACAAAGTATAAAAGTCAGGACTAGCATCTCTTCAGACTCCTCATCTGCAGCTTTGCTGAATCTCTTTATTTCCACTCCCTTTCCTGTCTTTCTTCGTCTTTTCACTGTCTCTTTCTTGAACACATCTATGACCTGTGGGCTAGCAAAAGAGAGAGGAAGATAACAGTGCCTAAAAGTTGGTAGGACCAGAGAATCACAGCTTGTCTCAACAGCATAGCTCACTTCAACTTCAGTCCTGAGGCAGGAGGCCAGATTATCTAGCAAGTGCTGACAGACCTTCATGGCCTGACTAAAGTCCCAGATGTGGAGATCTTATGGGACTGCTAAGAAGCCTATAACTAAAAGAGTCACAGCCATCTGTTCCCTAGTCTCTCACCCAACATACCAGCTAATGAAAGGAAGAAGACTTTCAGTAAAAACATAGACTATGTCTCTACTATTTTATACAGGTTGTGTGTGTCTTAGTGTAGTTTTAAGTTATTTTTAAAGATATATTACTTAAAGTATAATATGGAAAATATGAATTTTGAAAATTTATATTACTTAATATTTTCTGGTCTATGTGATGCTATTTTAGTCAGACAATGTTATTATTTAATGTGTTACCCTCCACAACCCTTTTTATATTTTAGAACACATTCCTGGGTCCCCTATATTATTTCTACTTTGTGTAACCAAGTCTGACCACTAGGTGTGCTATTGGAACATATCGTCATTAAAACAGGTATTGCCACAAATTTAAAAGCACCTGTTTATAAAAATGTCAGGATGCTTATAAACTTGCCACTTGGGGTACCAGAATCTATTTATCTAGAATCCATTAGCTCACCTAGATAATAACATATGAAGCACTTTATGCTAGAGGCAAATGCTAGTGCATGCATATAAATGTGTCTATATATGTGCTCCTGATCCTGAAGGACAGAGACTGGGAAACTATATTTTAAAATGTAAAAACCAGTCTTAGCTCCCAAGGTCAAATAAAGCAGGCCACCAACCTGGTGACAGTTTGTCACCCCTGCTGTATAGTATTAAGAAAGTTGAGGGAAATGTACACAGTAACAGCCACAGTGTGTGATGACTGACTTTGAGAGACTTAGCCCTTCTCAGCAATGCAAGGATCTAAAACAATTCCAAAGGCCTCATGATGGAAAATGTCATCCACATCCAGAGAAACAACTATGGAGTTGGAATACAGAGTGAAGCAGATGAATTTTTTTTCTTTCACATGGTTTCTCCCATTTATTATAATTCTTCTATGCAACATGACTGATGTGAAAATGTATTTAATAGGAACATATGTGTAGAGCCTATATCAGATTGCATGCTGTCTTTGGGAGAGGGGAGAGAGAGGGAGAAAATTTAAAACTCGGGGAAGTGAATGTCGAAAACTAAAAATAAATAAATTAACAAATAAAAAAAAATTGAGGAAAGGTAACCTTTAATTCACTTGTAGTTTATATATAATGCCGGTAGCGTGTAGGTTAGTAATTTTCACAGTATTTGCATATATCTGTGTTTAGTTCAAGGCATTCACTAAGTCACATCTATGTAAGAAGGGCTGATGAAATGCATATATATATATAAAATTTGCTTTCAATATCAACAACTGTGCACATGCATGCGCGCGTGCGCGCGCGCACACACACACACACTTATTTGAAAGCAAATTATCCAACAGAGGAAAAAAAATCCAAAGACACACAAGTAAAAAATAAAACAAAGCAAACTACCCTGCTTTTATAATCAATAATAATCTTTATTTAATTTTTAAAAAGCTAAAAATAATATTATGGTTCAGCTGAAGGAAAAGGAGCCAGATAGAAAGGAAAACTAGAAAAGGAGAGGCAGGGGAAACAGCAATTGCAGTAACAGACCAGAGAAGCCATATAGAGGTAAAAAAAGGCACAGGGAAGAAATAAATCCTACCTACTTACTCCTCTAAAGCTTTTGCCCTTATAGGCTCCATCTAGCACCAAGGAACCAAAACCCTATGTGTCCCTATGATTCCATACCTGGTGAAAATCTCTCATTTATAGCAAAGAATATCAGAATTGGAAGGAACTTCAGAGGTCATCTCATTCAATCTATACCTGAGCAAGGATCCCTTTAACATTATGTGTGTTCAGTAATTTTTCAGTCATGTTTGACTTTTCGTGACCTCATTTGGGGTTTTCTTGGTGAAGATAATGGAGTGGCTTACCATTTCCTTCTCCAGCTTTTAGTTAGACTTAATGTCTAACTAAAGAGGAAACTGAGACAGAAGGATTAAGTGACTTGCCCAGGATCACCCTGCTAGAAAGTGTCTGAGGCCAGATTTGAAGTTGGGGAAAATGAGTCTTCCTGACTTCAGGCCTGCCACTCTTTCCACTATATCACCTAGCTGCCCTTATCCATCACTATAACCCATCATCTACTAAAGCCCAGTCCTCCTATGATCAGAAGTGTCACTTGCCACTGCTACTTTTCAGACTTACCCTATCAACAAATAATGTTAGGAACAACAATCCTAGTGTCTGTTACCCCCTTTAGTAAGACTGCTATCTTAGAATAAAGTACTAATAGGAAAGCTTCCCAAGGAGGATGTGAAAATCAGTATCTTACCAATAAAACTCTATCAGATATTTAAGCAAATACATGTTGATTCTAATGGAGTAGTAGTACTAAAAGACAATTTCAGAAAACCTAACTTGGCCAGATGAAGTTAAGCCAAAGGCCAGAGATGCCCTACCCCATGACATAAGATAATAATAATAGCTGACCTTTACCTACTAGTGCTTTAAGATTTACAAGCAGTTTTATGTAAACTCATGGAATAAAACAGCTGCAGAGAATTTTGGAGCTAAAAGGGTCCTTTGAGATCATAAACTCTAATATTCTATACAAGAATAATTTCAATAATGTTCCTAATAGGTGTTCACACAATTCCTAATTAAACAGCACGTGAGGCTAACTTTCTGTGAGGAAGCCCACCACAATCATGACTAGGGCTACAGAAATTCTTCTTGGTATCAATCCAGAATTACATTTCTTATCATAAACAGGCCTGAAGGATTTAGGCTTCATTTAATTTACTCCTCTCATTTTACAGAGTAGGAAACTGAGGCCCAGAAAGGGGAAGAGACTTCCCCAAGATTACACACAGGTAATAATATGAACAGTAAGAATAAGAATAGTAGATTTATGTAGATTTTTATATAAATTTAAATTTATAAATATAAATATATAAATATATATTAAGGTCTGGTAATCTCTTTACATAATGTCCAGAATCCCAATTAAGCACCACAATAAATCTATGATACAACAGACTAGCAGGCATTATAATCCATATTTTACAAAAGAAATTGACATCATAGAGATTAAGTGAATTGACCAAGGTCACAATTAACATGTTTCTGAAGTAGGATTCACACCCAGATCTGCATGACTCAAAGTTCAACACTCTAACCATAATGATTCCACATTCCCTTTCCAGGTAGTGTGCATGAGAGCAGAGATTCAAACTCAGCTCTCCTGACTTCAAATGTAATGCTGTCCCTTGGAGTCACAACTAGATTTTTTCCCCAAATATCAGCCCTTCAAACATATGAAGACAATGATCATGCACCTCTCAGAGTTCTCTTCCTTAAGCTAAACAGCCTTAGATTCTTTAGCTCTTCTGGTTCTCAGACATTCCTCTAGAAAAGCTCTATTTTACTAATTTTCTCTTTCAATGAGATACCCAAAATAAAACAATACCTTAGTTATAGTCTAACCACTACAGGCTAGACTAGGTCTTCTATCAAAAATCTTTTGTTCTTATTACAGTACTTAAAAATGAGGGAACTGAGAGCCAGAGAGACGAGTGATATGAATATATACCCCCTGCCTACAAACGAGTACCCTTTCCATCACACGAGGCTGCTGCCTCTTCTATTAATGTAGCCGAGAACTGCACTATTTTAGTTGCTATATCACACTGTTAAGCTTGCACTCCACAAAAAGCCTTAGTTTTCTTTAAACCCATGAGCTATTTATTCAGATCCTTCACATCCTGAACTGTGTTTCATTTATTTTAAAACCTAAAATGTAGGCCTTTCCATTTATCCTATTAAATTCTATTCTAATAAATTTGGTTCACCATGACAACCCACTGAGATCTTTCCTGATCCTGGTTCTGTCTTTTAAGTTATCATTATCAGGTTTGTGTAACCTGTAAATTTTGACATCTGCATTTAAGTTAATGATAAAAATATTGAACAAGATAAGTCTAAGAACCAAGCCTTGTAGCACACCATAAGACAGCTATATCAAAGATACATACTATGTGACTCACTTCAATCAACAGGTATTTGCAGTGGGTCCTGCAATTTGTGTAGGTTCATAAGAATACTACAAATACAATGTGGCTCTCCTAACCAATATATCTAGACATGACTTATGATTAAATTCCACTGGGTATAGAGCTAGATCCTAGACAGCTAAGTTATGCCATTTGATTTTTGTTGAAGACTTAACATCCCTTTATATGACACAATAATTCTTGGACTTTTACTTTTTGTATGGTAGGTCAGTGTGTGGGGGTGGCAAGTGAATTTTACACACACACACACACACACACACACACACACACACACACACTTTTTTCCTTTTTAAAAAATACCTTTTGTTTAATTATTTCTGAATACAGAGAGGGCCTCTACCCAGGAAGCAGTGACACATTAAAATCAGTGGCAGCTATGGGTCTTGATTCTTATATTATCTTGAAGTTTGAACTTAGTTTAGCAAACAGCTTTCTTTCTTACACTACTGAATTAAAAACAAGGAAACAAACCAAACCAAATCCCCAGAATGCTTGATTTTACTACAGAACTATGAAACATCCTTATCATAGACAGATTGGCTTTGTAGCCCTGGGCAAATTACTTAACCTTATTTGGCCTCAGTTTCTTCATCTATAAAACGAAGACACTGGATTAGATCATAAGATCATAGATTGAGAGCCGGATGGTACCTTACAGGCCATCAAGTCCAATCCCCTAATTTTACAGATTTTCTTTATGTTTTTGGAAAGCTCAACAGTAGCCACTCTAAAGATCAGTTTACATCTCAATCCTAAAGAAGGGCAATGCCAAGAATGTTCAAATTACTGAACAATTGTATTCATTTCACACATCAGCAAGGTTATGCTTAAGATTCTGTAAGCTAGCTTTTAATAATACGTGAACTGAGAAGAGCAGGCTGGTTTTTGAAAAGGCATGGGAACTAGAGACCAAATCGCCAATATTTACTGGATAATGGGAAAACAAGGGAGTTCCAGAAAAGCATATACTTCTGCTTTATTGACTACGGTAAGGCCTTTGTGTGAATCACAACAAAATGTGACAACTCCTCAAAGAGATGGGAATACCAAATCATCTTACTTGTCTCCTCAGGAATCTGTGTGTGGGCCAAGAAGCAACGATTAGAACTGAACATGGAACAACTCATTGATTTAAGACTGGAAAAAGTGTTTGACAAGGTTGTATATCGTCATCTTATTTATTTAACTTATCTGTAGAGTATAACATGCAAAATGTCAGACTGGATGAATTCAAAGCCAGAATTAAGGTTTCTGGGAGAAATATCAACAATTTCAGATATGCAGATTATATGCCACTTTGATGGCTGAAAGTGAAGAGGAATTAAGAAGTCTCTTGATGAAGGTAAAAGAGTGTAAAACCTGGTTTGAAGCTTAACATCAAAAAAAATTAAGCTCTTGGCAACTGGCTCAATCACTTCCTGGCAAATAGAGGGAGAATAAATGGAAGCAGTGTCAGATTTTATATTCTTGTGCTCAAAGATCACTGCAGATGGTGATTGCAACCAGGAAATTAAAAGACATTTGCTCCTTGGAAGGAAAGCTATGACAAATACTAAATAGCAAAGACATCAACTTGCTGACAAAGGTCTGTGTAGTCAAAGCTATGGTTTTCCCAGTAGCAATGTATGGCTGTGACAGTAGGACTTTCCTATAAGGAAAGCTGAGTGCTATAGAGTTGCTGCTTTCAAACCGTGGTAATGGAGAAGACTTTTGAGAGTCTGGTGGAAAGCAAGACCAAATCAACCAATATTTAAAGAATTTAATCCAGGCTATTCACTGGAAGGTCAAATACTGAAGGTGAAACTTAACTACTTTGGCCACATAATGGAAAGACAGGATTCATTGGAAAAGACCCTGATGGTGGGAAAGACTTAAGACAAAAGGAAAAGGGGATGGCAGAGAATGAGATGGAGAGACAGTATCATAAACCAATGAACATGAACCTAGACAGACTTCAAGAGAGTAGAGGATAGAAGATCCTGGCATACTATGGTCCATGGGGTCACAAAGAGCTGGACACAAGTAAATGCCAACTTATGTTTCCTTTCAGTGCTGAGTTTCTTTAATTTTTCATTTGGTGACTATACACTAATATATACTTTAGTTACACTTTGTACTTATTGCCTTATATTCAATTTTTAATTTTATATGTCTTGTTTCCCCAACTAGATTATAAGTTCTTGAGGGTAAGGACCATGCATTATACTTTTTTACATACTCATAGAACTTTCTTTGGCCATCACCTTCACTGTACCTCTTTTACTTGTATTCCTGAGTTGTTAAATGAAATCACAAAAACACAATGACTGAATCCACTACAAAATTATGCCATCTAACTTCACCTAGACCTTCACCAATGCACAGCAAAATTCATCTTCATTACACTTTCTCCACAGGCTGTTCTAAGCCCCGATTTGACCCACTTGACCTCACCTCCTGCTTTTTTTTTTTTAAGACTATGTGCTGGGATCTCCCTCATCTCCCTTCCATCATACTTTAAAACTTCTCACTCATCTGTTCCTCCTTCCTTCCAGTCTCAGAAAATAAGGCAGGAGATGAGTTGAATAAGGAAACTGTGCAGGTGACTTGGGGGGGTGGGGTTGAACGTGGAAGAATGGTCTAAGATTGAATTTGCAGAGGAAATATGTGGGAGGATCTGAGAAGGTGAAGAACAACTTGTCCTAAAGTAGAAGAGCATAATCTGAAGAAGGCAAAAGACTAAACAGAAGAGATCTGCAAAGGATGCAAGGAAGAGTATGGGTAGGAAAAGATAAGGCAAGTTAGATAAAATAAGTTGATAATTAAAACAAAAGGTTAATTAGAGAAGGGGAAAGACTTTGGGTATATTTGTAGGTTCCCAAGTGGGCAATACTCCCTGGGGGGTGCTGGAATGATGGGGTGGGGGGAACCAGTAGTAGCCTCAGGTGTAACTGGGAGGTGTTGAATAAAAACAAGGAGGCAGTAGAAGCACAGGGAAAGAAGGAAATTTTGAAAAACTATTTTCACATGTTTCATCTGTTGTGCAACAGAATTAAAGTCATAGTGATTACATTATTTTCCAAATAAACACACAAAATGAAAATTATAACTGATCAGTACAATGACAGGTCTTAACAAGCAAGTATTGGCAGGCAAGTGTATTGGAAATTGTCCGGAAGTCTAGCATGTATCAGCAGGAATACATGCATGTGATGACTTGTTTACAATACTATACAGTTATATGATGTAATATTGCATCATAAAAATTTCAATGCAAGAAATCCCCCCACATATTTACAATAAATTATTAAATTTAAGATGTGTCATTTAAAAAAATTGATATATTAAAAAATGACTCAAAAGTATTAAAGGGTTAAAGAAAACGGATTTCCAGGGGGGGTGAGGTGCTAAATAATTTTTTTTAAAAGGGGGTGGTAGGCCAAATAAGTTCGGTAACCTCTGAGTATAGTTGTAAAATTAATAAATTATAGAAGTGAGGAGAGGGTTAAGTTGGGTTGTTTTTTTTTTTTGCTTTTTGCAGGGGGGAGGGCAGGACAGTTGGGGCTAAGTGACTTGCCCAAGGTGACATGGCTAGTAAATGTTAAGTGTCTGAGACAGGATTTGAACTCAGGTCCTCCTGACTCCAGGGCCGGTGCTCTAGTCACTGTACCACCTAGCCACCCCGAGGGTTAAGTTTTAAACCTCCACAGTCTGAAAAACAAGGCTGAAGATCTCAGTCAGTATAGAGATAATGAGAATTTTGCAGTGGTTTGTATTGAGTATACAATATTTGTAATTTTGCCATAGTCAATGAATTATCTAGGTTCAAGATATTTTGTGATTGCTTTCTCCTAGTTTTCTTCCTGTCTGTCTGACTGCTCTGTCTTCTTTGCTAAACCTTTATCTATGTCATGCCTACTAACTGTGGAGTGGTTATGGCTCTCTTTATCTTCTCTTTCTATAATCTTTCACTTACTGATCTCATCAGATCCCATGGATTCAGTATTATCTGTAGGCAGATCATTCTCAGATCTATTTACCCAGCCCTAGGCTCTCTTCTAAGTTCCAGTCTTGCATCAACAACCGCCTTTGGGCAGTTTGAACTTGATGTCCTGTAAGTACTTCAACATGTATTTTTTATATTTTCCTTAATACCTTCCCCTCTCCTGAACTTCCCTATTATTGGTGAGGACCATCACTACTTTTTCAGTCATTCAGGTTCCCAACCTTAATTTCACCCTTAACTTCTCTCTCTCTCTCTTTTCTTTTTCCTCATCTTGTACATATAATCAGTTGCAGTGTCTTAAAATTTCATTCTCTATAGTATCTTTAGAATATGTCTTCCTTCTCTCCACCCAGTCACTACCCTAGTTCATTACCTCCTCTAGCTTGAACTATTATAACAGTATTCTAATTGAACTCCTTGCCTGATATCCCTTTTCACTCCAATCCATTCTCCACACAGCCTTAATTTTCCTAGGTCTGCATAGTTCTGACTATGAGCCGCACCTACTCAATAAATTAGCATCTCCCTGTTACCCTGACAATCAAACACACTTACCTCTGTCTGGCATCTAAGTATCTTCATAATTTGGCTCTTTTCTATTTTTCCAGTCTTCTTATACATTGCTTCCCCTGACACACATACTCTTATGGTTGTATTGTAAAGCAGAGAAGGAAAGAACAAAGAAGCACATTTGAGCAAAGGTCAGTGGAGGAAGAAACAAGACTGATTTTATTATGGGAGTATACTACAGATTACTTAAGACAGAAAGGAGAAACAGATTAGGAACCGAGCAGAAGCTTGGCAAAGAGATAAGGCATAGTAGTGATGGGGGAATTCAACTGTCCAGACAAGCTGCTGGAATTATCTCTGTGTGCCAGAAGCAGAACACCTAATAACTGCTTGATTTGTCCACAATAATTTTATCCTTCAAAAGGTAGAAGAATAAGTCTGGGGACTCCTATTTTATATCTGATAGTCATTGGTAGAGAGCACCTGACTGTTGTCTCCTAGAATTCTGATTGACAAGGAGAGGAAATTTAAATAAAATTTGACATTCACCTTATTTTTGGGAGCAGAGATTTCTAAGCCCTCAGAGGAAGAATAGATAGGATACTGTGAACTAAATTCTACATGGGAAATCAGTTTAGGAGGGGAAACTCTCAAGAGTGAAATTCTTTAGACAAAGAGGGAAAAAATTCCAGTAAGGAAGAAAAACAGAAGAGTCTTATAAGAATAGTGTCATTCTTGGGTGCGGCTAGGTGTTGCAGTGAGTAGAGCATCGGCCCTGGAGTCAGAAGGACCTCAGTTTGGATCCGACCTCAGACACTTAATGCACACACAAACAAAAACCTAGCTGTGTGACCTTGGGCAAGTTACTTAACCCCAATTGCCCTCCAAAAAGAAAAAAATAAAAAAGAATAGTGTCATTCTCAAAACGAACTTAGCTGTGTGAGAAAAGTCAGGGACAACAAAAAGAGTAGTTTTTCAAAAAGTTATATTGTGGGAAAGAAGAGGATCAAAGGGATGGGAAGGATGGAGAGGGTCAGATAACTGACAATAAAGAGTAGAGATGCTTAATTCTAATTTTGTTCCCTTCCCCTCCCCCCAAAAAGAATTTTTTAATTGCAAAGAGCAGAACAAAATGGTTAATATAAATAAGCTAGTACACAAACACCTAGTTTGTCTTTAATGAATTCTGGGCATCTGGCCCAAATGAGCTACCTTTTGGAAGCAATTTTATCATTCTGTCACTGAAAGACCCAGAGAATGTAACTATTAAGCCACTCTTAGTGATATCTGAAAAATGGCAGAGAACAGGAGAAGCACCACAGAGCTTGAAAGGACAAACCTTGTGATTTTCAAAAAAAGGGGGAAAACAGTCTCTCTTACTGCTCCCTGGAACTTAAGATGTCCCAAAGTGGAATTCCTCCACCCCCCCTTCCCTCCTAAAACTTTCTGCTTCTTTCACAACTTCATTATTTTAAAAAACGCCCTTATCCTCCCAGTCATCTAAACTTAAAACCTCAGCCCCATTTTAACCTGTCCCTCACCTTTACCACACACATCCAATCAGAAATCAAATCTTGTTGATTCTAAATCTATAATATTATAAAATCTCACCCTTCTTCACTCACAGTGCTCCCACCCTAGTTCTGACCCCTATTACCTCTCTTAACTACACCCATTCCTTGCTTACATCGTTTTCTTTCCTTTAATCTCTTTTCTGAGCAACCTGTCTTTCATAGTTGACAGTTATCTTTCTAGAATACAACTATGGCCATTTCATTCAATAACTGTTTCAAAAATATCTTCCCTGTCCATAAAATAAAGTATAAAGTTAAGGAGAAAGAAACAGGTAAAGAACTTGAGCTGAAGAAGGAATTGCAAAGGTGATTTTGAAGGCTTTAGAAGAGCAGAGAGGGACAGATATAATTTTTTTTTCATCTGTAAAATGAAGAGCTAGACTAGGTGATTTCTTGAGTCTCTTCTAAATTTAAGTCCATGATTCTATGAACACTTCCGTGAAAAGCAGGAGAAAAATCACAGAAGCAACAAAGTGTAGGGCATGTTGACGATAGGAAGGCAGAGAGGGGGCGATGCAAAACATAGTCCATTTTCTCTGGAGCTTGGAGATCAGAAAGGCATGTAACATGAAGGAAGGCTAGAAAAGTATGGAGGTGCCAGTTTATAGAAGGTTTTGAACACCAAGCAAAGGAACCTGAACTTTACTTGGTTAAGGAGCAGATAAGTGACATGGCTAGATCTGGTGATATATTATTACTTTAAGAATCTCTGATTTTGTGAGAGTTAGCACTCTCTGAGAGATACAGATCACAACCTTTCTATAGCTGTCTTGGAGAGTTACTGTGGTTGAAGAAGCTGTCATTTTGTGGCTAACCTGTGGAGAAGGCTTTCCAAACTTATCAAATCTGGTCTACTGAATGGCAGACATGAAGTCTTTCCTAGGGTCCACACATAAATCCCTTCTAATCTGAGGAAAGGGAGAAGCTATCAATTTATAAACTATAATCTATGGGAATCCAGGGTTCACTTCCATGCTACAAAGAACTAGAGTAAGAATTTAATGGGAATAATCTAGATATAATAATATGTATCATGGTAGTAGTATGAAGGAAGGTAAAGAGGATGGAATAGAAATGAGAAGACCTGTCAAGAGTACAGATAGGTGATAAGGAAGGTCTGTTTTAAAGTGATAACAGTAGAAACAGAGAGAAGGGAATGAGTGAAAAATGTTATGTAGGTGGAATAAACAGATGGTAACTGGATATGAGATGAGAGTAGGAGTGAAGAGAAAAAGATAACACCAAGATTTCTAATACTGAAGACAGGGTAAACAGTGGCAGCAAACATGGTAAACTCATAAGGGGAAAAGCTTAAGAGGAAAGTTAGTTTTGGGACATGTTGATTTTTTAGGTAGATTCTTAGGTGGAGAGATTCTAAAGACTCCTGGAGATATATATTCTTAGCTCATATGTATGTATATATGTGTGGAGAGAGAGAAAGAGAGAGAGACAGACACACTAAGGACAGACTCTTGAAAAATATCTGCCACACTGGGTCTGGAAGAGGATGAAGAGTCAATGGAGACACAGGATTGGTTAGACAGGAGGAAAATCAGGATAGTCTGCTGAAAACAGAGGAAAGAATATCCAAAAGAAGGTACTAGTCAGAGAGATTAATGAGAAAAAAACACTGTAAAAAGGCCAATGGATTTGCTAATTATTAGGTCTTTGAAAGAGATTTCAATAGCCTAGTGATAGGTAAAACCCAGAATAACAGAATATTAGGACTGAGAAGGATGAAGAAAGACTACATGAGCGGAGGGGGAATTAGAAATATCTGTTATAGACTAACTTCTGCATGTTTACTAGCAAAGAAGAAATTAGAGAGGGGATTGTAGCTACCCTGTGCAGTATCTCTTGATTCTGTCTTTTTCTTTCCACTCTTATGACAAACATTCTATTTCTTCATCAGGTCTGCTTTGGAGTAACAAAACGCTTTTTAGCTGTTATCTGTACCTCTAGTCTTTCTCTCCTCTGATCCATCACCAGAGTTATGTTCCTAAGGCACAAGTCTAATCACATCATTCACTATGCTACACAGAAACCTTTTAATGGCTCCCCACTGCACACTAAGTAAAATTCAAAACTTCTTAACAAGGCATTTAAGTGCTCCTTTCTCCCACCTACAATCTAACTCCAACTTAATTTTTTTCAACTTTACTTAATACTATTCCCCTTAATATATTTGACATTCTAGCCAAACTTGACTATCTACTGTAGTCTATATATGTATAATTATACTCTGCCCTCTCTCAGCTATGCATATGCCCATACCACCTCCGATGGTTGGAACAGGCTCCCCCCAAATCAACAACCAGCACTATCTCCTTGTATTCACTGAGCACTCTATTCTCTTCACCTTCCCAGATCAAGGTCACCTTTATTAAGTTCCCTTCTCCTATCAATTAAAAACATAGATGTTTGTGAGAGTTTCTTGTTCCTTCAGTAAATGAAAGATTCCTTGAAGGTGGGGACTATTTTTCACCTTTGTATCCCTGGCACAGTGCACAGGAATTTAACAAATGTTTGTTGAGTTGCCATGAAGAGTTCTGCTGTGATATTTTCAGGGGGAAGGGGGAACACACGGAAGATTTCAGTAAATGAGAAATGATGGAAGAAATATTGTAGGATTAGTTTGAGGATACAGAGGAATTTGCCTAAAACACATTGAGTTTCTTTTTTTATTACTAAAACTTAAATATACAGTAAGAAAAAGAAATATATTATAAACTTAAATACTGAAACTTAGATACAAAATAAGAAAAAAAAAGCATGTCATGTGCACAGAAGAACGAAAGGATTCAAAATGTACAGCAATCAATTTCCATTTCAAGAAAGTCTATATAATAAATACTATGTGTTGTGAGAGCTATCTTTTCTTTGCTTCCTTGTAACATTAAGAGTTTCAAAGAGTATAATGGCTAATTATTGTCTTTATATAGATGACTTCCAAATCTCTATTGTCAGCTCCAATTTCTTTCCTGAGCTCTAGTCCCCACATCACCAACTGTCTATTGGAAGATTCAAAGTGAATGTCTCACAGACATCTCCCACTCTGCATGTCTAGAGAGAACTTCTCTTTCTCTCCAAACTTTCCCTTCTAGGAGGGGTCAGAAGCTATTCACGAGGTAGGATGACATGAAGATACCCAGGAAGCAGCAATATGGTGGGTCTAGGTCAGGCTAAAAATAGTGAAAGTTCACCAATCAGGAGTTTAAAGCCCCAGGGTAGAAGTAGAATGACAGGCTGGAGATAGATGGAGGCTGGAGAGCAATAACATGGCATGAAAATGGCCTTGGAGCAGCATTCCTGGGAGTATACTCCCTTCTTCACCTCTGCCTCAGTGAATCTCGTCTCTCCTTTAAGATTTAGCTCAAGTAATACCTTCTACACAAAGCCTCTCCTGATCACCATCAACTGCTGGTGGCCAAAATATCTTGAATTTTTTTGGGGTATTTATTCTGAGTACATACATACATTCCTGATATACAGACAGACAGATGGGGGGGGGGAGGGGAGAGAGAGAGGGAGAGAGGGGGAGAGAAAGAGAGAGAGAGAGAGAGAGAGAGAGAGAGAGAGATCTATATACACTTCTATCTCCCTCTATCCATAGTCCCCATAAGGAGAGTCTGATTTTTTTTTTGTCTATCTCCAGTCCATAGCACAATTCTTGGTTTTGTGTAGGGGCTTAATAAATGATTGTTGGTGGCTGATTATAAGAGAGAATGGTGCAAAAAGAAAAAAGAAAAGGTAAAGTGGGTCTTGGGAAAGAAGTTAAGATGTTGATGAGATTATCTCAAAGGATCCATGTATTAAATGGAAATAAAACTTAACCTGCCTTGCTTATCTCAGAGGGTTACTTGTAAGGATCCAATGAAATAAAAAAGAATGTGAAATCACAGAACAAAGTCCTGTTTCCACCACTAACTTGTCATGTGACCTTGTGTAAGTTTCTAGCTTCAGTTTCCTCACCTCTGAGATGAGGGGTTTGGACTAGATTTCTAAGGTCCTTTCTAGTTCTAAAATCCTCTAAGTTAAAAATACTATATAAATAAGACAGTTTTATTTTATTTTTTCTATGTAATAAAAGTTTAAAAATATCTACTGTCAATTATAATCTTTCACTAGCATCTAATTTTATTCAATAGAATAACACTTCATTTGTTTATTATGTAATTTATTTGAAAATGTTTTAAGTTCAGAGTAACCTTACTATAATTAATCTGAATTAGTTGGGGTTTTATATATACTTACTTGTATACATATCCCTGTATTTGCATATAATTTAAGTAGATATTCACCATTTTCTTAGAAAAGAGTCTTGATTTTTAGTTTTGCTGCATGCAACTATTTAATAAATACATTTAATGAATAAAAAGTCTGAAATTATATTCAGGTAAAAAATATTTTAAATAATTGTGTTAGTGCACTGGACAATCTACCCAAGTGTAATGGAAATGCAAATTTAAAGATCTTCCCTGCCCCTAGCTTAAGGGCACCTGGAGCCCTTGGTGGGAGGCTTGTTTTTCAGGAAAGCCCACACCTTGATACTTTGTGATTGGGCAGTGGGTCCAGAAGGTTGTTACAATCTCTGAGCCAGGAGAAGGCTATATAAGCCCTGAGGAGAGCCTTTGCTTTGGGGCTCACTTTGAGAAGTGTTGTGTGATTTGACCAGATGAGACTCTGGGAAGCCGTTGTTGAGAGCCCCCCGGCTTTGAAAACCCAGATGTTGATGCTTCCCTCTCTGGTAACTGTGATTTGGTATTGATATTAATGGTAGGACAGTTTGGAAGCCTGTCTGTTTGATCTGTAAGTTCTGTAACTCTGAAGTTCGGGGTGCTGACCTTTTTCCCCTGAACTAGGTAATGTGTGTTTGTTTGATTAAAGTAAGCTTGTTAACCCATTTTGAGTTGCTTTCCTTTTGAAAAGCAGATCTAAGAACCTGTGTTGGCAGTCACCCTGGGGATATTGGGGTGCTTGCTGCTACACCAAGGAAGACATTTCAACTGCAGTACAGCAGATTGCCTTTCTTGGAATGTGGCCTGTTACTGACTGAAGGGATCAGACAGCTGTTCTTTGTGAATCAAATGCTTAGCCTTGTGAACTAATTAAACTGCAAACTACTCTTCATTTCAAGCAGACATTAACATTTACAGTCACTACAAAATAAGTGGGCTATCAAATTAAAGTGAAAGGAAATATTTTTTTAAATACAGAATTTTCATATATTATATTAATTCTTTCATCAAGAAAAGAGTTAGGCATCTGAACTGTGATTTCACTGGACTAGGAAATTCCTAAGTGAGAAAATTTCTTCTTCCAAGGCAAATGGTACCTTTTCTATGATTTATAGTCTTAGAGAGTTGCCAGAGCACTGAGAGGTTAAAGGACTTGCTGAGAGTCACAAAGCTAGTATGTGCCAGAGGTAGGACTTGCCTGGCATGAACGCCAGGTCCCTACCCACTACTATGTGATGACTCACAGCACAGCAAGTAAATTGCAAATTATATCTGTAGTGTAAGCATTAAACAACAAGAAATTTATTTTAAGAAAAGTATATTAAGAAAAGCATACTATCTTTATTTATTGTCATATATTTATATGAGTCAAAGCACATGAAAAAGGCAATTTTTATATGGATACAATAAAGCATAATCTTTGTTTTCATCTCATGTGTCTGAATATTAAATACAAGTAAACTGGTCACTAGAGTGTAAACCTTTATAAGACTGTTGTTTCCTATCCCTCTATCCTTAGTAACTACTACCTAGACCAAGTGGGAAGAAATGGGCAAGAGAAGAAAGAACTTTCAAAGGAAAAGTGTAGTCCTCAACTCCAAAGAATGCCCCCTTCCCAACTCCAATCTTGATCTTACTACCAATGTGGATTGGAACAACTGTGTCCAACAGGTTTATGTTGTTCTATAATTTCTATATCCTTCTTAGTTCACTACTAGTGAAGTGAATTAAGAGAGGAGAAAGTCCCAGAGGGTTAGACAAAATCCACTTACCTGGAAAATACTGATGACATGCAAATATAATGCTATGTTTTCAAATCCTGGTTCCTTGAAAGCAATAATTATACACAAGGAGAAACTACAGCTAGTATCTCTAGACTGTCCAGGATTAGAAAATCAGCACTGGCCCACTAAGTAACAATGCTTTCTTTAAATCTCTTTAAGTGCAAATGGCCTTAAAATTAAAATCAAGTATATGTGTATGCCACTTGATTATATTACTGAATTAGAATAAAACCAACAAGGTCAAATGTAAGTTTCTCTCTTCTGCTATATCTAGCAATGAATGAAGAAAAAATACACCTACATTTATCATCCGTTATGCCCAAGGGTATAATAGTAGATTACCATTAACACATTTCAGTTGTATTTTATTTTACACTATGAAGTGGTAGCAGTCATTTAGATTGGGAGCTATAGTAATCACCAAGGTTTTTTGAAAATAAATCAAGTTTATGAAAGTCAAAAGGATTACTAGACTATGCTGTCTATTCATATGCATTTTGCAAGCTAAACTTGCCCCAGTGTTGTGAAGAATGTTTTTAAAAACTTTAACTGAAACATCCTAAATTATTATTATAATTAGCTGCTTAAAATGAAGCAGTTAACCTTAGGAAATAGACAGCAAATACCCTCTTTCAGTTAAATTCAACAAGCATTTATTAAGTACCTAGTGTAAGGCAATAAACCAGGTGGAAGGATTAGAAAGACAAATCCAAAATGGTCCTTGTCCTCAAGCAACTCTTTTTGGTGATTGTGGTGGGGTGCAGTAGAAGAATAAAAAACAGTATTTACACAGGAATACAAAAAAATATGAAAAAGAAAATAAATAACTAGAGGAATCAAGAAAGACTTCCAATGCAAAGTGTCCCTTTACTTAGTCCTTGAAGGAAGCAAAGGACTCCAAAAGAGAAGGAGCACTGGTCAGGCATGAGACAGAATGCCAGGTTCCAAGGGAAAGAGCAAGTAGGTCAGTTTAGCTTTGTATGAAGGTGAATGGTGGAAAATAAGACTGCCAGACTATGAAGGGCTTTAAATGACAAGGCAAAGAGCTTGCATTTTAGAGGCAATAAAAGGTCACTAAAGATTCTCATGCCAGGGGAGGGACAGGTGCACAGATCAACCTGAGTATAGAACTTGGTTTCATGTTCAACCTCATGTGACATCTATATTACTTTGCAGGTTAAGGTTTTCGAAGCTACCATTTCAGAAACTATATCATTCTAGACATTATATGATGGAAATTGATGTAAATTGATACAAATAATTATTGTCACATGGACTGGGTTAGTTGGATTTCTTATAGGCAAATACAGCACAAAATCTCCTATAACCTATTCCAAAACATACTTACATCTCAATTGTACTCCATCGTAATTCTATAGAGTCTTGATTTCATCAGTATGTATATATAGCAAAACATCCATTCCTTCTGTTCAATACAATAAATGAGAACTTGAAGACATCTTCTACTAAATCCTTTATAGGGAATCTGCCAACATGCTACAGACTTTCCTCTGGGGCTTTTAATGTTATATGGGTACTCTGTGGGACTCTATACTATAATTCACTTGACCTATTTTACTCTGAGTTACCCAAAGATTCGATTCTTTGAAATCTGTGATTTTCTATGATTTGCAGCCATATACTTTAACTGGAATCATACTGGTATTTTTTAAAGAGGGGGGTGGTGTTTCAAGGAGCAGTTTTGGACTGTTAATAAGTGTCACATAACTTCTTGAATGCATGCTAGTTTCTCTTATTCAGTTATATCTGACCACTGTTGATCCACACTGTCTAAGATATATGCTACTGATAGATCAGCTCAATAGACTGTCCATATAACTGCATATCATAGCTGGACAACAGACACTCTTAGTCTACTTGGATTTTCTTGTGTGGATTGTTAGGCTAAACACTTGAGTAGTTATGTTAAATGAGATAATGTTATGCAAAATATTTTGCAAAACCTTAAAATACTATGTAAATGAAAGCTGTTAGAACTATAAATATTGTCTTTATTATTGAAGAGTTTATTTGAGAGCCTCAAGAGAATAGGGCTTAATACTATTAGCATAACACCTTCTAAAACAGGAGTAGCTAGATGTACTTACCATCTATTCTGTTTGGACTCTGCAAGGGACATCCTCCACGACAATGGCTAATATCTCATCATATCTGTTTTATACTCTGATTAACAATGATAACCAAAGTATAACTGAACAAAATTATCTCTATTGTCATATCTAACAAGGACTCTCATATGGATCTTTATATACACATAGGAAACACCAAATTGAAGAAAAGTCTCTAGGACTACTGCTTTGTACTATTATAGCAAAAGGCTTTTCACAGATTCACAGAATTTCCAATTTGTAAAGGATCTCAGTGGCCATCTAAGTTTAACTATCTAGTTGCAGAAAAAGATTTCTCATTACAAGTGATAATCTTGCTCACCCTACATATCTAATCTACTGTCAAATCTTGTCATTTTTTACCTTCTCAACATCTCTTATATATGTCCCCTCCTGTCCTCACATAGTTACTATCTTAAATTCAAGGACACAATCTCCTCCTGCCTAAACTATACTAGCCTTCTAAATTGGTCTCCTTTTCTCAAAAGTCCCTCCTCACTCTATTCCATCCTCCATTAGGCTGCCAAAATGCTTTTCTTAAAGCACAAGTGTAGCTATGTCACTCCCTTACTCAATAAACTCAGAAGGCTCTCTATTAATAATCTCTAGCACCAAATATGAAATCTTCTGCTTGGCATTCCAAGTCCTTTACAACCAGATCGCTTGGTACCTTTTTACAGTCTTCCCTCCCTTAAAAACAATTTTCCACATAGTCTGCTATCTAACTCCACTGGCCCACTTGTTGCTCCTCACATAGGACTCTCTCCTGCCTCTCCTTTGCACTGGCTGTCTGACATACTTGGAATGCTCTCCCTGATTAGCTCTGGTTCCCACCTCACCTGGCTTCCTTCAGTCTCAGTTCAAGTCCTGCCCTCTTTAGGCCTTTCCTGGTCCCCCCCATGCCCCCAAGAGGTAGAAAACACTATTCTAGGAAATGGGGAGGACAAGAATTAGAGAAAACATAGCAGATCTTTGCCTCAAAGAGCTTACGTTCTAGTAAGAAAAAACGATGTACACAAGTAAGTAGTACAAGTAACTAAGGGCATGTACTTAAGAGAGGTATGAGAGTAATGATTAAAATATTAACATTTATTTCAATCATTAAGTTTTGAAAAACACTTTACCTATACTATTTTCTTTGATCATTATCAACTGGGGCTTCATGGAAAAGGTGGCATTTAAGGCAGTAGGATTAGGTGAGACAAAGAAGGTATTCTAGACACAGAAAACAGTGGAACATGCTCAGATGTTTCAGATGTTTTCATGGAATAGTAATCAATCCACCATCAAGCACTTACTAAGCACCAATTAGGTATTAAGTGCTGGGGATATAAAGGCACTTACATTCTATAGAGAGAGAACACACACACACATATATATACACATAAACATATACAAAATATATGTAAAAATAGTTTTTGGGGGGCATTTGCTGCTGAGGGGTTTAGGGAAAGGTTTAAAAGAGGGGACACTTGAACTGCATCTTGATAGAGTACATGAAGGGCAGTCATAAAAAAATAAGTTAGACTGGAACTAGGTTTTTAAAATATGAAATTTATAGAGTTTATATTGGATCTTAGAGGTAAAATGGAGTCACTGGAGTTTACTGAGCAGGGGAAATAATACGGTCAGGCTTATATTTTAGAAATAACATCTTAACATTTCTGTGGAGAATGGACTAGAAAAAGAAGGGGTTTGAGGTAAGGTGACTAATTAGGAGCCTAATGTAACAGTATAGGCATCAGGATGGTGGTCTAAGAGAAATGTGTCAGTAGAAACCTCAAGACCTTGGCAACTGATTGGTTATGTAGGATGAGTAGAGTGAGAAGATAAAGAGGAATCCAAGGGGCCAAGAAGGTTGTTGGTAGGTTCACAAAAACAGAGACATGCAGAAGACAGATGGGTATGGTGAGAAAATAATCTAGTTTGGCTGAGTATATTCAGCTGAGGGGAGTATTATGAATAATGCTAAAAAAGTAGGGTGGAGGACTCAGAATGCCAGGCTAAGTAATCTGGTTTTCCTTTAGTAGACAAAGGTGGATCCTGCAGGTTTTTTGAGCCAGGAATGATAAGACCAGATCTGTGCTAATAAAATAATAATCTGGAAATGGTGTGAAAGGATTACAGGGGTGGGAACCTGTGGCTTTGAGGCCACATTTGGCCTTCTAGGTCCTTGGGTGTGGCCTTTTGACTGAATCCAAGTTTTACTGAATGAATCCTTTTATTAAGGGGATTTGTTCTGTTAAGTTTGGATTCAGTCAGAGGGCCACGCTTGAGGACCTAAAGGGTCACATGTGGCCTTGAGGTTACAGGTTTCCCACTCCTGGGTTAGGAAGACTAGTTACAAATCCAATGCAGAAGTCCAGGTGATTGAATAAGGTCTATACTCTGGTGGAAATAGTGAATCTAGAGATGAGGAAACTGAGATGAGAAAACGTGTAGGAAAGTTTGAAAGTAACTAAATGTAAATAAGTAAGAAGTGCAATATACTAACACCAAGGTTTAAATGTGGGGGAAAAGGTTATCAGTAATGTTGTGGAGAGAAATGGCAAGGGAGGAGCTTCATAGTTTCAGCATTGTAAGGAGCCGCATGCCAAGACCACCCTTCTCTTTTTACTTCTCTCTTTTTACTATTAGGAGATCCCCTGTTTTCCAGAGCTAAGGTCCAGCAATCAAGCTGTAGTCTGAGCATGGCATAACAACAATCCTTTGCACTCACCCTCTCTGCTGAAGCCAAGTACCAGAATCCCTGAGCTTGGACAAACACCTGCAGGAATCACTTTCTACTCATGGAGCATTGCTATGAATTAAACTTGCCTCATTGTCGCTGTTACACCATCATTGTCACAGCTACAGCTCACCGTGTGGCCACAAATATCTGTCTGTCCATCTATCTAGCTATCTGTCAATCAAGGGTTAGCCACATTGTCCTGGGTCTCCTCCTAGAGGAGGCTTTGGCATGTGTGTCTGGTTTCCCTCCTCCAAAGGAATAAAGAATGCTTTTTGCTTACCACTGTAAGCCCTTTGCTTTTATTTTATTTTTCAGAGTTAACATGTGGGGTATTACCTCTATGAGCTCTTTGGTATTTTTTAGAGTTAACAGTAGTTGCAAAATCTCTGTGACTCTTTGGTCATTTATTTTCAGGGTTTGACAGCGTATTACTTCAGTAATCCAATACCCCCAAAGACGTGTGACCCGAACCATTCATATCTTCTTATCCTGTGTAATTTTCTAACCTAAATGTTAGCATCTCACCACCACCATCACCCCTACATTATCCCCCCTCCACCCAAAATTCAAGTATCCTGGTTCAGGACAGAATGGAATTAAATAATAAACTCAAAAATGATCTTTGATACAGGTTATCCTAAGTGTCCTTGAAACAATTCTCTGCATTTTTCATTTTTATAGAAGGCTGGTTAACAGGAAGAAAAGCAGATAAGGCATTTGCAATATTCACAAGGCCTTAAACTTAGGAAACTTTTCTATAGGTCTAACCTATGTTCCAATTCAAGATTCTGTGTAAATATTTAGCTTTGGGACTTGCTAGGTAGGTATTGTATTCAGGAGTCTTGGGAAAGTAACAACTGATGGAAAAGTGCCAATTATTAGAAGTTCTTCCTTAAGTTAAAGGAAATCTGCCTTCCTGTAATTTCTATTCATTACTCATAATTTTGCCCTTTTGGAGCCCAGGAGAATAAACTGAATTGCTCTTTCATATAAAAGGTCTTTAAGTATTTGGATCATGACCCCAAGTCTCTTATCCAAGCTAAACATATCCAGTTTTTTCAACTGATACAGCTAGCTAGGTGGTACAGGAGATGAGTGCTAGACCTGGAGTGAGGAAGACCTGAGTTCAAAACCAGTCTCAGACACTTATTCGTTGTGTGACTCTAGACAAGTCACTTGCTGCAGTTTCCCCAATGGGAAAACAGTTAAAATAAGAGCACCTATCTCCCAAGGTGGTTGTGAAAATCAAATGAGATTATTTATGATAATGATGATATTCATATGATATGACCTTCTTCTGCTTACCACCTTTGGAAAGGTTCTAGCTCCAAACAGTCTGTATGTGAGCTGATCAGCTCAGTGCAGAAAAGAAGTATCACCTCCATAATTCTACATGCTCTCCAGATATTAAGGTAACTTAAATAGAGTAAGCTTTTTTAGTTGCATTTTGTTGGTTTATAATGAATTTACAATCAGCTAAAAACCTCAGTTAACATGAACTATGTCTAGTCATATGCTTTTTTTTAAACAGATTTTAAACATTTGATTCCCTAGCTTACACAAATGTGTATTTAACAAAATAGGCAACTGGTTTCCAAAAATCGATTCATTATTTTGTGATACTGAAGGACCCTAGAAATTCCTTTTGAAATAAAACATAGTAAGTCTTGACTACTTACTAATATAAAATAATCTTATAATATCTCTCAAATTCAAATGTGGTTATGAAATATGAGTAAAGATAATGTTTAAAAAGCACTCTAAAATTCTAGACTTACTTCATCTGAAGCAGAGCGAAGACACTGGACAGCAGCCTGTTTTTTCATTTCTTCAAGAGTTAGATCTGAGCACTTCTTCTTACTCTTTCCCCATTTCTTATAAGCTCCTTTTTCCCAACCCAGGAAGATGTCATTCTCCTAAAATAAAATGCAGTAAGGTTAAATAACCAAGGTTAAACAGGATATTGTGTTACCTTTTCTCATATTTAAATATCACATTCACATATCAAAAACATTTATACTATTAACCATAACTAAACCAAAAAGACCCCCAGGAAATGGCAATCACAATACTTTAGAACGGTTCACTATTTGTCTCTACTTTAAAAATAAAACAAATGCTCAAAAAAACTCCAGACATTTGAGAGATGCCAAAAATCCATTTCATGTTTAACCTGAGAATTTGCAATATTCTTACCCGCATAATAAATTTATTTCTACCTATATTCCCTTCTGTTATCTAAAAACCTATTCACAGGCATTCACATTTGCAAATATTTTATTTTACAAAAATACATAGTGCTTTATGCATTACAAAATACATGATCTTACCTGATCATCACAAACAATTTTACACAATGGAAAACGAAAGTATTATTAATTCCATTTTATAGTTAATAACACAGGTTCACAGGAGGTGAGGGCCTTAGTGCAGGCCACACAGCCAATGAAGAGCAGGGAGTCAAACCCAGATCCTTCTACTCCAAACTGGGGGATCTTTCCACTATACCAAAGGGATTTGCCTTTGGGTAAAATTAATTTTTTTAGTATAGATTACAAATCAAAGTATTGCTCTGCTTTCTTACATATTTCCTAATCTTTGATAAGGTTCATAATATAGTATATCATGAAAATATTAGATAAAATTAGATAATGGCTCTGCCCTCAAGCATCCTTCATCCTAAAAAGCAGAGAGGTTGAAGACAGATATATGTTAAGAATGTATGCATTATGTATCTGTATGTGTATATGTATGGCCTTTTAAAATCAAATCCTATTTTCCTGGGATCATACATGTAGGACTGGAAGGGACCTTTAAAGCCAATGAGTCCAAACTCAGCAGTGAGGAGAATAACATGGATGATAGGAAAAGACTTTTTTAAAAAGCTTCTTGGATTCTAACTACAGGGAATGAAATTCTTAATTCATTCCATTACAATCTGTCAACTCAGAATTATAAACATTGGTTTCATGACAAAGAAACTTAATCTATCATCATTTCTTTTCCTTAGGTAAGGAAAGTTTAATAGATATTATCTAATTGATACCCTAAAAATTACTAGTTTTCTGGGTTGATGTTATTTCTATTTTCTGACTAGAGGTTAAGTAACTAAATATCAATGGTATATTTCTTCTTCCCTTGATGGTTATTTAAAACAATCCTGAAACCTGTTATTTTTTATTTACAACTTTGGGAGACACAGATTATCCCTTAACGAGAACTAATAGGAGAAAAGGTAAATCATATGGAAAGTTAATGTTCTGTTTGAAGGGAATGGGGCTGGCATCTGACAGTTTCAAATTTCCTTTCTGCAATCTCTCTGAAATTCACTTATCTTTTTCCATGTGCTCTAATAAACTCATGTTCTATATAGTGTAACTGAGATTTGAATTACAGGCATATAAAATGTAGAGCAATTCTGTGAATTTAAATCTCAGGACTCTAATATGCTATAATTTTAGGCATATCTGTCCTATAATCCACTATATCACAAGGCTAAGGGAAATTCTTTACCAAATACAAGTTTTTCCCTACAAGTCCAAATTTTCATGAAATCTAAAACATAGTAGAATGTAAAATGTGAATTTTTATTTTGTCTCATTTAGTGTTATCTATCTGCCAAGTTTCCTTAAACTCTGGCATTTAGATACACATTACTTTGCCGAAATATCTCAAATTATGTTTATTAAAATTTATTCAGTAATTTTGAAAGCAGTTAAAATTTGCTATTTAATTTTCTTCTTCTGAAAGGAAATATTTGAACTCTTCTTTCAAAAATTTTTCAACCCTGATGACTTTGTGATTTGTAGGGATATTCTTAAAAGAGAAGAAAGCTTAAAACTAGACATAGTGAGGTGATCCTAGTAAAGGTAAGTGTTTCCAAAGCCAGGTGCCTAAAGGTAGAATAAAATTATGAATGAAGCACTAAGGTGGGGAACTATGGTCAAAAGTTTCACACTATTAATTCCTTTTCCATGTTCAAGTGAATTGTTGGATCCATTGGTAAGTACTTTTCCAGTGCCTATTTGTTGAGGCTGCAATGAATTGTTCTTATAATCTTGGAAATGGAAGAATTTGTACAGTTTATCTAATCTCACCCACAGATGGGGAAACTGAGACCCAGTGAAGGAAACTGACTCAACAAATAGGAAAATGGGAGCTAGAGTAGGGAGGGAGAAAAAAAAGCTTTTTGCAGGTACAGTTAGCATTTAAAGGAAAATTTTAAAAAAAGTATCTCTCAAATAATCTCCACCAAAAAACAAAATAAAATAAAATATCATTTCCAACAATTTATATCCTCACTCACAGTGGTTTAGCTTGAGATTAGATCAGTTGGAAGGGACTTCAGAGGTCATCTAATTCAACCCCCACCTACCAGTCTATCCATCACATTTCAAACAAGTAACCTCCAATTAAAGAGCTCTACTTAAGGAGAACTCCCTATTTTCTCTCCCTCCACTGGGAAGAGCTTCAAATGCCAAGCAAAAGAGTTTATATGTGATTCTAAAGTAACTGAGGGTCACAGGATTTTACTGAGTAGTAGAGGGACATGGTCACCCATATCACTTTAGCAAGCTACCTGAAAGATGGACTGGAGTGGGGAAAAATTTGGGGTATGGAGACTAAACAGAAGCTATTTCAATAGTATAGATAAATAGTGATGAAGAGGAGAAGTAGAATAATGATTGTGCTGAGGGAAGGGAAGGGAAGGGGAGGGAAGAAGAAGGAAGGGGAGAGGAGAAATAGAAATGACAAAATCTGACAACTAACTAAATGTGGAGTGAGAGAGAGGCATCAAAAGATGACAGTAAGATGGTAAACTTGGGTGCCCATTCTTGCCCTGGGGATATAAAAATTTATAAGCTGAAGGAGCCTGAAATCTGACAGTGAAAAAAAATGCAAGGGTAAGAAATGATAGAGGATAGGTTCAGGCAAAGTTGTATGAGAAATCTGAGAGGGGAAGAGATCATTTCCATCTGGATGGTAGGAACCTTCAGGGAGGAAGTGGCACCTGCATTGCAACTTGAGGATATTATTTAAGGGAAAGTGTAGAGAAGGGATATAGGAGAAGATTAGGAAGTGAAGAGAAAAATAGGCCATTCCAGGGAAAGGGGCTGATGTTATCAAAGAAACAGGCATAGGAAACGATAAGGCAAGAAAGGGGAATAGAGGTTAGCTCAGTAGGGCTAGCATGCTAGAGAAGTCGGCTGGAGTAAGTCTGTGGTAAATTTTGAATGCTGTGACGAGGATTAATCTTAATTCAGTAGACAATAACAGAAACCTTCAGTTGTTGCTAGACATATATCCAAAATAGGTCAATGACAAAAAAAAAAAAGATCCCATATACACCAAAATATACTGAGTAGCACATTTTGGAATAGCAAAAAGAACTGGCAACAAAGCAGATGTCCACTAAGTGGTAAATAAGGTATGGTAGTGAATGAAGGTAGAATATAACTATGCTGTAAGAAATGATAAAAACAGAGAAGCATGAAAAAATTTATGAACTGATGTAAAGTGAAGTAAGAATAATCAGGAAAACAGTATAATGACCACAATGATGATATAAATGGAAAGAACAACAAAACAATCAAAATGGAATACTGTAAAATTATAGTAATAAGCTTGATTCTGAAGAGATATGAAAAAGTGCCAATCTACAGGGGGGAAGGACTATGGGTGGACCAGTGAACACAATGTCAGACTTTCCTGACTTGCAAAGATTTGCCTTGGTAAAGATTTATCTAAATCTTTACAAAAGAACACACATGTACATGCAATATCCTTGGAAGTCTGACTTAAGTGGACACATACATTTCTGACATTAAACTCTAATTAAGACTTTAAAGTCTAATTAAGAAGGTTCTTCATATATGCCTTTAAAGGACAAACACCTTGGTTTCTTTTGAATAATCTAAATCAATTGTTGCTACAAGCTGCAAAATTTGAACTACAGTTTACTAGAGGAATTTAGAAAATTTTGCCAACATTTCATACAGAAGCATTCTAAAGCAAATGGATAAATTTAAATGTTATCAGTAAGGATATTTCCAAAAGAGCAAATCCAAGCCTCTCAAGTACTCATGGTTATTACTAGGAACTTGAGGAAAAGTCCTTAATGGATTTGCTTCAGCAATTCTAACTGAAATTCTTTGAACATGTTTTAGATTGAGGAAACTAAAAAAAAATTAGTTTTTGAAAGGGAGCAAAAAATACATTTCAACCTCTTGGTTCCCTTAAATTGTCTTAATTTAAACACACAAAAAAAGAGTACTGTGGTTATTTAAACATGATTTTTTTCTCAAGAGTTCAAGGCAATTTCACAGGTATTATCACATTTGTCCTTAAAAACCACCCCTGTACATATTAGAGGTAGGAGCTATTCTGCTGGAAAAACTGGGTGTTAAGTTCAATACTTTCTTGTCATGTATCGAGACTCTGATAGGACCAAGTCTCCTCACTCAGTCAATGTTCTTGTTTCACAGAACAAGTCACTTGGTGCTCAAAGTGAGTCACCTGACATTAGGTTTTAAGTCAAATAGTCATGACCCCTCTACCTAGATGAGAATAAAACACTAATTACAAGCATGTACTGCCAATAAGTTTTGCATCCTAATCTGAGCTTCAAATTTGCTTACCCCAGATCCCCAAGTCCCTGAATCAAAGATGTACAAGTTGTGCTTTGTTAAGAATATTTCCCAAAAACTGCCTTGAGGAAGTTGGGTAAGATGATTGCTAAGAAACTTGGATTTTATAACCTGGTACAGTTCTAAACAATATTCACCACTTGATTCCTATGCAACGGGACAGACATGAGGTCTGCTTTTTACATCACTACTGGATGGGCAATTTTTCCTCAGGCACAGATCTCTTCATGTCACTCTGCTTCAGCAGCCAACCTAAGCAATCTCAAACGCCTTTGCCTAGCTTTCAAGGCCTCTACAATCTGCTGATAACCCCATGCTTTTCTCAAGTCTCTCTTCATTCCTCCATTCAGCTATCAAAATGATCTTCCTAATGCACAGCTCTGACCATGTCACTCTTCCCCCAACTTAAAAGGCTCTACTGCTCCCTCTCACCCTTTGTTGTTGTTCAGATGTTTCAGTCATGTCTGACTCTTCAGGACCCCATTTGGGGTTTTCTTGGCAGAAATACTGGAGTGGTTTCCCATTTCCTTCTCCAGCTCATTTTACAGATGAGGAAACCAAGGCAAAAGGGTTAAGTGACTTGTTCAGAGTCACACAACTATTAAGTGTCTGAGGCTGGATTTAAACTCAAGTCTTCCTGAATCTGGGCCTAGCACTCTATCCACTGTGACACCTAGCCACCTTCTAGGGCCAAATATAGAATCTTCTGTTTATCATTCATGTCATTCAAAGCCCTTCATAACCTACTCGACTCCCCCAACACTGCAATCACTGACACTGGTCTCCTTGCTGTTCTTTCCATAGGACACGCCAATATACCAACTCTGGGCATTTTCACAAGTTGGAATTCTCTCCTTTCTCATCTCTGCCTCCTGGCTTTAGTGACAGCTACAAATCCCATCTTTTACTGCAAGCTTTTCCTGACGTTCTTTCCCCTCTAATTCTAGTGCCTTCCCTCTAACATTAGCTCCACTTTTCTGTACATATCTTGTTTGTAGAGAGTTGTTTTCATGTTGTCTCCATCATTAGACAGTGAGCTCCTTAAGGTCAGGGACTGTTTTTTGCCATTCTTTGTAGCCCAACTGCTTAGTACAGGGTGTGGCACATAGTAGGGTTTAATGTTTATTGACTGACTTGGCTGAAATGAGATCCTTCCTACGTTAACAGAGTTGGTCTAACACATATAGATGATGTTAAGGTCATGATTTTGACAGATTTTGCAGGTGGGTAATAAGCTCAACTCAAATTTTAATAGGGAAAGGGAGCAGAATAAATTTTTAGAATTTTTTTCTAAAATTTTCCTCAACGAACTCAAATTTTTCTCTAAAACAAAACCACATATTTTTATGCTGATGTTCTTCCAGTGATGCTTCTGCAAATGATAGAACACCACAATTTCCAAAGACCCAAACTCATAACCCAAAAGACAACAGAAAGATATATGATGGGTATAAATAAACTATAACTAACGTGAAAGAAACAGAAAAAGAAATTAAAAAGAGAAAATAAGGCAAAATTTAGGAGAGACAGAACTGGAAAAGGAGGTGGACTGATTATATGAGTAAAGAGTAAGAGAGAGACAACCCTGATACTATTGTGGTACTTGGATAACTTTAAGCAACATTAAGGTTCAAAACATGTTACAGATTTACTGGAGGACACAGAAAAAGACCAAGATGAAAAGATGTGGATAAATTATGATATTCATTGTTGAAGGACATAACTCCATCAGTGATATCACAGATTCACTGAGAAAATAAAACATAATCATTCTCAGGATAACAAATTCTGTAAGTTAACTATCGACTACACAAAGTATTCCATTTATTTGTTTTAGATTTAGTTCTTTCAAACTTTAAGGCATTTTTATTCATGTTCATCCTATATATACTCTCAATTTTATAAACTTCAAAACCAGTTTCTTTTCTTTTTCCTACTCTGTTTTCATCTCTGCAGAGTAATATTTTCGCATGTTCTCTTAAAGTAGGGGATGACAGTCACCAGAAATCATCATTTGTTCACAATTTAGAAAGCTCTATTTTAGAAGAATTAATTGTATTAAAAACCTTGTAAATCGGGGTGGAGGCAAGATGGAGGAGTAGAAACAGGACTTCCGAGTGGCTCCAGCTCCCACTTTCACCAATTCGTGTAAAAGCGGACTCTGAACAAACTTTGGAGCTACAGAACCCACAAAATGACACAGAGAAGCTAACCTCCCGCTGAGGACAGCCCAGCAGGGAGTGGCCAGCACAGCGCTCTGAGAGCCGGCCCCAGCCCCATGTGAGCCAGAAGTTTTAGCCCTAGGGCGGCCAGACCAGCAGCCGGATGGAGGGACCTTCAGAACACCAGCAGCTGTGGCCGGTTCCAGAATTATCAGCACATAGGTGCCAAGGACAAAGTGAAACGTCAGTGCACTGTGGACTTTGGGACCAATATTGGGGAGAGTGTGTAGGCTTTTGGCCCCAGAGAGAGAAGCCATTGAGATGCTTAGGTATAGCTGGCAACCCATTGCAGCTTCAGCTCCTGGCCTGTGGACTGTAGGGGAATCTGGCAACCAGTCTAGGGGGTAATTGCTCTTGCTTTAACCTTCTTGGATCTGGATTGTGGTCTGTGGTGGAGGTCCTGGGGTGTGTGACCAGCTTGTCAGAGTGTGTGGAGGCTTCAGAGAGAGCACCCAACTAATACTTCCAGCAACTGAGAAAACCCCAGCATTTGGAATGGAAGCTCCCCTGGCTGGTGGCAGAGTCCTACAGTGGCAACAAGCCCAAAAGTCAATTAATTGAGTGGCAACATGCCTAGGAAAAGGAAACAAAATAAACAGAAAAAGCCAACATTAGACTCCTATTTTGGAGGCAAAGAGGACTGGGGCATGGAACAGGAGGAGGACTGTGAGGTCAGAACTCCTGCACCAAAAGCTTCAAATGAAAATACGAGCTGGTTACAGGACATAGAGGACCCTAAGAAGCAGATAAGAGAAGTGGGGGAAAAATTGGGAAGAGAAATGATAAAGATGCAAGAAAAGTATGAAATGACAGTCAACAGCCTGACTGAGGAAAATAACACCTTAAAAAATAGACTAACTCAAATGGCAAAAGAGGCTCAGAAAGGCAATGAGGAGAAGAATGCCTTAAAAAGTCGAATTTGCCAGATGGAAGAAGAATCTCAAAAGCTCACTGAGGAGATTCATTCCTTCAGAGTTAGACTGGAGCAAATGGAAGCTAGTGACTTTATGAGAAATCAAGATGCTGTTAAACAGATCCAAACAAATGAAAGAATAGAAGGCAATGTGAAATATCTCACGGAAAAAACCACTGATCTCTAAAATAGATCCAGGAGAGATAATTTAAAAATTACTGCACTACCTGAAAGCCATGATCAAAGAAAGAACCTAGAAATCATCCTCCAAGAAATTCTCAAGGAAAATTGCCCCGATGTTTTAGAACCAGAAGGCAAAACAGAGGTTGAAAGAATCTACCGATCACCTCCTCAAAAAGATCCAAAAAGAAAACTCCTAGGAATATTATAGCCAGGTTCCGGAATTTCCTGATGAAGGAGAGAATATTACAAGTAGCCAGAAAGAAACAATTTGAATATTGTGGAAACACAATCAGGATAACACAGGATCTGGCAGCTTCTACACTGAGGGATCAAAGGGCCTGGAATATGATATTCTGCAGGTCAAAGGACCTGGAATTAAAACCAAGTATCACCTACCCAGTAAAACTGAGTATCGTGTTTCAGGGGAAAATATGGTCAGTCAGTGGATTAGAAGACTTTCAAGCATTGTTTAAGTAAAAACCAGACTTGAGTAGAAAATCTGACATTCAGACACAAGAAGCAAGAGAAGCATGAGAAGGTAAACAGGAAATAGAAATCATAAGGAACTTACCGAAGTTGAACTATTTACATTCCTACATGGAAAAACAATAATTGTAACTGATGAAACTTTTTTCAGTATGAAAATAGTTGAAGGGAATAGAAACATACACACACACACACACACACACACACACACACACACACACACACACACATAGATAGTCTTTATTGGAGGGTATATAGGCATAAGAATACATATGTAAATGTGTGTGTATATATATGTATATATATATATATATGTTTACAGGTATATATAGATAGAGGACACAGGACCAATTTAATAGGAAGGGATGATACTTAAAAGGTGAAATCAAGAGGTGAGAGAGGAATATAATGAGAGGAGATGGGGAGAGACAGAATGGGGCAAACTATCTCATATAGAGGAGGCAAGGGGTACAATGAAGGGGAAGAATAGGAAGGCATAAGGGAATGGGTCAACCTTATAATCATTGAATTTGGCTCAGGGAGGGAATGACATACACACGAAATAGGGTATCTCACCCTACAGGAAAGTAGGGAGGAAGGGGATGAGAGGGGGATGATGGAAGGGAAGGCAGGATGGATGGGAGAGAAATAGGAAGCACACACTTTTGAAAAGGGGCAGCACCAAAGTAGAGAATAGAACAAGTGGGAGGTGGGATAGGAGGGAGGGAAATATAATCAGTCTTCTACAATATATCTACTATGTTTTGAATTAGCTACACATGTACAACCTACATTGAACTGCTTATCTTCCCAGTAAGGGTAGGTGACAAGAGAGGAAGGGAATGAATCTGGAATTCAAAGTTTTAAAACCAAATGTTTATAATATATATTATTATATTATATTTATAAATATAATAATTATATATTATTCTATAATAACAATAATATTAATAAAATATAATGTTTATATTATATTTTATATATTATATATATAATATATATTATTATTAATACTATTTTACATGTAATTGGGAAATAAGAGGAGGGGATATCCTGGGGGACTGCTATTTTGGGGAGGAGGGTAGAGAAAAAACAGGGAGAAAATTTGTAACACAAAAACTGGCAGAAATGGATGAAGTAAAACAGAAGTTAATAAAGTATTTGGAAAAAAAAACAAAAAAACAAAAACCTTGTAAATCAATTCAGGGCCTTTCTCCATCTTTGTTGGATGGTGCTTGTCCTAAAATGGGAGAGTTGGGGAACAGAGTGTTTTGGGTTTTTTTTGGTGACAGAGGAAGACATACTAATCTGGAAAGCAGCAATAAATACACATTGAGACTGGCTGAGGGGAAAGGAATACTAAGAGGTTGGGATCAGACAGAGATGCAGGGAAAAGGTCAATTTCTTCAAGAGAGGAAACTTCAATCTCAAATTGGTGGTTCTCAAATTTTGTCCCTCTGTTTCATAACCCATTCCCCCCACCTACTGAGAATTCTATCATTACCTTTAACATCAACCAGGTCATGTCCACCCCCCCACAAAAAGTCTATAATTCCTTTTTCACTTGGAGTCTAAACACCAAATGTTCACAAGTTAGCATTTGGGATGCTAACTCAATTGCTAACTCAATTTTGGGATGCTAACTCAATTGATTGCTAAATCAATCTCCCTTTTATCAACAGGAAAATTTTTTTATTGAGAGAGAGAGAGAGAGCTGGCTAGCTATTCATATACCTGGCTCTTTCCTGACATTTCCCTCAGCATTCCAACCTAAGAAGAGGGAGACATGTTTTAGTATCTAGTCACTGCATTTATTCTTGAGTTCAAATGCTTTTTACTGTTGTTTTTTTATTAAATTCACATTATTGAGGGGCGGCTAGGTGGCACAGTGAGTAAGAGCACTGGCCCCGGCATCAGGATTACCCGGGATCGGTCCTGGCCTCAAAAAATGAGCACACACACATAAATAATGACTGGCTGTGTAACCTTGAGCAAGTTACTTAACCCCAATTGCTTAAAAAAAAATTCACATTATTGTGATCTTACATATTGTTGTCTTTGTTTTCTTCATTTTGCATCAATTCATACAACTCTTCATTCATTTTAAAGGCTCAGAATAAAGTAGTGTAGGTAAAGTTCTAAAAGGTAAACTAGGACAGTTTCCCTTTCAAACAGCTGTTTGGATTTCTGCAACTCTGGTTTGAAAAATACTTGTATAGGGTTTGTTGTTGTTTTAACCAGTGAATAAGTTATAGTATCTTTATTTTCTTATTGTTAGAGAACTGATTTAGAGATACAAACTAGGACCCAGGGATAAATAGGCATTTCTTTTGATATAAAACTAAATGCTTGGATGGGTCTTAATTACAATTTTTTATAAATCATTTGAAAAAGTGAAATTGTAGGTATTTTCTGGGTAGTAATGTGCCAAATTAATGGAAATAAACCATAGATCTATTTGAAACGATGTTCCCCAAAACAACAATGCAGGGAACAGTTAGTTCCAGAGCAACAATCTTATAAAAAGGATATGTACATGTATTCCCTAAGGGCTTGTAATGGAAATGCAAATTTAAAGATCTTCCCTGCCCCTAGCTTAAGTGCACCTGGAGCCTGTGGTGGGAGGCTTGTTTTTCAGGGAAGCCCAACCTTGATACTTTTGTGATTGGGCAGTGGGTCCAGAAGGTTGTTACATTCTTTGAGCTAGGAGAAGGCTATATAAACTCTGATGAGAGGCTTTGCTTTGGGGCTCACTTTGAGAAGTGTTGTGTGATTTGACCAGATGAGACTCTGGGAAGCCGTTGTTGAGAGCCCCCCGGCTTTGAAAACCCAGATGTTGATGCTTCCCTCTCTGGTAACTGTGATTTGGTATTGATATAATGGTTGGACAGTTTGGAAGCCTGTCTGTTTGATCTGTAAGTTCTGTAACTCTGAAGTTCGAGGTGCTGACCTTTTTCCCCTGAACTAGGTAATGTGTGTTTGTTTGACTAAAGTAAGCTTGTTAACCCATTTTGAGTTGCTTTCCTTTTGAAAAGCAGATCTAAGAACCTATATTGGCAGCTACCCTGGGGATATTGGGGTGCTTGCTGCTACAGGGCTCAAACTCAGACTAGAAAAGATTATATTAGTAACAAAGAGTAGAAACTGTACCATCTTTATAATAGTAATTCTGATTTTCTCACTCCTCAATCCTCCTTCCCTAACATGTCCTTTTCCCCATCCCAGAAACCCTAGCAATTCCTTCCATGTTTGGTGAGACTCAGGAGGAGCTATTCCCACATATGTCTTTCATCTTTCTAGGGTAAAGAATAGGAATATGAGTTTCAGACATTATTCTGCTGGGTCCCTCAACTCTTACTTATCATAATCCCACAATTTCTCATTTTCTGTCCCCTCTTCTTTGCTGTCTTGATCTTCAGCTATCATGTGCACACTCCAAGTTCTGTTGAGCAACCATTTTCTGACTGAACTAATAGTTTTCTGCTCAAAAAAAGGTTTGCTATTATCCCAGTTAGAGTTTTGTTACAATGCATTAACTGCATTATTGTGATGCTACTTTGGTTGGGGAAACTTTTTATAGGATATTTCTGTACGGAGAGGTCTCATGAGACTGTGGCTAAGAAGTGGCAGATGACCCTAAACCTAATCAAAATTGTACTTAGGGAATGCCTTGTAACTGATAACTTTATGTTACAGGTAATTAAAGGGATTTTGAAGATTGGTCCCTAAAGATAGAGATCTAATGTGCTAATGCTAATTGCTAATGTTTTCTGCTTAGATTTCCTACCCCTCTTAATGTTGCTCAGTTTAGCCTTTTTGACCAGAGTAATACTGTGGGTCTAAATTAAAATGCCAATTCATGAAGTCTTAGGTCTTTGATAGATACTGGAAGAGAATAATGCTACATATTTGCAATTTCAAATATTGTAATTTATGAGAAACTTTGCTTACCTATGGAACTTCTAATAAGAGAGATTGTATTCAGTCAGAAGCAAACAAGAAAAGTGGCCTAAACAATGGAATAGCTTCCTATAATAGATGATATTAATAAATACATTTTGGTCATATAACTTTTTTTTTTTTTAAGCAATTGGGGTTAAGTAACTTGCTCAAGGTTACACGGCTAGTCATTATTTATGCGTGGGTGCTCATTTTCTGAGGCCGGATCTGATCTCGGGTCATCCCAACTCCGAGGCCGGCGCTCTTACTCCCTGCGCCACCTAGCCGCCCCTTTAGGGCAATTGGGGTTAAGTAACTTGCCCAAGGTTACACGGCTAGGTTTTTGTTTGTGTGGATTAAGTGTCGGAGGCCGGCTCCGAACTCAGGTCCTTCTGATTCCAGGGCCGGCGCTCTATTCACTGCGCCACCTAGCTGCCCCTTGGTCATATAACTTTAATAAGGTAATATGGTTTTGTCATTTCCCTGTTCCTGTCTTGAAAAACATTCTAAAGTTTGCTAAATAAGCTAGAGACACTCCTTATCCACTTCAACTCACCAACATATAATGTGAACATAAGAAAAATCCTATTCTTATAAAATGCTACCTCTAAGGTATCTTAATTACATATTTGAGATTACAAAACTCATAATACATTTTACTAAAGTTTTCTCAGAGGAATCTTTAATTATGTCAAATATTTTATAAAATCCCCAAATTTGTGTACTTAAAAGATTTTAACAAAATGTAAATCAACAAGTCAATTTCTTTAAATATCTCAGCAGCACCACAATAAAAGAAACAGTAGATAGGAAAATAAAGAGAAAAAAATTAAACTCTCATAAAACTATAACTTTTTCTTTTATATATTCTTTTGAAATAAAATTTAAAAATAAAATAATTCTAAACACTAGAAAAGAAATCCTACTAGTATTAACTGAGGCACTACTCTCCTAAACTGGTAGGTAAAGTTTAAAACAATACGTCAGTGTTAAAATATAATTCTAAAAAAAGGCTCACTTTAATATCAAAGCGACATTTTTATTGAGCTCCAGACACTGTTCCCCTTGGAGCATGGAAGACCTGTATGCTAGTTTGACCAACTAACTAATCAAAAAGTACTGAGTACCAACTACATTGCAAAGCATTTTGTCAGGGCCTATTAAGAAAACATTCTTGGTGTGAGCTACAAATCTTGGGTTTCCTTGCCACCCTCTTACTAGTTCTTGTCCAAGAAGTTACAGTTGATATTCATCATGCAAAGAGAGGACATATCTCCTTCCTTTCATATGCATACATGTGTGTATGAAAATATACATACAAACACAAAGCATGATAGGTAAGTGAATTCTCACCCTGTTTTGTTCTAAGTTCATACCTATAAACTTAAAAGACTGAGGAATGTTAGTCATACTAGCTAAATATATAATTAATCACAAGTACCTGTAGTGCTCTATGAGAAAATATTTAAGTACTACCAAAAAATGAATTATATTCTTCAAGTCAAAAACAAAATCAAAGCTGAATGGCTAGTAAAAAAGGAGAAAAATTAGACAACATCATGATTATGTCAGACAAATTGACATACAAACAAAGCAAGTAAAAGACATACTTAATACGGAATGTATGTACAAAATAAAAATATTCAAATGTAAGAAGAAACAAAGACATTTATCCAATATTTCAAGCTGTTATGGAAACAGTGACAAATTGCAATTTTTAAAAATCTTAATCAAAGTGTATTTACAATGGAAGTATCTATGAGTTCTAAATTGTTTTTCTTTTTGAGCTAGGAAATAAAATTTCCTTTAATAGCTTTAGAATGCTATACAATGCTACAAAAAAAAAGCTCCAGTAAAATATTCTTCTTCTTCTGCTTCTTCTTTTTTTTTTTTTTGCTTTTTGGAGGGCAACTGGGATTAAGTGACTTGCCCAAGGTCCCACAGCTAATTTTTGTGTTAAATGTCTGAGGCCGGATTTGAACTCAGGTACTCCTGATTCTAGGGCCCATGCTCTATTCACTGTGCCACCTAGCTGCCCTCAGTAAAATGATTCTATTAGAAATAGTCTTCCTAATAACAAGAAAATTTGGTACTGGAACCACACATTCATAAGACAAAATTTTCTTAAAATAATGCTTCCAGATGTCACCCCTCCTTCCAAAACCTCAACTTCAGACCAACTTACCATGAACAAAAGTAGTCAGATAAAATAGAGATGCTTGCTCTTACTTACTTATATGACTGTAGATAAATTACCTAGACTATCTGGGCCTAAGTTTTATCATTCATAAAATGAAAAAGTTAAACTAGATCAGGGGTTAACCTATTTTGTATCAAGGACCCATCTCCTCCCACCACTGGCAGTCTGGTAAAGCCAATAAAGAAGCCCTTCTCAGAATAATCTGATATAATCTTAAGTAATTGCAGAAAATGCTAAATTTCATTTAGAGGTTATGAAAATACGGATGTAATTTTTTTTTCCCATCTAAGTTCACAGACTCCTTGGAAGTCTATGGATCCTACGTCCATAAAACCCCTGGACTTGATAGATGACATCTGAGTCTAAATCAATGATTCTTTCCCTAACTGAAGAAGCAGCTAAAACCTACCCAGAAATGAAGCATCAAGAGTATGTTCATGTACTCTGAAGGACAGAGATAAAAAATAATAAAAAGATCAAAATCTTAAGTTTAGAAGGAATTTTAAAGGTTCCCTAAAATTCTATCTCCCATCCAATAAATAAATCCCACCTAAGAGATCCTTGGTCATTTGAGCTCTCTACTTAAACCCATCCAAAAAAGAGAAACTTAGTATCTCAAGTAGTAAATTCCATCTTGGGTGATGCTGCTAAGCCAATGCTTTCTTATATTTAGCTAAGTATATAACCTAATCACAACCTCTCCTTGTCTTTTCATCCTGAGTAAATGTCTATATCTTACAAGGGACAAAGGCAAAATAAAATAGGGATGAGTCTTTCCTTCTATTACATCAAAATCTGCTCCCCTATAATTTTCACTCATTGATCCTAGTTCTGTTCTCTGGAGCCACATTATAAAGCGTAGAAGTTACATTAGAAGTATAGCAAGCCTTAGTGCTTTAATCGCTAATAGCTTAAAACTTCACTAAGACTTTTCTAACACTGTTTTGAGACTTAAAAACAGTGGGGGTGAGGCTAGTACTATTATCAAAAAGGAAAGGAAAGGAAAACATAAACCACAGATAAAACCCCCAAAGTCCCTTAGGTCTTCCCAATCCCTGTTAGGTTCTATAAAAATATATGATCTTATTTTAAATGCTTCTATAACAGTAATTCAGAGTACATTAGCTCACTGTTGGAATTTTGTTTCACTTCTAGCTAAGAAGCAATTGCAACTTTCATTTCCAATGTGTCTGCTTTTGTGGTAGGAAAAAAGTCTGAAATTTTGTTTGGATATTTGAAATTGGTAAACTTTTTTAAGCACAGCACATAAATTAACCCCAGTTGGGGCAACCTATTTTTGAATATAAGGAATCAATTTATATAGTGAGTTATTCAAGGTTAGGATAGGGTGGACAAAAAGACGGGAAAAAAATTACTATGTTTGGAAAAGTATATTGCTCAACCAAACCTGAGAGTTTACCAATCCATAATGCACACTGATTTAAAAGTAGTTTAGTTTGAACCTTCTACAAAAACTTAAAAATTTAATTTCAAGCACAAGCATTTATTTTAACATGTTAGTGTTATTTAATACTAAGTTAACTTATGCTACTTCATATTATTTAAGGCTGTTTGTTAACTTCAGAATGTTAACACAGTATATCAAGGATATACAATAATCAAATGGCAGAATACAGAGTTTTCCTAGGAAATATTTCAGAACAAGAAATTCACAGCATCACAGATTTAGACTGAAAAGGACATTAGCATGCATCTGGCTCCACCCCCTCATTTTACAGTTAAGAGAACTGAGGCCCAGAGAGTAAAGCCCCAGGTGACACAGGTTTTAATTTGTAGAGTAGAGCCTTGAACCCAGGTCCACTCACTACCACTTAAGCACCCTCCCTTTCCATTCTCCCAAGTGTGACCTCCCAACAATAAATACATACATAGAAACAATAACGGTTTACTTGCATGAAACATCTAAAATATGTAAATACCTGTTCCTGTAGATCGTAGTCATAGCTATCATGCAGCAGAAGACTGAGGACATACCGAGTATAAATCATGGCATCAATGCCACACTTCTCTAGCTCTTGTCCCAGCCAGGTCTGCACTGGGCCCAAAGCATGAAGCAGAGACATTTCAGAAACAGATACAGGGCCTGGATAAGAGCTTGAGGAGCTTTCAGATGGCAAACCATCCACAACAACTGTACAGAGAGGGTGCATGAATTTAGGTGGCAGGCATCCTTAAAACGTGAAGCATTTTCTGTAGTTGATATTCCGTTGGTATCTGGAGGGGATTTTCACTCCAGTAAACAGGAGAGAGGCTTGACTTCTAGGATAATCATTTATATTTGCTAGCAGTCAGCTGTCTAGAACTGAACTTCCCTCTTCAGGCATGACCAGTGAATATACTTATCCTAATAACAACACATGTAGATGTGTTTTTCTACCTTAATTTCACATTGAGGCCAAATGTGAGTCTCCGGCAGAACCTACAAAAATGAAGAAAAAAAGTACAAATGTGAATACAAGAACAACACATCAAACATTTGAAAATAATTTTTAAAATTCAAATGAATGAGTTCACTTTACTAAAGTAGCTTTGAAAGTAATATTTTATAAATACTACTAATCCTCTTTTTCATTAAACTTAATTTAAAAAAACAACCCTTAAGAAAAATAATATATTCAGATTTGCTAAAGGTCACATGCCCAAAATATCAATATCAATTTATTAAGGTGGGGTGTGTGCTTAGTAATTCAATTCAATAAACATTTATTAAATGCCTACTCTGTACAAGGCACAGTTCTAGGGTCTGGGGATATAAAGACACAAATGAAACAATTCCTGAACTCAGAGTTTACAGTCTAGGGAGAATAGGGGAAATAAATAACATGTACATAATAAAAAGTATATAAAAAGTAACTTGAGGAGAGAAAATACTAACAAGGAGGCATGAGGGAAAATCTGCCAGAGGCAATAATACATAAATTGAACATTAAATGAAGATGAGGATTCTGAGAGGCAGAAATGAAGAAAAGGTACATTCCAGCTGAAGGAATCAGCCAAGTTAACAATGAAACCTGTCCTAATTTCACCTAATCAGACATTATCCCCCTGGAAAAAACATTGGACCTGAAGTCAGGAAGATCTGATTTGAAATTCAGTCTCAGACACTAGCTACAACACTTAATTTTCCATCAGACTCAGCAACCCCAACTAACAGCACCTCCTTCACAGGATTATTATGAAAATCAAATCAGTAATACCTGTAAAGTATTTAGCACAGTACCCATCAGATAACAAGTGCTTAATAAATGCTTGTCCTCAATATGCTCACAGTACCTTGTTTCTAACCTCTCATATGCCCTTAAGTTCTCTTTATAGTTAGCTACTATAATTACTTGGGTAACATCTCTTCTACCCTACATTATACTCTCCTAGGAAATAAGAACTGATTTATCTTTATTTCTCCCAAGCACCTAGGACAGTGGTCTACATACATTAGGTGCTTCATAAAGGCATACTATTGAACTGAATGTTTGTTTTGCTATATTGCTAGACTAGCAAAACGTTAGCTTTTATCTGCATTGATGAATTAATCAAGCACTAAAACATTAGCTTATAATTTGAAAAAGTATGAATACAAAATTAAGTAGTAATTAGCTAACAACTTCATATATAGTACCTAAGCTTGACAGACATAAAGGACTTTGTTGCCTGGCAGTACTATTTATTTATCCTTTAAGCAAAAACCATGGTATCACGATTACTTTATAAAATTAAGGTGAGAGCACATTCCTGAATATGGTCAGCACACAGGAAGAAGAGCTATATCAAACTGGCTGCTAAGAGTAAATGTTCTGAATTCCTGAGGCAAGTTTTCTTATGGTTTGGTAAGGGCTATCAGAAGATTTCCTTTGTTTCCCCTAATTAATACCTTTTCAGTAAAAACTGGGGTCAATCTAAAATATGATCCCTATCAAATGTTAACATTTATGATAAAGCCTAGTAGAAGATGGACAATTAAGATAGCAATTTGTATCCTGAGTAGAAAGAACAGAAGCTGTAAGCTTCATACCACACCACCTTAGCTTTATATAGTACATGCTAAATGACAGGAGGGTTATCACAAAGTGATCGTTTCTTAAAGCAGCATTAGTAATTGTTAGTGAAAGCATCAAGTGAGAAAGGTGAATATTCTACAAACATTTAAAGCTACAATTCTTTGTTAGAAGTAAATGCACAGAATTCTAAGTCCTTTGCAATAGCACACTAAATCTGAAGATTTTTTTAAAAGAAGAAAACATAACTAAATGATTTAAAGATCAACTGCAAAAGAGAAATCAATTTTTGCCACTAACGTGTCACATATGCTAAGTTTTGTTTCATTTAAAAACATTTTTCAGCTACTACACTCTCTCTTCCTGAATTTAAAACTAATCTAAATACCTTAAAGAAAAGTTTATACATGTCCCATGTATATTTCCAATTGGCTGCCAGAGAAAAGCCTTTTTCATAAATCACTAATACAGGTAATCAAACATTACAAAACAATGTTTCCAAAAAAAAAAAAAAACCTTTTAAGACCAAGTAAGAAGTAACATTTAATATAACTTTTACTACTTTAAAGGTATTTCATAATATAAACTGTAAAGTGGAAAATGGAGGTCTAATTTCAAACAAAGGTAATCAGAATAGAATAAGCTCTTTGGCCCAACTGCTAAAGAATTGATAAGAATAAATCTGATGTTAAAAGAGACCACTTAAGCATTCTTTCTTACATTTTCATCAGCCCTTCATATCTCCTTTATTGCTTTATTTATTTATTATTATCTCTTTATTATTATTTAGTCAAGCTTTCAGGAGGCTCTACTGTTGTCTACTTGTCTAATGTTGTAGACAATTAGGCAAATCATTAAGAGGTAAAAATCATGTGGAGAAAAAAATAAATTATTTCCTCTTCAAATCTTGGGAGTGTGGAATGAGGAATATGCAAACTGGAAGTAAGGAAGGGTAGAAAATAAGCGATCATTGTTTATTAAATGCAAAGCACTAAAACAAATTCTCTTCATTAGAAATTCTGGTAACACAGTTCAAGTAAACACTGACTGAAGGAAAATAACTGAGTCAACTTTTAAAGTCTTTTCCCTCTAGGGTTCCCTCCAATGCTAGAGCCATTTTGCAGATTTCAGGTATTTAAAGTTTTATCCAATTATCCAATGAATACAATCCATTATCCAATGAATAAGTACATTAAAAATCTAAACCTGCGAAAAATCAAAATTGTGGCTGAAAACCTAAAAAACATTATTATTTAACAATATCACCCAAATCTTAAGATTTTCTTTCTCCCATCATCAGGGAAAACATAAAAGATTTATACTTTTCCTCAGTTAAGTGATTTAAAGAAGAAAAAAGCAAAACATGGATATAAAACAAAATATAGAGCAGAAAGTTTGTTCCTAGAATTTATTTCTGAGAACGTTACTAGTCCCTCAATAGTGTACTCTTTCACTACAATTCATTCCAGATGTTCATAATTTTTCTTTTCTAACAATATAAGATAATCTAATAGATACATATTTAACCATATGCCAAGAAGCACTGGTAGAAAATGCAGACCTTGATTTGTTTTACAACCTGGGCCATAAAGACCATAAAACACGAAAAGTAAAAAGTATGGAGGATTAGAACTATTTTTTCTTGTCCAACAGGTGCTATATATTGGCAGTACTTAAATATGTACAAATAACAGGTATGGTACTCAAGGACCAGCACTAAGCTTGGCTTCTTTCTTACACAGTCTCTGATGACAGGCCAATATAACCACAGATCCAAAGAATGCACAAACCTCTAAGCAGACAGTCCTTACTAGACAAACAAGTTCTTCCAAAATCAGACAATATACCTGGGCTCTGGTTACCAAATCAAGAGGCCCACATTCATCTAGATCTGGAAATTATCTTTCAGTTGTGACTGGACACCAAATGAGAATTTCAAAATGATACTGGTTCATGAACTTGCCTCTGGTGCTACATCTACTATTCCATTAGTACAGGAATTGATGGTGGCATGTGGCTGTCCCCTATGGGGCAAGCCACCGTTCATTCAGGATATCTGACATATATTTATTTTGTTACCATGAAGGCAGTAAGTATTTTGTTATAGTTTGTAACTGAAAAGGAAACTGAGACCTATTGAAATTGTATTCTTGCCATTAAAATCTTTATTGTCATTATTTCAGGTAGCACGTACCTAAGCACCTCAGAGAGACAAATATCTTTTAAAAAATACAAAATGCTTAAAGGCTACATTTCCATATTAAATCCTCATGATTAATGTCTCTGTCTCCTAAAGTCCTGCTCTGAGGTGATCCAAGGCTGGAGGAGGAAGCACCATGGGCTGAGAATCAAATGATCTGTGTGTCAGTCTTGGCAAGTGACAACTTTCCTACACCTATAATAACAGCTGCCCTATTTACTTCCGAGGATTGCTGAAGATTAGATATGTCAAAGCTCAGACTATAAATGTAAACTCTTACTACTGAAAATCATTTTCCTCAATTTACCAAACTAATGCACTCTGTAACTCAACAGGCTTTTGCATAGCTGGGGGGCACATTACATTTGCCTAAAATATTCAGAAATGCTCCCATAATCTGACCAGCTAAAGCTGTGCTGAGTAATTTTTCACATATAAGACTATTAGGACATCAAGATAATTCAATTTACTTGGGGAGGGGTTAGTTTAAAAAAGGCATCAGACCATGAGATTGGAAACTTTCCCCTAGTTTGAGATGTTAATTTTCTCTTTCAACATTGAAATACAGAGAATTGTAGTGAATCCAAAGCAGTTTTGTCTATGTGAAGTCCCACTTTAATTCTAGGGGGTGAATTCAGATTGTAACATACAAATGGACTTTGATATCAAGTTTCATTATAATTCTGTGATTGAATGTAGACATATGCGCCATGAGTATAGTGCTTCCTATACATACACAGCACTACAAGCCAGTATGAACTTTTAAAAATAGCCTGGAGACTAAGAAATCCAGCACAGACTCTTTATTCCACTCTACTGCCTATGAGTACAATTCTAATACCAGCTTCTCAGCAGGAATTTTGGATTAAAAATACCTCTGGAGGTGACAGAGGAGGGGTCAATAACTTAAGTAATTTTAGGGAACTCTGTCCCAATTCCCAATCCCCATCAGACAATCTTCCTACTCAACATTCAGGCCAAACTAATAGAATAATCTCATTACTAGTCTGATCTTATCTTAGAAGTGATAAAGTATGGTTCTTTCAATTAATGTTCACCATAGCTCCCAGGAAACTAAAAATATTCCAGAGACTAGAGAAGAAACCATACTAGATCTGTAAGAGATACTGCCCCAAGGGTTATATATTACAATTAGAACATTACTCTCTGGTTTAAACATTAAAACAAACTGAAATTATGTCAGTCTGTAACCATAATTTAGTTCTTTTTTTAAAAAGTTTCAGATTAATATAATCACCCCTAAACTGATTCACCCTTCATTAATGAGAGGATACACGGCATCTGCTAGACTTAAAGTCAGAAAAGACCTGTCAAATCCCTCCTGACACACCACTGGTTGTGTCCATCATGAGTAAGTGAGAAGTAACTAAGGGATTCTGTGAGAATCAGTTTCCTCATTATTAAGTTGAGGATAATAATACCTGTAGAACTAACAAATGATAATAACAATAACAATTACTGACGATAATGACAAAAATAAACATAATGGCTCACACTTAGATAGCACTTACGGTGTACCAAGTACTGTGCTAAGTGCTTACAAAGATCTCATTTGATCCTCACAACAACCCTCGGAGGTAGGTGCTATTAGTATTCCTATTTTACCGAAAAGGAAGCTGAAGTGAATGGAGTTAATCACCTAGTTCAGGATCCCACAGTCAGTATGAGGCCAAATTTGAACTTGTCTTCCTGACTTCAGGCCCAGTGCTCTATCCACTTTGTTAGTTAGTTGCCACCTAGCTGCTGACAGTAATATAATTAAGTGATATAATATATATAATGTTCGCTTTACAAACCTTAAACTATTTAAATGTCAGTTATTATAGAACACCCAGCAAACAGTTCATTCTCCTACTTAGACATTCTCTGTCTCATCTTAGTTATACTTTTTGTTTATTAAATCTTTGCTTCACAAACATTCCAAAAGATAAGCTAGAGCCCAGCCTGGATGAATTAATGCTAATTATTATTATTTCTTCTTCTTCTTCTTTTCCTCCTCCTCCTCCTCCTCCTTTCTTTGTCCAGAGGTAAAATTTCACTACTATATAGAAGTTCCAGTGAAGAAATTCTCTCTAAACCAATACAGGTTAGCAATGTTCCTGTAATTAAAGTCTAAGATTTGAAACTAGTAGGGTCTAAACTAATAAAGACTTCTCTTGGGCATTGTTTAATCTTTACCCAAATCTAATCTCCATCAAAATGCGGTAATACGTTCCACTTCACACTGTAAGTATGAAACAATTCATAAATTGTAACTTTAATGTGGGTTAGAAATTTTGTCCAAGTTTGATTGGTCACTTTCTATGACTATAATTTTCCCAAATGGCAGGGAGTATCACTATTATTCAACCTCTTTAAATACATAGTAAAACAATCTTATCAATTTACATATTTAGATGTTTCCAGGTATTTGTGCAGGAAATTATAGGAGTTTTTATTATGTCTTTACGCCAGCTAATATCTGTCCTTGCCTTAAGGAATACAGTTCTAACATTATGATAGGATCTTTGGGAAAATATTTGTTTCAGTCATGTCCAACTCTTCCTGAACCTATTTGAGGTTTTCTTGGCAAAGACACTGGAGTGATTTGCCATTTCCTTCTCCAGCTCATTTCACAGATGAGGTAGACAGGGGTAAGTGACTTGCCCAGGGTCACACAGCTAGTTAAGTGAATGAGGCCACATTTGAACACAGGAAGATGAGTCTTCCTGACTTCAGGTCCAGCACTGCATCCACTGTACTACCTAGTTGCCCTTGAGAAAATATACTTGGGCATAAATTCCTACAAAGTTCAAGTATATGCAAATGTTATGTAGATTCTGTGTGACAGTGATAATAATAGTTTGGTAGTTTATTATTGTTTATTTAGCCTCACATTTAAGTTTTGTAGGAAGGAACCTGTGCTATTTTTAAATTTAATTTAATTTATTTTTACTATTTATTTTATTTTACTGATTAATCTAATTTTAATGTTACAAAAGCAAAGAAACAATGTGTTCTATATTAACAAGAATACTAGGAAATAGAGAAATAGATTGTTTTAACAATCTTCTTTTACCTTTTTCCTTTACCTTAAAGGCAGCTAGGTGATATAGGGGCAATTGATAAGAGTCCAGTAGATAGAAAGTGAGGTCTGGAGTCAGAAAGATAAGAGTTCAAATGCAACATCAGAAACTAGCAATATGATACTGGACAAGTCATTTAACCTCTGCTTGTCTCAGTCAGGTTCCTCAACTATAAAATGAGAATAATAATAGCACCTACCTCCTTAGAATTGTTGTGAGGATCAAATAAGATAATATTTGTAAAGCACTTAGCATAATGCCTAACACATGGTAGGCATTTCATAAATATTTGATTCCTTCCTATCTAAAGCTCCAAAATGTGTTAAATTCTAAATATTCATAATACCATAGCTTTAGTGGTAGAAGGGACCTTATCTATACCAATTTCTTCATTTTAAAGCTGAGGAAACTGAAGCAGAGAGATAAGAGAGGTTGAGTGACTTTTGCTCAAGGTCATATAGGGAGAAAATGGGTCAGGTTTTGGACTCACATCCTCTGACCCCAAAGTCAGAGTTTTTTCCCATGAACCACTTTATCTCTCTTAATTTGGTCTCTCTATTATTAGCCCTCATCGAATGAACCCTCTTAACCCAAAGTTATCCTATAGTCTGTTCTCTATACCAATTTTGAAAGAAGCTATAGAAAAGAATCTTTGATTTTCCTTTCTTTTCTTGTAATAAAATACTGATCAAAAATGGCCAATTCTTGCTCTAATGAAAATAAGCAAGGGACTGAAATACTTATGAAAGATACATAACTCCCCAGTCCTCAGAAGGCACTGGGTACTCCCCAAAACTACTGGGAATCCCCACCACTGTTGCTGGAAAGTACAGAACAAGAACCGATATCTTGATATACACTAGTTATATATGATTCTTAATGCAGTTTGATCTTACTCAAATTCCCAACAATGAGAAAATGGCTGTTGGAAGTATTTCTTGAAATTTAAACTCCACATTAGGTTAATTTCTACCATTTCAATTAAAGCAAGCCTTTAAATAATGTTCCTGGGAACTAAGAGATGGATTTCCTAAATACCCCATCTTCTGAGACCTCCCCTAGCAGAGCTATCCAGTTGTGCATATGATAAGACAAGACCAAGTTATCTAATTCATTGGTAATTCTCAAAATAAGATCAGCAAAATTGGTTATTTAATAATATTTGCACAATCACATAAAAATATAAAAGTGAATTTTAAAGGCAAACTCACTTGAGAAATTTTACATTACAGAATAATTTAACCTACTTGAATTATCAACCAGTTATTAAGGGAACAAGACAACTAAGGAGTTTTCAGAATGGTGCCCTGTAGGGCAAAATATGAAAATGGGACCTTATGAAGAACTTTGGGCTTACCTCTTTCAGTCTATCTTTGAAAATGTAAACTGCTATACTCAAAGCAATATTTTTTAAAAAAAATAACTTTAAAATCACCAGCAAGTGAGTACAATCAAATACAATATCAGATCTTCTTTTACAAGGTACATATATAGTACCCCTTTCCTATACACTTACCTACCTTTTCCTACACCCCACTTTGAGCCCATAGTATGACATAGTGTCAATCACTCTCATAATCCTTTTGGAATTATGAAAGTATCCATGACCAAGAATTAAGATTTAGGAAATATTTTCAAGGGGAACAGAGACCATATGACCCAGTCTTGATTTTCCTTGTAAATTTCAGTTACAGGTCAAATCCCATGACAAAGGATCAAATACCATTATAACCAAAATTTCACCATCAAACTATTTCTGAGTTCCAGATGATGTCCTAAATAATCATGCTTTGCTAATCTCAGTACATTTTATATTACAAGTAAATCTGTACTATGCTGTGACCATTCTTTGTTCATAAAATAATCACTAGCAAAATAACAAAATATAAATTTAACATTTAATTTTGTAGCATAGAACAATATAAATATATGGATTAATCAGGTAGAACCACATTAAACCAGTTTATATTTGTCAGCTATTTTGACGGTTATGTTACACACAAACACACAAGTTATCTAGTGTACAGATGAAAGGATGAAGAAAAGGATAGTCCAACTGAAATAAGCAATTGTCCCCAACTTAATAGCTACTTGATACTGCATTAATGCTTTGGGAATATTTTAGAGCAAGAGTCAGGTGTTTGACCTGTACAACTACAAATATTGGTTTTCTAATTTAAAATAAAATTTCTTATTAAGGTAGCAGGAAGAGTATCACCATAAATAAACTTTTCTGCATAGATTCTCTAAGACTATATTTAGATTTGAACATAAAAAACTGATAATACTTAATTAGCAATTAAAAGGGTTATAAAATATTTTTCTGAAACTCAGACTCCACATGAGGGTAATTTTTTTTTTTTGCCATTTTACTTAATCTTTAAGAATATCTTCATCTGCATTCTTACAGGTTATGTGAAATTAAGCTGAGCCAAATTAAGTGGATCTTCAAAAAAAAATTGTATATGCTTTCCAACAAGTTTCTGTTCTACTCTTCTTCTCCAGAGGAAGGTAAACATAGATTGGACCACAATATGCCCCTCCACACTCCACTTCATGGCTGTCATTTTGGGCCCTCCAGTCTTAGAATGAATGTCAAAGGTAAATATTTCTCTTTGGAATAACAACCCTGAGGGTCTTCCCCTCCCAAGCTCGGGTTTTCTTTTTCTTTTTTTCTAATTAAAGAGGCCACCCCTTGAGTCACTTCTTAAAGAGACCTATTCACTGAATGGGCCTTACCTCACTCTGAGTTTGTGAAAAGGCCTTAGCCTAAAAGAGTCAAGGGTCTCCCATTGCATCCTGAGTCATCTCCAGTCCTCCTAATGAATATCAGGTCACTGGATCCAGATGGCTCTGGAGAAGAAAATAAGGCTGGTGACCTTGCACCACCCTCCCTCACTCAAATCAAAGTCAACTGCAAGTCATATCATCATTTCCCTGATGCCATGGTCCTTTTGGTTTTCACATGCCTCGATTAATGGTAACAAATTAATCTGATGGTGCTGACATCATAAGAAATGGCAAGAAACCATAAGAGCGGGTAGGAAGCAACAATTAGATTTATAGTGTGATGAAAGAAAATTTGGAGGGGATGATAAAGACACTTTCCTAAAACTACCTGAATTTCTGCAAAATTATAGTCCTAGTATAATTATAGGAAACTATAAACCTGACCCTACCAACCAATGGAATTTGGAGGAGCACAAGGTGTCAGAGCTGTAATGAACTTTACAGACATTCCCTGAATTATTAGTCAATGAAACTAGAACTTCAGCCAAATTGTGACATTTAGAATATTAGTAGTGCGAAAGAATTTAAACATTAAAGAACACAAGTGACAAAGTTAGACTATTGAGATACAAAAACAACAATTAGGTAGCAAGTAGTAATCCCAAGGAGCTGAAGAAACTGCTTTTGAAGATAGTTAAATGCTTCAGAGTCTGGAAAAAGACTATGAAAGAACTAACACATAAATGGCCCAGATAGAACCCTAAACTTCTCTATGAAGTTTTACTTTAATATTTCAGCCTACTTAGATCTTTCCCTTCTCTGACCTCTTCTAACATGTATTGTTCATTCCATCCCCTTAGGCACTTAATTATATACTCTTTTACTCTATTTCACGTTCAGAAATCTCTGCAATGAAATAAAATCCTTGGAGTAATACTTGTTTTATAAATTTAAAGCCTCTTTCACTAGATAATAGTTGCTTAATTGAAATACTTCCTAGATCTAAATTTGAGAGGAAAAAAAAATCCAAAATTAAAGGTTTGCTAATTACTGCTGAATACTCAAAGAACTGGAGAAAACTGAGGAGTTAATCTTACCCAGTTCTGTACCTTCAGGAAAGTGAATGTCTAATTTAGGGGTGAAGAATGGACAAACTACAAAGCTGTGCTGGCCATTGGCTTAATGTTATGTAGTTTTAAAGTCAATTATCAAGAATTGATCGAGAACTACTTCTAGTTAATAAACAAGACTTACTATGCCTGGCCTACTACCATATGCCAGACATTCATTGTTTTAGACACTAGAGACAGAAAGACAAGTGAAGTAGTTCGACCTTCAAGAACCTTACTCTATTTGTTTTATATGTGTAAATCTCTCTGAAGTGAGATAAAGTCCATTGTGCAATGTTTTAATTTCAGCCCAATCCACACATCCTGCCCCAACTACTAAAATAGTTGACTGGCTAGTAGATTATGGGTAGAGGAGGGGCGAGAAAAGGAATAATATGTACACATATAAGTAAATTCAGTTAATTGGAAGCCTTGGGGAAATACCAGGAGTTATGGCTATGGCTAACCAGTTTAGAATTGAACCAAGTTTAAAAACAAAAAAACAAAAAACAAAGAGCTGCATAAAATTAAATGTGGCAAAGTGGTCACAACAATCTAATAGAATGCAGATTAAAGTAGTAGAATTACAGTCTTTTTAAGTACATTCCAATTATCAGTGTGTTTATTTTCTCCCACAGTGGTATATATTTGCCATTCATTCTCAGTGCTTTATACATTAAGCCCTCAATAACTGTCTGTTGAATTGAATTTGAAATAACTCCTAAGCCTTTCTCTTCTGTATTTATATCTAGTCCCCTCCTACCCTAACCTGTATTGCTTTATCTATGTACCATCTTGCACTTTTTCCTAAGGAAGTTCAATCTGATTTAATTGTGCCATTCCCCTCTAATGAATCCAGGATCTTTCCTCCTTTTTTTCCTTTTCTGCTTTTAACTAGTCCCCTACCTTTATACTGAAAACAAACTTCACAATAGGTTTCTCAAAGGGCTCAATTTTAAGGATTTGCAAGTTCTGCAAATGACTGCACAAATATTCACCTTTTGGGGCCCAAAGAAATTTTGCAAAAAGGAAAAGACTAGAAAAGGTAGAAATAAGTAAAGGATATAACAAAGTACAGAAGAAATAAGAGTAAAGAAAAGAGGATAAAGAAAATAGATGCCTAAAAAGGTTGACTAAGCTAATAATAAATCAGAATCTTTCACTAACTCCTAAACAGCATTTAATTGCTAGATCTGAGAATGCAAATACCAGGACAGATGGTTAGGCTTTCATAAATAAGAATTCTTACCTGTTCAGTTTCTGCATCTCAGTGAATGAAATTGGAACAGAAGGTGTTGTTCATCCTCCTTAGCAGATGGACTGGTAGCAGAACCAATCTATGTCCAGAAGACACTCCATACATAGTCTACTCTGGAATTCTATCACTTAATAAAGTATTTAAGGGCTAAGTCTAATGATTTTATGTTTTCAAAAAGACAGTCAGGCCACCAAATCACAAGGAATTATCAGCCTACAACTGTTTCCAATGGCATTCAAGAAGTAACCTCCCTTATATCTAAATTAGTAACACTGGGGCAGAATTACAAGGTTGTCTTCACTCTCTGGGTCACCAAAATATGCAAAAGCATACTAAATACAAATGTCTTGTTTTGAACTATTACAAATTTTCAAAATTATATGTGAAAAACCATGATAACTGAGACTATGTTTTCAAGGTCTAATTCACACCTATGGATAAAGTAAGACTTTATGGAATTCAATTTTTAAAAGCAAGTTATCAAGAATGTATAAAGAAAATGAATGCTAGATGGAAAACTGAACATTGGTTAGGCTTGGAATCTGTCCTCAATGGCTCTAGAACCATAAACACTAAAGGTATGCACTCAAAAGCTGTTATACTTAGTTTCTCATGCCATAAATTTTCTCTTAATTTCTACCACCTATGTAACCACATAAAAGGATATGTTTTAAAAGCAGCCCTAGTTCTTAGGAAGACCTCTCAAATGGCTCTATAGAATGTAAGAATTCCTAAATGTATTATTATTATTATTATTTATAAGATTATTCTGTCCAAACAATCAACCAAAAACTATTAAATATCTGAATTAAGTTACAGGCATATAATACACCTTATATTTAAGAGATAAGAAAGAAAAAGAAAACACAAAGATTCTTTATATTACAAACTTAGCTGAAAGCTGTTAAGTTATGGATAGAAATAAGACTTTCCTATAGAAACAAAATGTTTTAAATGAGATCTAGATCTGTTCTGTCTAAATATAGATCCAAATTAAAGTGTAAGAGGCACAGCTCTCATTCCATCTGTATAAATTCTTCTCAGTTAACAATGTAATGGTCAGATGCCTACAAGTTTAAAAGTCTAAAAAGTCTATGAATGGTCTCTATGTTCTTTAATATTTTAAACTGGTACTAGAAAAACAAGTTCAAGCACACACTAACTACTATTTTATTCCTGAACTTTGTTAGTAGCTTAAGATAAGTTTGCTTAAGAGAGTTCTGATCAGAAAAATCTATGTAAAATTTCTGGATGAGATCACTTTCTACAGACTGGAATTTTAAGACTAACTTTTGCTAAATGTATGGCTGATATAATTCTATTATGGGCCAAAATTCTTAAAAAAGGCAAATTAAACAAGGGGAATTGATAGTTCATCAAGATGTTCTAAGCACAAAAACTATGCCTTATATTACCAGAAATAGGAACAGCTAGTTTATGTGACAGATAGGGCATGGCTCTATCATACAAGAATGAGCTGGGAAGGTAGACAATTCACACAAATTACTAAATCAGATACCAAGTTATTTTCTAATTAAGTTTAACAAAAGTATACTTAAATTATTTTTTTCAAAGTTACAGAAATCTGCCAAAAAAGAGGGGAAAATATTCTTCTTCACTATAATAAGAAATAACACTAAACTAAAACTGCCTTATTGTCTGTACTTCAGAGGTAACAAACTGATGCTTCACAGCTATTAAATTACACTAGAAACTTAAAACCTTTAGAAAGGCATTATTTTTACACAAATGATGAAGTTACAGAATCTGGACATTAAAGACTATAAAACATTATAAAATAATTTTTAAAAATTAAAACTGAAGCTTTAATTGTGTGGAAGGATCCTAAGGCTATATAGGTTTCTCTCTAAAACTGAAGGGCTAACAAGGGTAAGTGAGCATAATGAGACGATGTGCTTAAGACAAACATTTTAAATCCATAAGCTCTGAGCGCTATTCCATGAGAAGTACACATTTTACAATATTAGTATGTTTATTTTTTATGGTGCATCATTGTAACAAACTTATCTAAAACCTTACTGAATGCATAAAAATGGACAAAGATCACAAAGTTTGTTAAAGTTGACTGTATAAAGATACTAGGTATCATGATAATTCAGATACTATGTTCTAAAACATGCTTGTCAAACTGATGCAAGAAAATGTCTCAGTGAAATTTCTACTTCTTCAAGATACATCAGAACAGATGTTGTCAAAAGTTTTTTTTAATTTTATTTCCAATGTTTAATAAGTACAATTTAAGAATTTTTTTAAAGCTAATAAACATGGCAGTTCACTGTGTTTCAGACAGTAACATAATTTTTTAAGATAGGCTATTTGGTGGCTTTGGGGTGGCTAGGTAGCTACAGTGAATAGAGCAACTGCCCTGGAGTCAGGAGGACCTGAGTTCAAAAATGGCCTCAGACAATTAACACTTACTAGCCGAGTGACCTTGGGCAAGTCACTTAATCCCAATTGCCCTGCCCTCCCCCCTCCAAAAAGCAAAAAAAAAAAAGGTATATTTGCCTCATTTTCAATGGAGCCTACCAACTTCAGTGAAGAACTTCTACAAGCGTGGCTTGACCATCTTGTTGGTCAAGAAAGAGGTTCAGAAAAAAACATTGTGAATTTAAAAATTCTAGTTTAGTTGAACAACCAATTCATGCATGTAAAAATTCAAAGAAAGGATTAACTAATTTGTTGAAATTAGTTCAACTTAAAATATTCCGAGTGAAAGTTACTGCCAAAACACTAAAGTATATAATTTTTAAAATGTATACTCTTATTTTCATTCATGGATTTCATATGTGAGATATTCTATCAATAAATTTTCTATTTCATTAAATTAACTCTTTAGGACAAATCCTAAGCATAAGCAAGTTGTTTCCATGCTCTAAGTTAGACAAGAAAGGTATGTTAACTTTTTTAAGCCATTGGGGAGTTTTTAAAAACAACTGGAGTCATACTTTGAAGGGATAATCTAGTAAAAATTAGAAAGTTAATATTTCCCTAAGGTCTAATTTATTACCAAGGAATAACTTACTTGAAGTCTATGGTTCTTATAGTAGTTGTAAATACCAACAAAAGAGTAATTTAGGCCTAAAACCAGGGATTCTAATCCTTTCCTGGGGATGAATACCAGACAAGTGATAGTTTAGAAATGTAATTATTTAACTGTTTTAAATAGACTTACTAATCTTTTACACGTTCTGATTTGTTTTCTCCTAATATACATATTTTTAACTTTTTAAAAATTTCCTTATTCCCTTTTAAACTTTCCTTGACTCAGTTTTTCAGGTTTCAGGTATTTGGGAACCTCAGGAGAGTAACAATTAAGATGGATTTGTGAGCCTGAGTAGCATTTAAATGAGAATCCCTTTTATACTTAATAAAGCAAGCCTACTTGCTGACTTGAGAGTTATCTTTTCCCAAGTAGATGAAAAGATAGATGCTTCTTTAAAAAAAAAGACTGCAATTTTTTTAAAAAGACATTTTAATATTGCTACATTTCAAAATACACATTTAACATTTTATTGATTAGGTTGCAAACAAAACAGGATACACTTTGGATTGGCATGCCCTATTATGAGGAAAATATATCAAATACATTTGAAGCAGAATTGTAAATCAGAAAGCATTTTAAATTTGAAACACCATTACAAATGCAAATGTAATTAAATATACTTTGATGGATGAAGACAAAAAGAAAAAGAAAGTATCACGTGACAGATACTATATGACCCAGCAAGTAAAAAAATGGAGAGGGGGGGAGAAAGAGAGAGAAAGAGGGAGACAAAAAGTAGGGAGAAGGAATACAGAATAGGAAGAGATTAACTATTCAAATACTAAGAACAAAATAAATTCTATTCCAAAATGCTGCCAAGTGAAAGAATGAATTCGATTCCCAGTCATATTCTTTGCCATTCTAAATTTAAAATTTTTAGTTTAGAAATGTTAATTGAATAAAACATCAATTTCATATTTATTGAAATACACCTTAAGTTTAAGGTGAACATAAATGTAATTCGAAAGGTAAATGTAAAGTTTGCCTTAGTTTTCAAGGAAAAAAAAAAGCTAAGTTATTCACCTGAAAATATCAAAGAAATTGGGACACAATGGTTCATTTTCTTCTAAGGTAATGTGGTAAAGTGGAAAAGAACCCTGGACTTGCAACCATAAGGCCAAAATTTAGGTCCTGGTACAGACTCTATATAACTTTAGGGAAATTACTTAACCTCTAAGTCTCAGTTTTTTTCATCAAGAAAATTAGGATAATAATAACTGACTACCCTTAGAGAGCTGTGAGAATCTAATACATGTAAAAAGGGCTTTGTAATCTTGAAATATTATATAAAATATAAGCTGCTATTATTCTGCAATTACTGAAGACTGTAATGATGCAAAATGTTTACTAGAATAAATGTCTGCAGTTGGGCCACAGATAACTTTACATCTGGACACATTCAACAACTTCCTTGACTATCTTTTTTTAATTGGTTTAAAACATACTCTGATACCATCACTGACTAAATTTGCAAACTGGTACTTTGTTAGTTATTCTTCCTTATCAGCTCATGCTACACCAACTCCATTAAATCTGTGTTAAAACATAGGGCAAATGACACAAAACCTGAAAATAAATTGGAAAACATTTTATATATGAATAATAATGATAATGTAATTAGACTTTGTAAAAAAATTATGGTAATTTGAAGTTGGTCTAGTTGGTTCAAATCTAGTCTTTTTGATTACTAAAATGAAAAAAGAGCTGGTTTAGAAGTTAGAAATTTCTTTCATGTGTCATGTGATGCCACAACTATCATAGCATAATGAAAAAACACTTGACCAGTACTCTGAAGAGCTGGATCCTAGTCCCAGCTCTTCCATAAACTAGCTGTGTAATCTCCCTCACTGGGTCTCAGTTATTCACTTATAAAACAGCAGGTTTGAATGAGAATCTCTCAAGATTATTCTATGTATAATATTTCTTGATCATAACTATAATCTAGAGAAGTCATTCAGCAATATTCAAATTACTAACAATTTTTATAAGTAAAATGGGAATAATACTGCCCTTATTATGGGCATACCTAAGATGAAGATAAGAATACATGTGAAAGAATGTTGATCTACGAGTTTTATTTCATATTAATATGGTAATTTACTCTTTTACTCATAAGGTAATAGGATCATAGGTCTAAAGCCAGAAAAGATCTTAGAAGCCATACAACTCCTTAATGTTACAGATGGAAAAAAAAATGAGGCCCAAGGAGGTTGTAACTTAACCAAAGTTACATAAGTAGTGATAGTGGTATGACCTCTACTCCTCAGCTATCACTTCTTTCAATCAAAACCTCTTGTTTAGACAGCTTCACTGGGATATTCTACTCAAAATTATTTAGTTTACTCAGTCCTAAACTGCTTCCCCCCCCCCAATATCACTCTCCCATGTCTATTAATTCATTTAGTAAGCATATATTAAGTACCTAATAGGTATCAGGCACTGTGCTGGGTATAAAGGACACAAAGACAAAAATACAAATCTCTGTCCTCAAGGAGCTCACATTCTGTGTCTATCAGTAGTAAAAACCATTTTTCCAGCTTCTGAGGCTAAAATCTTGGGAGTTTTTTCTTCATATTCTAGATCCAATTATCTTACCAAGCTTTGTCATTTTTCTTCCCTAAATGGGCAGTGTCTATGATTTGCCCTCTTCTCCACTGTTACCAGTCTCTCATTTTCTCAGATCTGCATTATAAGAGCCCTTTAACTTATTTCCCTACCTTTGGTCTTTCCACTCTCCAATGGATCCTGTCAGACTCTTCTTCCATTGTTTATGATATTGTTCTTCCCATCAAAAGCTTACAGTAATTACCTACTACATGAAGTCAAAACCCCTTGGCCAGGATAAAGCTCTCCATGGTCTAAATTCACTTTCTAAATACCTTCATCTTCTTATTTCTCAGTCCCTAGTAATATGCTTTAGTAAAACCCTGTTCTGTGACTTTTATTTTTGTATCTCCAGAACTGAGCACACTGCCAGGAACAGAATAGGAGCTAAATAAATGCTTGTTGATTGATTTCTCCTTTCTAAAAATATTCTTTCTGCTCTTTTCTGCCTTCTAAAACCCACATGCTCTTCCTAGGCCAGATCTTTCAAAAATCTTCTTTGACTACTCTGGCTCATATCCATCTTCTCCATACTCCTATTACCCTTTACTACCACAGGGTGGTATACTCATTCTCCTTTTCCTGTAAGTCCCAGTGCTTAACACAGTTCCTGGCATGTAAGTAACTACTTAATAAATACTTATTGAATTGCATTGTTAGTTTTGTGTTCCAGAATCAGATTTTAAGTTTCTTGAAAGCAAGAAACGAATCTAATACTTCTATATCTTCCACAGACCTAAAACAACGCTGTTGACACAGTTATCTTATGACTGAGAAAGGAAAAACATTTTATTATATTGAAATGTAATCATAGTTAAGAATTATTCTTTTCAAAGGTGGAAGAGTTAATTAGCAGTACAGAGTCTAAGCTTCAAAAAAAAGTCACTTAAGTGGTATAGTAACTGGTATAGCAGTAAAATGGCTAAATCTTACTTCACTACTCTTTTAAAAATATAGGGAAAAACACGTTTCAGGATTAAGAAATAAAAGACTTGCAAATTGCTCAAAAATCTCAAGCATGTATAACATAAAAAATTTCTTTAAGAAGGTTGGAAGGTGCTAGACACGAAAATCACTGAACATCACAAAAACAAAAGTCATTATATCTTAAAGCAGAGAATGATTGCTTATTGACAGTGGAATACAGCAAGATCAGCAGTAAGTTAGAACAAAGGTAAACAATAACAGCAAATTAGAAGACAAACTATTGATGGGACAACTAATCTTTGTACAACTACAACAACTTTAGCATATTGTAAACTATTAGCTATGAGGAATGGGAACAAGTCATTGATTCTATGTATCACTAATTTTAAAGATGTTTAAATTTCACTGTTATGAGGTGAAAAGAGCCAGGAAACTGCCTCAGCCAGATAAAGCTGATCTCTTTGGCAAAAGAAAGGAGGTCAAGGGCAACTCCAGTTTAGACCAGAAGGTCATCTTCAAAACACCTTTTAAGCAATAAAGGAGAAAACAAGCCTGGAACTTGGCATGAGATCCAACTAAACTTGATCACATTGATAAATAAAACTGGAATGATGACAACAAATAGGCACAAAATGGAAAAACATTTGCCAGCATTTCTATAAAGATCTATCCTCATTAATAGCAGTAAAACAGACATATTTGGAATCTTAACTTCTAAGCACTTGGTGCCTAGGCACACAGAGCAGAAACTGTTTCAATTTTGTCTTTGTAATCAGGACTTAGGCACAGACTAACTTAGAACATACTAAGTTTTAAAGGAGGGTCTTAATGTTTAAGTAAATTTCTATATAAGAAAGGGGAAACAGCACTTAAGAAAGAAAAGTCAAGAAGAGTAAGCTGAAATTGATCAAATACACACAGAAGAAATCCAATTTAAAGACTAGGAAATTTTAAATACATCCCAAAGTTGAAGAGGGGAATGCCAAAAGAATATAAAAGATCACATATGATTGTATTAAAAAGACATCTGTAATCACTGACCCATATGCTTACCTTCTTATCTCTATAAAATCTTTACAAAAATAGTTTACATGTACATCACGATTACCCTTGGTAAATGTGAGAAAGGAATAAAAATTATTTCACAAACTCTCTAAAAGAGATCATATTTTTACATTCACCTAAGAGGGATAGACCTAAGACCCCACTGAGATAATTACTTGTCTAGTACCCCCCCCCAAAAAAAAGAAAAAAAAAGTAAACTATTGAGTAGAACAAAGTTTCTCTCCCTAATGTTAAGATAAAAGATTCCTTGATAGAGGTAACCACAGAGATAACTTTAATAGATGATCCTTTAATCATCAATGTCAACCAAAGCATAAAACAGGGAAGCACAAGCTCACCAAATGTGTTCAATGATGTTATAGAAGATGATGTCCTGCTCAGATTCCAAATGAAAGATGTTAAGATTCTTCAGATGCTCCAGTTTGCAGATGAGATTGTACCAAATGCATCAAGCCCCAGAACACTAGAGACTTCCTCAATGAGACCCACAGCAATTCAAAAAAATGTCAAAATGGTTACTTTAAAAAAAAAAAATAAAACCATGGTCCAAATATCACTAAGGTTCCTAAATCCTGAGCTGGTAATCTAAAGATTCTAAAGTTTCTGCTACATTTTTATTAACCGGCAAATGCAAAAACATTTTTTAAAATCTCCTTTATAAAACTAATAGTTTTATTTTGGTAAATTAATCGTTAAACTCTCTCCACAAATAAAAATGCTACATTCATATTCAAATTAGTTGTGAAACACTAGGGAAATACATAGGTTTCTTAGAACCATGACAAATTCTATCATTTCTTCCCTACTTTGATGTATTTATACCTATAGACTGAATGCTCAGCAAATGTGAAGGCGAAGCCACAAAGGATTCCATACCATATTAATTCAAATGCTATTCTCTGAATTTAATTAAATGAAAATGTTGTTTATCTAATATTACAACCTTCTGAGTACATCAGATTAACACAAAAATAATAGCAGCAGTATTCTCTAATAATAAACTTTCATTTTTACTGGTGTCTAATGTATCATCATGGTGTCTCTTCCAAACACGAAAACAAAAATACCCCCTAACACTTTGTAAAACCAAATTTAAATATGCCTATTGCTTATTGTAGACAGAAATCTTCTCAATTATAATAATGTTCCAAAATCTCAATTCAGAGAGTAAATGCAGTGACTGGACAAGATATTCTTTGAGAAAATAAGGCACTCATTAGACAGGGACTACAATAAGAATTATAAGAATCGGGGTGGCTAGGTGGCACAGTGAATAGAGCACCAGCCCTGGAGTCAGGAAGACCTGAGTTCAAATCCGGCATCAGACACTTAACACAAAAATTAGCCATGTGACCTTGGGCAAGTCATTTAACCCCAACTGCCTTCCAACAAAAGCAAAAAAAAAAAAAAAAGAATTATAAGAAGCAATGTCAGGCTTCATAGTATCAGTATGGCAAATAGAAACAGGTTACCAAAAAAATAACATACCATAGCTTTTAATTTTAACTAAATGGAATGATATCCCAAACATAATTTTCAGACCCCCTGTTCAGCTTTTGTAATGGTGTTGGGGTTGTGAGTGTCCTACAAACCTCAGTACTGGTAAAGGGTCAATAGTTGATAAGTACAATTAATCTAAGTATAGACTGAACCTTGTTACCCAATAAATTAAACATTATCATTCTCCCACTCTGAAATCATGACTTCCTCTTTGTTCCTCAATCATGACACTCCATTTCCCATCTATCTGACTTTGAACTGGGCATCACTCACCATTCCTGGAATGTACTCCCACAGCCTCAAAGAATCTTCTATCCTTCTAGAAGCACCTTAAGTACCACCTTCTCCACGAAGAATCTGCTAGTGCAGATCTCCTAGATCTCCCTCTCAGATTACTTTGTATTTAACTGCTTTATATTTGTTTATGCTTTATATGTACTTGTCTTGCCCATTAGGGTGTAAGCTCCTTTTAAGTAGATCTGTCAGTCAACAATTCTTTATTAAACTCCTACTACCTGCTGGGCCCTATGCTAAATGCTGGAGATACAAAGAAAGGTAAAAAAAAATACTAGCTCAAGTCTAATGAGAAAGACAACATGCCAATAACTATGTATAAACAAGATCAACTGAAGATAATCGATAGAGGGAAGGGACTGAATTTAAGGGCGATCAAGAAAGTTTTCTTGTAGAAGACAGGATTGTAGCTAGGACTCAAGGTAAAGTCAGGAGAAAAGAGAAAACGAAGAGAATTCCAGGCATGTAGACAGCCAGTAAAAATGTTTGGAGTCAGGAGATAGAGTTTTTATAATTTGAGAAACATCAAGGAGGTGAGTATCACTGTTCTGGAGGTGGAGTTCCAATGGTATAAGAAGACTGGAAAGGGAGGAAGGGAGCAGAATATGAAGGGCTTTGAATGTGAAATAGAGGATTTTATCTTCTGGAGGTAACAGGGAGATATAGGAGTTTATTGGATAGGGGAATGACATGGTGAGACCTGCACTTCAGGAAATTAATTTGACAGTGGAGTGATAGACTTAATTGGGGAGAGACTTGAGACATGGAGACCAAACAAAAGGCTATTAAAAAAAGTATAGGCATGAAGTGACTAGGGCCTGCACCAGAATGGTGGCTATCTCAGAAGAGAGAAGGGGTGAATGAAAGTTTACAACTGAACTTGGTAACACATTGGATGTGGGGAGGGTGAAAGAGAGTGAAAAGTCTAGGATGACACCTACAAGGGGAGCCTTGGTGACTGGGAAGATGGTGGTACCCTCAACAGTAATATGGAAGTTAGGAAGAGGGGGGAGTTTGAAGGAAAAGATAAATTTAGATTTGGACGTGCTGAGTTTAAAATGACTATGAGACATCCAGGTCAAAATGTCTAATAGGCAATTGAAGATGTAAGACTGGAGTTCAGCAGAGAGGTTAGGACTTGATACGAAAATCTGAGAATCATTAACACAGGAATGCTAATAAGTCCATGAAAGTTACTGAGATCACCAAATAAAACAGTACAGTAAGGGAAGAGAGGCCTGGACAGCCAAGCTTAGTGGGCATGATGTGGGTGAAGGTCTAGCAAAGGAGACCGAGACAAGGTGGTCAGACAAGAGGAAGAAAACCAGGGGGGGAGTAGTATCATGAAAACCTGAAGAGGAGAGAATGTCAAAGAAAAGAGGATGACTGGCAGCTCCAAAGGTAGATAAGAAGTCGTGAAGGATAGGATTGAGAAAAAGTCATTCAACTTGTCATTAGTCATTTTGAAGAGAACAGTTTTAGTTGACTGATGAGATTTGAAGTCAGACTGTAAAGAATTAAGAAGGGTGAGAGGAAAGGAAGTAGAGGCATCAATTATAGATGGCCTTCTCAAAGAATTTAGCCACAAAAGGGAAGAGAACTATGGGACAACAGTTACCAGGGATGGGTGGAGCAAATGAGGTTTTGTTTTGTTTTATTTTGAGGATGGAGATATAAGGGTATGTTTGTAGGTAGTAGGGAAGCAAGTCAGTAGCCAAGAAGAGATTAGTGTGAAAATAGGGATGACAGAAAGGATATTCTATGGGCATAGAATGGGATTACTTGTGAATGTAAGGGATTTGCCTTAGCAAGAAGAAGGGCAACCTTTCTATTTGACAAATGAATGAAGATGGAGTTAGTAGAAGAAGGAATCTGGAAGATGTGAAATTAGGAGGAGGAAAAAAGAGGAAGTTCTCAGTGAATGACCTCAATTTTTCAGTAAAATCAGAAGGGAGGGAAAGGGGGAATGATAAGAGTTTTGAGGACAGATGAAAAGGTTGGAAAAGTTGCTCTGGGGAGTGAAATACTGAGTTCATTAGGAAGGTGTAAAAGGATGGATTGCTTTCTTAAGGGCCCAGTTAGATTACATAGCATTAATTTGAGACCTAAGGTAACATTACATAGGCAACAAATTTATCATATTTATCATATCACACTTCATTCACTATTTTTTGTATCTCTATCATCTAGCATAGTACCTAACATATATAAGAAATGTAAATGCTTATTGATTGACTAATAATAATGACAGTAATAACTAACATTTATATAGCACTTTACATATATTATCTCATTATATCCTAACAACCCTGGGAAGTAGGGATAGGGAAGTGAACAAGCATTTATGTAGCACCTAACATATACCAGGCACTGTGCTAAGGACTTTACAATAAATAAATTTCATTTGGTTCTCACACAATCTTTCAAGGTAAGTGCTGTTATTATCCCGTATTTTACAGCTGAAGAAACTAAAGCAGAAGAGAAGTGATTTGAGGTCACACAGCTTGTGTCCAAGGCTACATTTTCATTCTGGTCTTCTTGATTTCACTTAGTTACCTCTAGTAGAGTCTACCATTATCCCTACTTCACAGATGAAGAGAAGAAAGCTCAAAGAGGTTCAGTGACTTGCCCAGAGTCACCTGGCTGGCAAATATCTTTCCAGGCAGGACTCAAACTCAGGCCTTCTGGACCCCAACACAGCATTCTAGTAGCCTAGTTGAACAAATGTTTATGAATTTCTTTTTTTAAGTTACTTCCCCAATGATCTTTGAAGGTAGGAATAGGGTTTCCTATTTTTTTATATGACTTCAATATCATGGTCTACACAAAATGGATATTAAACCATGTCAGCAGATTTTGTAATCTCTGCTAGCCATGCCAGGTGGGGGGGTCTCAATAATCTGTCCTCCAATGAAACCTGTTGTTTTAAGGTACCTCAATTATTTTTTTGGAATATTTAATATTCCAACAGGATCACTGCCCAGAGTAGCAGAAAGATAAAACAATCTATATTGTTTGGTCCCCTGCTTAGTTTTCCTACCAAGAGCTTCATGTTAAGATCTGTAAATTGAGGGGGTTCAGTCAGACTAGATAAGTTTCCTTTCATTTCTAACATTATGATTTCTTTGAAAACCAGTCTTGGGTGGCAAGAGAAGGGGGAGATGGGTGCTCACATGTTTTATTTTAAATATTTGGACACTATTCCTCCAACTCAAAAGAAAGAAGTGCTCTTTTCTCTTTCTCAAACTGAAAAATCACATTGCCTTCCCCCTCTTGTTCTCTGACTCTCCTTCCAAAGTCTTTGGAGTCTGGCCCCTAATCTTATCATTCAACTAAAATGACTCTTTCCAAAGTTACAAATGATCTCTAAATGACCAACCTTTGCCTTTTTTTCAATCCTCATTCTTCTTGACCTTTCTGAAGCCATGTGACACTTCTTAATCACCTCTGCTCCTAGATACTCTTCCATCTCGGTTTTCAAGAAATTTCTCTCTCTTGTTTCTACACTACTTTCTACTATCTGATTGTGACTATCTCAGTCTCCTTTGCTGGATTATCATCCATTCATACCCCCAAATGTGGATGTACCCTCAAAGTTCTGTCATAAACTATCTTTTCTCTCTATACTCTCACTTCACAATCTCATTAGAGTGGTTCAATCATCATATCTCTTATGTAGATGACTTCTAGATCTATACATGCAGCTCTAGCTCTACTCTCTTATCCTGAGCTCTATTTCTATATCACCAACTGCCTACTAGACATCACAAACAGATTATCATTCAGTCACCTCAAACTCAACATGTCCAAAACAGTACATATTATCTTTCTCTCCCACAACTTCCCTTCTTCTGAACTTCCCTGACCCCAGAGGAGTAGAGTAGTACCAATAATCCTTCCTATTACCCAGGGTGATAACCTCAACTCTTCACTTTCCCTCATTCCACATAATCCAATCACTTGCCTTTTCTACCTCCACAAAATCTCTTGCACAAGTCCCCTTTTCTCCACTGATAGCTTCAGGCCTTGCCCAAATAGGTTCACCTCTTGCCTGGAATACTAAAATAGTCTCCTAAAAGGTCCTCCTATTTCAGATCTTTCCCCATTCCAATCCATACTCCATATAGCTGCCCAAATGACTTGTCTAAGGCTCAGGTATAACCTTCTCTACTCAAAATCCAGTAGCTCCCTATTACTATCTCTTAAGATTTAAAAAAAAAAACTCCTCTGTTTAATATTTAGAGATTTTTAAAACCTGGCCCTATGTTACTTTTAAAAATTTTCAATCTTTAAAAGTTGAAAAATATTTTACACTGATTCTTGAACTGATGGCTAATAATCAACAACTCTTTCTTTGATGTTGGTTTCACCTTCAGAAGGTTTTCCAGAGCCACTACCTTCACCATGTTAAGTTCCATTAATTTTTCCAATTTCAATTTGGGCTTCTTGAGCATCTTGACTTTTTGAGCAAATATATCATGGAGAGGGTAAACTGATTGGCAAGTCTTTTCTGTGTCTTTTCCAATGCTTTCTGCAAAATTAATTTTTTTTTTTTACTTCAAATCATTTGTCTGCACCTATGGGTGGGTCATGATTTCCATCATTTTCTTGTGAAACTGAAAGATCTGCTGTTTCTGCTTATAATAGGTTTCATGGATCTTGCTACACTTCTTGGTAAAAATACACACAAAAGAGGCAGTGTAAGCAGCCTTTGATGGTTTTGACATCAACATGAGCTTAAATCACGATTTACCACTTTGAAAAAAAATCGCAACTTGTCCAAGGTAAGGTCCATTCCATGGAAATTAGTCAAATAATTTTTACCCTGCATATCTTTAGTAATCAATTTGAACCTACAAAAAGCAGCCTCATAATTCTGCAGATTATCATGGCTAACTTTGGAAGTAATTCCCATCCCTTGAGTCTTTGTGACCAGGACCTTGCCACTATTTTGTACATTAGTGCCTTGAAATCCTACTAATCCTTCTTTAAACCAACCACTTTCCTCTTGGCTCCTTTTTTACCCCCTTTAATATGGTACTTATTCTTGCAATTTACACGGTCCCCAAAAGCCTTTTCGATGCATTTAGCACAGTGAGTGGAATACGGTGGGTGCTTAATGAGTGCTTGTTTTGGGACATGATTTGACTGTTCTCAATGCCTGGAATACATGCACCACTTCCTCTTTCAATTCCTGGTTTCCTTCAAAACAGTTCACGTGCCACTTTCTGGGTCAGACCTGGCCTGGCACCCTCAAGTGCTAATAACATTCCCTTCAGGGTTACTTTTTATGTTTTTCTGTACACTTAAAAGTTTTTCTGTACCTATCCATGTACATGCTGTTGCCCCTCTACCACCACCACTGCCACCATTCTTTAGAATGTAAGCTCCTTAAGGGCAAGAACTATTTTTCTCTTTTGTCTTTATATCCCCATCACCTATCACAGTGCCTGGCAAAAATGAGTGTTTAATAAAAGTAAGATGACTAAGAATAAGCTATCAGAGTATACCCTAAGTATGTATTCATTTATACTTATATTCAATATTTCAAGCATCTGCAATTCTATGTACGCCTCTACCAAAATAGGTATAGCTAACTGTTCTTCCTATTTTGCTGGTCTTGAGAGTCACTGTAGCTGGAAAATTCTTTCCCCTTTTACTACCTCTGGCATCTTCAAACTTGGACAAAAGCCATACAGGCCACAATTAGGCCAGACACCTTTACAGGAGTGTAGAAACTACCAAAGTCTGAGCTACACATTTGGTATAGACATTGAGAACCCAAATGAGCACCTCTTCTATGCATAGCATTGTATCAGGCACAAAACCTTTCGTGAAGGCATTTTAGAGCTAGAAGGGGCCTTAAAGAGCACTGAGTTCAAACTTCTCTTTTTTACAAAGGGTCAAAAAAAATCATCTGGCTCAAAAAATATATATAATAAACTTCTTTTTTTTTTTTTTTTGGAGGGGGGAAGGCAAAGCAAGTGGGGTAAAGTGACTTGCCCAAGATCAGACAGCTAGTAAGGATGTCAAGTGTCTGGGGCCAGATTTGATCTCAGGTCTTCCTGACTCTAGGGTCAGTACTCTATTCACTGAGATACCTAGCTGCCCCAATAAACTCATTCTTAAGGGTCATTTCCCACTCCAAACATTTTAGATCATGGTCCTGAAAAGTATTCAAGCATTACCCTATGTCATTCTCCTCCTCCACCTCTTTAACCCAATGTCATAGCTTTGCATAGTTCCAAGGCCCTTAAATAGAGAGAGAACCCAGAGCTGGCCCACAGGACTCTCTATGGATTGATTCTGGGGCTTGCCTTTGCCCTTCATCAAGGGATTCTCATCTTATTAAAAGATGTCCCAATTCATCCATTAAACATGAGTAACTAAACCATTCCTCCAGAATAGAGGCATGCTATTAGAATAAACCAAATCAAATCTATTGGGAAATTATAGGTTGAAGCAAGTTGCCTAGAACAAAAACACTTGTGGTTTCCAGGATTATCTCAAGGATATCGGTTCCAGATGCCCAAAGAGCTCAATGCCATTGATTAGTCTTTGAAAGCATCAAGTTAGCTATATAAAAAACCAAGAAGCATAAAACTAGCATAAAAAAGAGTGAGAACTTCCAACAATGTCAGACAAATAAGCTGATACATGGTGGTAAAAAGTATGCAAAACCATTAAAAGAAAAAAATTGAGAACACAAAAAGGTGACCTGATAGGTATCCTCAAATATTTGTAAGGCTGCCACATAGAAGAAAGAAAAAAGTTATACAACGTTGTTCCAAAAACTTTGTTTTTTAACATTAAAAAAAAAACCAAGATGTAAAATCAAAAGAAACACATTTTGCCTCAAAGTAAGAAAAATTTACAATGAAAATACTTGCCAAACAGTGAACAACGTTGCCCTGTAAGGACCTAAACTCCCTTTTCCTGGAAATGTTTGCACATTAGCTCTAAAGTCATTTGTCAGAGATATTAGAGAGAGGATCTCAGCGAGGAAGTTTTGCTGGATCACCTCAAAAATCCATCTTAACTTTAAAATCTATGCTTCTTGGTAACTACAGAAGTATGCTTCCTTTTTCATAAAACTTTCAAATAAATGGTAGAATGCTGAAAATTATACAAGACCTAAACTAAGGAATCTGTCCTTCTTTGAAACTTACATTTTGGGAAATATAACAAATTTCTTTGATAATTCAGAAGGTATTTCAATGTCACCATTATGAATATTATTTTACAAACTGAAAAAAATAAACTTTTTACTTTTTTATATTAAACAAAAAAATAGCCCACAAAGTATTACCACCCTAAACACTGCATCTATGCTCACTTAATTACTTCCTTTTCACTCTCGAGCAATCTTCACAGTTACACTAGAATTTATTTCAGCAAACAATTATTAGGCATCTACTATGTGCAAGGCACTAATGATAGATACAAAGAATAAAAAATACAGCCCCTAACCTCGAAGAACTTATAACATGTGGGGAATGAATGTAGATTGAGTTGTAAAGGGAGGATATCAACAAAGGGATAAGTGTACAAAGGGGAAATCAGTGAAAGTTTTACATGTGGAAAAGTGGCACCAGAACTAAACTTGAGAGAAGGCAAAGAATCTGAGGGGCAGGGATGAGAAGCAAGTACATTCCAGCCATGGTGGACAGCTTGTAAAAATGCCAAGTAATAGGAAATGGAATGTCAGGTCCATGGAACAACTAATAACATGGTTTACATGGAATGTAAAGTGGGCAAAGGGGAGTAATGTAAAATAAGCTTGGAAAAGTTAAGTTGAACTAGGCTATGGAGTTTGTATTTTCCCCCTGGAGGCCATGGGGAACTACTGAAAGTTTTTGAGCAAAAGAACGATGTTATTAGACTGATACCTTGGAATGATTATTTTAGCAGCTATGTGAAAGGGAGGTTGTAGAAAGAAGAGACTGGAAGTAGGAAGACCAGTTAGGAAGTAATTAAAATAATCCAGAAAAGAGATGATGAGGGCCTGGGAACAGAAAAAAAGGGGGACAGATTCAAGATGTCATGCAGATAGAATAAATTAGAGTTGGCAACTAATTATGGTGTGAACCTCGGGGCAAGGGACAGGGAGGGACAAAAAGGAGAGGGAAAAATCAAGGATATCACCAAGAATGCAAACCTGGAAAAACTGTTCAGTGCCAGGGTACCAAGTTTTTCCATTGAGTAGGAGATTGGGGTGCTGGCAGTATACCAATAACATTACAAGGACTCAACAGGCAGCTGCTGTTACTAATCCTCCCACAACCTCAAAAAAGTACAGGTATCCCTACAATGCCAAAGGGACATTGTACTGGCACTGCTACCATATATAAACATATACATATAGATGTGTACATATATGTAAAGTATCCCTTGGATTTTTTTATTCTATATAGTCATATCATTAAAAGAAGAATAGATTACAATATCGTCTCACAAATCTCTTAGAGATGCTCCAATAGAAGGAGCACTGGGTTAAGAGTAAGAGGACCTAGGTTGGAATTTTAGCATTCCAAATTTACCAGTTTGACCTTAAACAAGTCACAATTTCTCTAGGTTTCAATTTCCTCATTTATAAAAGGAAAGGATTGTACTTGATCACCCTTAAATCTTTTCTAGTTCTAAATCCATGATTCCATGATCTTAAATATCCAGAAACTTCTTAATGCTTCTTTATCTCACTCCCATCCTCATCAAGAATTCAGATTCACATATTATAAACTAAGCAAAATGAACAGATAAACTCTCTGTTCTGTAGGGATTTCAAACAAAAAAATATGTGAACATGGAGAAGTATACATAAGGCCATATGAACAGACAGAGCTCTAGAGCAACAAACTAACTCAGCAGCAAAAGACAGGCTTCTCCAAGTCTGCTCACACGATGAGAGACAGGGTTCCCCTAAAACCCATCTCCACCTATATTCTGACCCTCTCTTTAAGGACCAGCTCAGTTATCACCTCTTCCATGAATCCTTTATGGATCTGAATCGAAGCCATCCCCAGCTGGAAATGAGTCCCATCCTCCTGAACCTTGGGTCATTCACTCTATTGACCTCTAAGATTTATAGGTTTAAAATAACTATAATGAAACAATAATTTAATACCTATAGATTTAATAATTTTCTAACTTTTACCCTATTATTTATGCAGACTAGACTGTAAACTCCCTGATGGCAGGAAGGCAGGCATATTCCATCTTTGTGGTCCCCCTGATTTCCACAGAATTAGGATTTGATAAATACTTCTGAAACATACATTACCTAAGTTTTTCATAATTTATCAAAACATTATAGTCCAGTTTGTACCCTCTCAACTGAGAAGTCCTTGACAGAATTTGCACCTGTGGTTCTTGCAGTATAATGGAAAGATAAGAACAAATGCAAATAACTCAAAAAACCACAACAGAGTCCCACAGAGAAGTTGGCAATCCTGTAACCTCAGCCAGAAGATGTGATGCTAGGGGAGTGACTGGTGACTAGCTCTCCTTTTTCCATCATTCCAGCTCATGCCAAAATGCTGGGTATCATACACAGAATTTTAAATTTATCCCCTTCAGTAAATGTTTTTCCAAGCAAAACAAGTTCCACTAGTTAAACTTTGTTGACATCAAAATTACTACTTTATTACAGAAAAAAGTTATGTTCAGAAACCCTTTAGGGGAGGAGAGAGGGGAATAAGAGAGAGGAAAAGATCATATGTTGATGGGGTAAATAACAGTAATAGACTACTAACTCTGCAGCTATTTCTTAGAATTACTCATTCTGACCACTTCATCTAAAGAGCATGCCATTATTAAATAATAGTAAACACCTACTTGGACATTAAAACCTAAATCTCTACTCAACTGGGGGGGGGGGGTTATTTTAGTTTAAGAGTCACAATGGATTAGATTATCTTTATTTGCACTGCTGACTTACCTATGGATGATCTGGCTTATTTAATTCAGTTTTATTAGGTGGATTCTTTCATCAGAAATATAATCCTGTGAAGGTCTGGCTGTTTTTCTGGAGTTATAAACTTTCAATTGTCTATAATAATAGGAGATACTGTACTAAATAATACTGTACTAAATATTCCTGTACTGTAATAATAGGAGTACTGCTGTACTAAAAAAAAAAAAATCACAAAGCCTTTTCTCCATCCATTTCAACCTCATCTCCAACTAAACTCCAATAGTTGCTATTAACAAATTGCAAAAAAGATACTACTTAAAGAGCAACATAATAAAAGTTTAGGATATGAAGAAAAATTAAGACACTTGATAATCCTGAAAAAAAAAATCCTGAATAAGTTAGAAGCACACACTTTTGAAAAAGGACAGGGTCAAAGTAGAAAATAGGACAAGTGGGAGGGCAGCATAGGATGCAGGGAAACATAGTGTTTCACAATAAATCCACTATGGATTTTTACATAACTACACATGTACAATCTATACTGAATTGCTTATCTTCACAGTAAGGGTGGGTGATAAGGGAAGAAGGGAAAGAATATGGAATTCAGGGGCGGCTAGGTGGCGCAGTGAGTAGCGTGCCGGCCCCGGAGCCAGAAGGACCTGAGTTCGGTTCCGGCCTCAGCCACTTAACACACACGACCAAAAAAAAAAAAAAAAACCTAGCCGTGTAACCTTGGGCAAGTTACTTAACCCCAATTGCCCTCCAAAAAGCAAAAAAAAAAAAAAAAAATATGGAATTCAAAGTTTTAAAATCAAATGTTTAAAAATTATTATTATTATTTACATGCACTGGGAAATAAGATATACAGGCCCTGGGGTATGGAGATCCATCTTGTCCTACTGGAAAGTTTGAGGGGGAATGGGGAGAGAGCAGATTGGGGGAGGGGGTATTCAGTGGGGTCACTGTTTTGGGGTGGTAGGTAGGGGAAAGATGGGGAGTATAACTCAAAATCTTGTGTAAATGAATGTTGTAAACTAAAAATAAACATAATTTTTTAAAAAAAGAAAATAAATAAGCAGTCCCTAATATTCATGTGTGGGTTGTAAGAATTTTAAAACTGCTTTGGGGGGGGAGCTAGGTGGGGCAGCGAATGAATACAGCATTGGCCCTGGAGTTAGGAGGACCTGAGTTCAAATCCAACCTCAGACACTTAACACTTACTAGCTATGTGACGTTGGGCAAGTCACTTAACCCCAATTGCCCCCCCCAAAAAAAAGCAAAAAAAAAATTGCTTGGGAAAATCCAAAATTTCTTGTCACAGATAAACTTCCTAGTTAAAACAAATTCTTAGAGCTTCTACAAATACTGTTAATTTGCTAACTACTGGCAGCTAGATGGCTAACTACTTTAATCTTAGGAGCAGAAGACAGCAGGACTAGACAAATTTGCCAAAGGTGGGATGGGGGGGAAATTTATAATAAAAACATTAACACATTTATCACTATATGTCCCAGTATACATTATTACATACATAATCTAGCTTCCTTTAGTGTAGGGTTCCCAAATTTTGTTCTTTTTAAAAAGCAAATTGTTTTTCTTTTTTAAAAAGTTCCTCTGTATAACAGCTATTAACTGGTACTAAAGAGAAAAAAATGGCCTCAGGGCCAAGAATACTTGACAGGCCTATCACAAATACTTGCTGTGTGATCCTAGGTAAGTCATTTAATCCCTTTATATACTAGGCCAGTGGAATCAAACTCCAATAGAAATGGAAACCACTAACGTATATAACAATTAAAAATGTAATGTTATCTACGCTTTATTGCATTTTTATTTATTTTGTTAAATATTTCCCAATTACATTTTAATCTGATTCAGTTGGACTCTGGAGTGTACTGTAGCTGTCGGAATTGAGGCTTGTGACACCCCTGCTATATAGGCAACTCCCTAAGACTATAAATTTATAGAGAATGAGCTGACATGCATTGGCAGAGGGATCTTCCTTATAAGGGTTCCCTGAATAGTTGACACAAAATAACCAATTCTCTCTCCACTCACCCCACTCCAATTCACTACCATATATAACAGTTTAAGGAATTTACTACCCTTCTGATTTTCATTTTCTATACAAGCTTAGAGTGGCAGTGGAGGGAAGACTACATCTTGTAGTGATTCTAACATTTTAGCAGAGGAGCAATGGCCAAAAAAAGGAAAAAAGTCCCCGGAGCAGAAAGATATCTTTAATACTATTTCCTCTACCTATTTTCAGAGGAGATACTGGGGAAGTATTTCACCAAAGGGTGGGTGGGATAACCCTATTTCAATTACCTGTCGAATAAGCAATTAAAAGAAAAGCATACAGGTTTAAAGATGGAAAAGCTTTCAAATTACTAAAAATTCACATGACGAAATTTTGTCAGCAACATCAAGTAAAATCTTAGCAAATTCCATTTTTCCATAGGAATGGCCATCTTTGAATGATTAAATGAGCTATACACAAATTTAGACAACAATTTAAGGTTAGAAGAAAAGACCCAACAGACCAAACAAAAAAACCCATCCACCTGTTCCTACTTTTCACTCATGTAAAGAAAAAACTTTACCAGAACTGAAAAAATCAAAGTTAAAAAATATTCAATACACACACACACAAAAAAAAAACCCATCCAAATGTCAGAAACAAAAGTATTGATAGTCATCATTTAACTTTTCTATAAGAGACAAACTTGATGTCTCTCTATAAGAGACAAAGATGATTCATGGAAAATGGACCACACTTTCAGCGATACTACTGATTTAAGGCCTTAAAATTTTTTTTGCTGCTGACTAAATATTTGCTGGGAATATAAATTTATTTTCATTCTAGTTATAAGTGAAAATACTGAAAAAAATTCATATAATATATTCCACACACAAAGAATTTTTTAAATAATCTGTTCTCCCAGTACTCTCCAACAGTATAAATAATTAAGTTGTATGCAATAGTAAAGGATGCTGATTTCATTATCACTTCCATATTCTTGATGCATTTTCATGCCAGTTAATTTTAGGTCCATATTTACAAAATTCCTCAGGATAGAAACATTCAATAACTAAAACTCTGAAAGGTCAAATTTAATTACATCTTCCTCCCTCCCAAAAAATTTTGTCATGTTACTTTCTTAAAGTTTTCCTTGTAAAGCCCATTTTCAATAGTATTTAGCATCTCAATTTAGCTCCAAACCCAATAAACTGATGTTTCATATTATATAATACTTTGTAATAGCTTTCAAAGCACATCCATTTTGATTATCTGATTAGATCCTTAAAACAACCTCATGAAAGAATTTGGGCATATGTTGGTCTCAGTTTACCCATGAGGAGGAAACCACTGATACAAGGAATTTTCCAATGAGGCGACTCCCTATATATTAGCACCTTCTTTAGAATTTAGTCTTAGTTGCCCAGTATGTGTCAGAGGTGGCACTTGAACTCAGATCTTCCTGGCTCGGAGAACAGCTCTCTCTTCACTATGCCGGTATGCCTTTCTTGACATTAGAGTACCCAACTATATAAAAACAATCATTTGTGAAAACTACTTCTGTAAAACGAGGCACAAATTAGCATAATTACAGAAGACCTAAAATTGAATTTTCTGGATATTAGTTTTAGCTTTCTAAAACTTCTACATAAAAAATATGAGCTAACTATCCAGTATAGTGTAAATTCCTTGAAAGTAGAGACAATTTTCTTTTTGTCCTTCCCTAGTATCTAACACAGTCTCAGACCTAGTAGGCATTTATGGAAAGCTTATTGAATTGAATGAAAATATTTTCAAATGTCCCACATTAGTAAATCTTAGGTGAAATATTTGCTTTGTAACATGTATTCAAATGGAATATTTCTTCCTCCTTTAGAGTGTCAGCAGCCAAATTAGGATTTTCTGTAAAAGACTATTTCCAACCCTCACAATTCATAAGCTTATTGTGAAATAAGAACCAATAAATACCGTCTAGAGCACCACAATTCTAAGAGTATATTGCTTAAAAATTATTCAGCAAAATAACAGTTCAGCAGCTGACTTTAGGATTTAAGGAGTATCATCAAAAATGAGGTGAGGTAAATGATACTACAATCCTCAAAACAGCATCACCCAAGGGGAAGGGGGGAAGAGATCTCAAGAAGACTCATTTGAACTTTGTTCAAGTACCTAGTCTTAGAACATTTGACCTTCAAAAACTGAAGTAAGGCAGGACACCAATAGACTGCTCCTTAAATTCGTTAAAAAAAAATTTTAAGGTGTTTTGAAATGGCTTTTGTAACTAAATAATAGAAACCTGGCGTGTAAATTTATTGCTTGGTAAAGAGTCTTATCTACAAAATTTTATCCTTCAGTTGTCCCTACTCCCCATTTCTCTTTATTGATATCCCAACATCAGACACCATGCTTTTCTAGTATCATTGCAAATAGTCAAAGTCAATAAAATATGAAACTGGACGAATAGAAGCTTCGGTTATTATTCAAGGCATCTAATCCAGGAAGTAATTTACAAAAACTAAGTACACTTAAATACGTCCCAATAATCTCATTCTCCTCCCTTACTTCTAAAAAAAAAAAAGTGCACAGCTTGACCCAATGAGAAAAGGCTGTGGGCAGAAAAAGAAGAGGCAGACATGGATCCTCCTCCGAACTGGGGGAAGAGAGCTTACCAATACAACTTAGTAGGCACCTTTACTCGGTAGCACCACACACTGCAAGCTAAATGACTGTTGAGTAATGTGCAGCTATTTCAATGACGGCAGATTTTGCTATCTCCAGGCAGAGACGCCAAGCGCTCTTTAAAAGTCGATTAGGAAGGAGTACTCTTAGGAAGGATGGAAAGGGGCAAAAAGCTCCGCAGGAGGATCAAACCCTTCTGAGAGACTTTTTGGAATGCTCTCCCATTAAAACGGCGCAATGAGTTTGACTTTGTTGGTCTGTCACTTCTGCATTCAGCTGTAACCTTCGCCAAACCTTGTGCCGCACCCCTTCTCCCCCGCCCACTCAAGGCCCGCCCAAATAGAGAGCAATTCCAAATCACCATAGGACACCGTCTCCTGTCAGTCAGCCCCCCCTCCCCGAGCAGTTCCTCCAGCAGCTTGCACTCCGCGGTTTCCCTTCAATAGGCCCCTAAAGGACAATGCTAAACGGGAGGGGGGAAGGAGGGAGAGGAGAGGACCCGGGGGGAGTCCGGCAGCCGGGCCCCAAGGCGGCGGACAATCTCTCCGGCTCCTTGACAGCGCAGCCCATTAATTGCAAAGTCATCTTGGAGCCAAAGGCTCCCGGCACTGTTTATACCCTCTCTCGCCTTCGGATGCCCAGGAGCACGAAGGGCTCCGGGGGGAGGGCATTTCAGCACCCCCGCAGGCCCCGGGAGGGAGCGACAACGCCGAGCCCCCCTTGGCGGGATCCGGAGGCGCCCCTCTCCCTCCCTCCCTCCCTGACCCCCCACTCTGACTCCACTTAGCACGCAAGGAACGGCCTCGAGTCCAAGGTTAGCCCATTGTGCACGGGCGGAGCAGGACCGGCCGAGGGGATGGAAGGGTCCGCCGGCTGCTGACCACCCCCCTCCCCCCGCAAGCGCAGAGCCGAGCCGGGTCCGCAGAGGCTGGGTAGCCCCGGGCGCCGAGCTGTGCCCGCGCCCCGCGGGGCCGCTGTCCAGGGCCCCCCGCCCCCCTCGGCCGGCACCGGCTCCCGCCTGACGCACCAGAGGCCCTCGGCCGTGGGCATCATCCCCGACCTTTCCCGGGCCCCCTCTCCCGGCTCCCGAGGCCCCGCCGCCGCCACCGCCCCCGGGAAGCCGGGATGCCCATCCTCCCCCCGGGCCCCGGCGGCAGGCGGAGGAGGCAGGCCCGCAGGCCCCGAGGACCAACGAGCCCAACCGTCCCCAGCCCGGCCCCGGCGGCTCGCCCGCCCCCCAGGCTCCCGCCCGCTCCAGACGGTACCTGCCGAGGCTGCGGGGAGGGCGGCGGCGGCGGCGGCGCCGGCGGGAGCGGCCCACAGCACAGGCTGGCGGGCGGCCTCTCGCTCCGACCGAGACCCCCGTCCCGCTGCCGAGCGCCCGACCGGCCCTGGCCTGCGCCTTACGTAAACCGGCGGCGGCGGCGGCAGCGGCGGCGGCGGCGACTCCGGCGGCGGCTCCCAGCGCCACTAGGCGGAGGGGAGGGGAAGGGAGGGGGCAAGGGAAGAGGGAGGGGGACGGGGAAGCCTCTCCGCTCGGTTACCCGGCAACTGGCCTCAGCGCCCCGCCAACCAGGTGATAGCTCCATATCCTTCCGCTCAGACACCCGGGATTACATCAGAACAGGGTCACATAGTCCCCTCCCCCTTTAGGGCGGAGAGCGAGCAAAGAGGAAGGGAAGGAGCGGAGGAGAGGAGATGGAGGGAGGAAAAGAGGGCGTGAGAGGGACGGGGGGGGGGGGGAAGAGAAAAGGGGGGGACGGGCGACAGAAAGGGGGACAGAGGAAGGAGAGAGGCTAGCGAGTGTAAAAGGGACAGAAGATGGGTGGAGGGCGGGGAGGAGAGCTTTGCGAAATATTCGGGGAAAGAGAAAAGCCAAATTTTCTTATATGGGATATAAATGTGCAGAAGTGAAGATAGAAACAAGCAGGAGAAGGGGAAGTACCCCTCCTTCCCCCCCTAATTCTGCTGTGCATGGAGAATAGCAAAACTAGCAGGAACACGATATGGATCGCTGTCTCCCCGTAGCCCACCCTTGTGCCTGGAGATTAGGAAAAGGAGCGGGAGCTGTCAGCTTGTGCAGCAAACCCCACCTCTGACTTCATTCATTCCCCTCTCCAATGAGACTTTTGTACTCCCCCCCCCCACTCCCCCAACCCGCCACCAGCCCCTTCTGGCTGCTCTGCATCCCCTCTCCTCCATCATTACCCGAGGGAAGATCAATAAACCCGCAGAAATGACAGCCCTCCCCTCCCACCCCGCTGATCAGGTGTGTGTTACAGAATTTCAAGTGCCTTCCTCGGATGCTTCACCTGTCAGCTCCCTTTTTCTTTATCCTAGTAGAGAAGACGGAAGAATGCATTTCTTAAACCTGGCTGAAAAGCAAAACTCAAAGGATTGTTGTTATTCATAAAGAAAAATGAAAGTAATACCGAAGGATATGAAAGTGAAAATCCAGTTAGCAGATAAGCACTAACCATTCCAGGACCTGCAACCTTTGACCCTCCTATTGTTCCCAGAATAGAATTTTCAGAGCCTGAAGCGACCGAGGAGGTCACCGATCCAACCCTCCTGGCTTTGTAGAGTAGGAACCTGAAACCTAGGAAAGGAAAAATGACCTATTCATGGTCACCCCGAAACTACAGGCCTGACAGTAACAACAGCAAGGAATCAATTCCATCACCGTCATATTTCTCCAGTGTTCACTTCGTTAATCTTAATTTTTTTTTGTGAATTTACATAAAGAACTACATAGGTTTATTAAATTTTTAAAAAGATAACAGAGACCTGGTTTGTATTCCTGTCTGTTTTTCCCGGAAGATACTTGACTGGTCCAAGGTACTTTGCTGCTGTAAAGCAGTTTTGAGGGATCCTTGAAACCCGGGGAAGGAAACAAAGAAGCTTTCAAGAATGTGAAGGGTAAGGAGTTATAAAACTGTAAAGCTCTGGCATTTTGAAGGTATTGTCCTTTCCCAAAGCTCTCCTAAAAGTTCACAACTAATTACCCTTCCCTTTAAAAATAAGGATTATGATAGCTTTCTTGCTCCTGGTGGTTAAGATTCCTGGGCTACACAGCTGAAGCCAAGCAACTAAACGAGTCTGAGACGTCAGAGTGGTTTCACAGAGTACAACTGGTTTGGGAGAAAAATTCCAATAAAATCAGAATTTAATAGTCCTTGTGAGTCCTATCTATAGAGAATAATTCACCTTCTCTGGTCAATAAAATAACTAGAGCAAGATGAGACTATCACAAAGAAAAAGCCCACATGGTATATATGGTCTTTTAAGCTGAAAAAGTCATAGTAACAGAAGCATGGCAGCTTTGATGTCAGTGCGGTGACTGATTGCCTACCTAGTGAGTTCTAGCAACTAAAAACAATTTTAGTAGTTTTAATCATAGAAATGGAGTCAGGAAGATCTGAGTTCAAATTCACCCTCAGACACTAGTTCTGGGACTTCTGTCAGCCTCAGTTTCCTCAAATGTAAGATGAGGACAATTACTCCACTTACCCCCCCTCCCCAGCTTGTTGTGGGGTTCAAATAAGGTAGTATTTGTAAAGTGTTTATTTAACACAGTGCCTGGCACATAGTAGCTGCTATATAAATGTTTGTCCTCTTCCTCTTCCTCCCCCCTCATATTATTATAATTATCCCTATTCTAAAGTCCTTCATGCATGGTAGGAGAGAGTCCCATACCAAGAGGTTTTGGAACCCAGATTATATTATGCTACTGCTATTGCTGTAAGTGAAAATAACACTGGACTAATATATTCTGTGAATTCTAACTGTGATTCAGAACTCATAAATCCCAGAGGTAGAAGAAGATGTAAAGATTATCTAATTTGTTTCATTTTTACAGACAAGGAAACTGAGTTTCAGAGAAATGGAATGGCTTGCCTAAGACTGCAGAGCTAGTAAATGATAAAGACTGGATTTCAAGCCAGGAAAAGCAAGCCAACCTAGTAGAAGCAACAAGGTACCCTGAGGATGAGACAGGAGATAGCATGTGCCAGGCCAGTCAAATGACCACCATCTTAACCACCATCCCCTCTCAGACCCTAATGGAGACAGTCTGGGGCAGGGGTGGGGAAATTGTGACCTTCTGTAGCAGCAAGCACCCCAGCATCCCCAGAGTGGCTGCCAACACAGGTTCTCAGATCTGCCCTTCAAAAGGAAAGCAACTCAAAATGTGTTAACAAGCATACTTTAATCAATCAAACATATATTACCTAGTTCAGGGGGAAAAGGTCAGCACCCCAAACTTCAGAGTATGCAGACAGATCAAACAAACAGGCTTCCAAACTGTCCAGCCATTATCAATACCAAAATCACAGTTACCAGAGAGGGAAGCATCAACATCTAGGTTTTCAAAGCCGGGGGGGCTCTCAATGGCTGCCCAGAGTCTTATCTGGTCAAATCACACAACACTTCTCAGAGCCCCAAAGCAAAGCCTCACATCAGGAATTATATAGCCTTCTCATGGGTCAGAGAATATAACCACCCTCTTGACCCACTGCCCAATCACACAGGATCAAGGTGTGATCATTCCTGAAAACCAAGCCTCCTACCACAGGCTCCATGTGACCACATTCAGCCTATTAGGGGGCAGAGTATATTTTCATATTAAAGAAGGTTCTCAGAGTCACTTAAGCCAATCAAAGGGCTTAGGGGCAGGGAAGATCTTCAAATGTGCATTTCCATTACACCTTCTAGGTCCTTGGGTGCAACCTTTTGACTGAGTGCAAGTTTTACAGAACAAATCCTTTTATTAAGGAGATTTGTTTGGTAAAGTTTGGATTTAGTCAAAGGGCTGCACTTGGGGACCTAGAGGGCCACATGTGGCCTCGAGGCAGCAGGTTCCCTGCCCCCAGCCTGGGACCTTTAGCCCAAACACTTTGGGAATAATAGGGTCTCCTCCCCAAACCCATACACACTAGACCAGACCTCACAGCCATCACTGAGAGGAGAAATCATCGTGAAGAAGGGGTCTACTTTTCTCATCACCACCAGCAATAGCTGCTAGCCAAATATCAACCATGACTAGATAAGCACAGGTACACTGGGAACAGCAGCGCCACCCAGACCACCAGTATTGCTTCTGTCCCTCCCTTTCTCGAACACTGGCAGTGCTATGAAACCAAGAGGATGATTCAATTTGTCTACCTTTCCTGGTAGTTTCTGAGGTCCTTTTACAGATGTGTGCTTTGACCATTTTCTCCCAAGCTCAGCTCAAATCTGGACCTTGGATCCTGCTTTCCACCTCCTCCTACTGTTTCTGGAAAAGAACCCTTACAGCTCCCCCCACATCCCAGTGACTTGCCAAAGCAAAACACCCTTCACTGATCATTCCCCTTTCTGTGTTGTCTCCTTCAATTAGGATGTAAGTTCCTTGAGGTCAAGGACTGCCTTCATTTTATTGCATTTTGCAGATATTTTATATTTTACAGATTGAAAGTTTGTGGCAACCTTGTATCAAAAAAGTTGATCAGTACCATTTTTCCAAAAGCATGTACTCACATTGTGTCTCTGTGTCACATTTTGGTAATTCTTACAATGTCTCAAACTTTTCATTATTGTTATATCCATTATGGTAATCTGCGATCAATGATCTTTGATTTTACTATTGTAATTGTTTTGGGGCACCATGAACTGTGCCCATATAAGATGTAGATCTTAACTGATAAATGTTGTGTGTGTTCTGACTGTTCTGCTACCAGCCTTTCCCAGAAAATTGGTGGTAAACCAAAGTCAATGCATTGATTCATTTGTGTTTCCCTGACACACAATAGTATTAAAATTAGGCTGATTAATAACCCTACAATAGCCTCCAAGTGTTCAAGTGAAAGGAAGATTTAATCTATGTGGCAAACTTCATTGTCTTTTATTTTAAGAAATTGCCACAGTCATCCCCACCTTCATCAACTAGCACTGTGGTCAGTCAGTAGACATCAACATCGAGACAAGACCCTCCACCAGTAAAAAGATAACGATTTGTTTAAGGCACAAATGATGGTTAGCACTTTTTGGCAATAAAGTATTTTTAATTAAGGCATGTACATTTTTAGACATAATACAACACAATAGTTTTTTAAGCCATAATATGACTGTACACCTAATAGACAACAGAATTGTATCAACATAACTTTTATATGCATCGGAAAACTGGGGGAAAAAAGTGTGTGACTCACTTTACTGCAATATTTACTTTGGTTATGGTGGTCTGGAACTGAACCCACAGTATCTCTGAGGTATGCCTGTATTGATATCCAGCACTTGGCACAATGCTTAGTGCACAGTAAGTACTTTATACATATTTTCTATTTACTCACTCTTATTGAGGTGACTCAGCCATAGCAAAGAGGTCCAATAAATCAATCATCCAATATTCAACAAGTTATTAAGCATCTACTCTCTGCTAGGCATTATGCCAAGCACTGGGGACACAAATACAAACTATGAAATGATACTTTCTTCCAAGATGCTGAAGTTCTAATGAGGGAGACAAAGAGTACATCTACAGTGTGTCTCAAAAGTCAGTGTAGTTTTAAGCTATTAAAATTAGTTTTGAATAGATAAAAAGAGAATAAATATAAAGAAATACAGAGCAATTCAGTATGAGGTAGTTTGGGGTGGGGGGGGGTTAGGGGTTGTATGATCAGGAAGCCTTCACATAAAGCCAAGCCCACTTCAGATAGTAGTTTGTTTCCCTTTAGAGTTCTGGAAATCATCCCTTCCTACTGTGACATCAGGAGGTGGGATATTTGTATTAAGTCAATGAGTTTCCTAATTTCTTTTTCTACAGCTCAGAAACTAAAGAGAATGAGCAGAGAAACCTGACTTTCCTAGGGGCCAGAGAATTAGACTTGGAGCAATTGCTGCTTCTGTGGCTGTTACTGCTGCAATTCTCAAACTTGAACAAAAGCTATTTGATTTTGCTATCATAAGAGGGTAAAAAGATAAAAAAAAAACTGTCTCCCTATCTTTACTTGACTGGAAATATAATGACTACTTATAGCCCAATCCCAATACCGATCACCTGAAAGCTTTAACTTCCTCTGTTTTTCCAACCTGGGTTGGTTTGCCTCTCCTTAAAGCAGCCTCGTAGCCCTCAACACCCAGGACTTTGCCATATTGGTGCAGGACTTAGTGTGGACACACCATTGGCTTTAGCTCTCTTGCAGCTCAGAATTTCTGAAATCAAGTGATCCATCAAGCCTTAGCCTCTCCAACATCAGAGACTACAGAAATACGTTACTTGGCTTCAAGATTTTTTTTTAAATAAGTCTTAGATTTTTTTTTTGCATTACTGTTGCTTTATCAATGACCACTTCTCTACCCCTATTACTATTTACAAAACTCTCCCTTGTAACAAAATATGTTAAACAAAACAAGCCAATGCATTAACTTTGTTTTACTACATGTTCCCCATTCCCAACTTGTAACCCACCAATTCTCTGCCAAAAAGAGAAAAATATGTCTCACTGTTAATCCTCCAGCATCTGGCTTGGTTATTGAATTCAGATTTCTGAAGTCCACATCTTATTTTCCTTTCCTTTAATTATTTGTGGTTATTCATTGCCTAAGTTTTTTCTTGGTTCAGCTTATTTCACTCTTGCATCTGTTCATTTTAAGTTTCTCCAAATTCTCCATATTTGTTTTCTATTACATTCACATTCCACAATTTGTTCAAATATTCCTCCATTAATGGGCATCTACAGGTTTCCAGCACCATAGGTTTAGAGCTGGAAGGAGTCTAGTCATCTGGCCCAATCTCCACATTTTACAGATAAGGGATCTGAGACCCAGAGAGGTTAAGTGACTGGCATGTAAGTTACAAAGCTCAGATTCAAACCTATGTTCTCTTTATTCAAATCCAGCGATCTTTCCACCATACCATACTACCCACACTGTTTCTAGTTTTTTGGTTTTGTTTTTGCTACCATGAAAGTATTGCTATAAATATATTTTGTGTGTATGTGAAATCTTTCCCTCTGTCTTTTACTTCCTTGGTATATAAGTTGGATTGAGAAATATATATATATATATGTATATATATATATATACATATATATATATGGAGAGAGAGAGAGAGAGAGAGAGAGAGAGAGAGAGAGAGAGAGAAAGTGCTAGACACATTTCTAATATAGTTCCAAACTATTTTCCAGAAGGCTGAACCAATTCACAGCACACCAATGTTCCCCATCTTCAATATTTACCATTTTATTTTTTTGTCATCTTTGCCAATATGATGGAAGAGAGGTAAAGATCTTAGAATTATTTTAATTTGCATTTCTATTACTATTAGTGACTAGATTGGATTATTATCATAATTAGCGATTCCAATTAGTAATAGGAAGTATTGTTTCATATTGATGTTGACATCTTCTATTTCTTCTTTTGAGAAATGTTTTTTTGGCCATTTACTTATTTTATTGGGCAATGGGTTGAGGGGGTTGGTTAACAACATACCGAATGTAGGAGGAACTAAGGAGTTTCCACTGGGAGCGGGCAAAATTAGTCAATTGAGAATATTTAGTCCTTGCATAGTCCCTAGAGAGAGAGACTACACTTACCCTATTACAGAATCATGACAATATGATAGTTTTTCAGTTAATATTTCTTAGAAAACAACATTCCCATTAAAAAAAACAAGTTGGGGGCGGCTAGGTGGCGCAGTGAGTAGAGCGCTGGCCCTGGAGTCAGAAGGACCTGAGTTCAGTTCCGGCCTCAGACGCTTAACACACACAAAACAAAAACCTAGCCGTGTGACCTTGGGCAAGTTACTTAACCCCAATTGCCCTCCAAAAAGCAAAAAAAACAAACAAACAAACAAACAAAAAAACCAAGTTAGTTGTGATATTCTACTAAAAAAAATATCTTGAATGTAAAACTATGGTCTAAAAATATGGGTAAAATGTGAAGAAGAAGAGCTGAATTGGAGTCAATGCAAAGTCCTCCATTTGGGATTAAAGAATCAACTCCACAAGTACATGATCAGGGAGGTATGGCTAGATAAGAATGCATGTGAAAAAAAGAATAAGGAACATTACTGGAATGCATGTTCACTATAAGTCAAGAAGGGAACATGGAAACCAAAAATCAAATACAATTTTTGACCATTTAAAGAGAAGTATACTGCTCAGAAAGAGGGAGATGAGAGTCCTGTCAGAAATTCTGTCCTGACTAGGCCACATCTGGAGTCTTTGGGCTCAGCTTCGGATACCACGTTTTAGGAAGCACATTTGGTAAACTGGATCATACCAGGAGGTAAGTGATCTTTATAGTGAAGGAAATGGATCTCCTGTTGAATTAGAACTGATTGAAGGAACCAGGGATGTTTAGCTGGTGGTAGAAAAGAAGTGATATGATAACTGTATTCAAGCATTTGAAGGAGAGATTGGACTTGTCATGCTTGACCTCAGAGGGTAGAATGGGGAGCACTGGAGGGAGGGTGTGGAGAGACATGTTTTGACTTACTGTAAGGAAGGACTTGAACAATTGGAGTTATCCCAAAGTGGATAGGGTCTTTCAGATGGTCTTCACTATACTTCTGGAGCTATAATTTGAACTAGATGGCCTCTGAGGTACTGTGATCAAATGGAAAGAGCTTTGAGTTGAACATGGAATCATAGGACATGAGGTCGCCCAACTCTTCTACTTACAACCAGTGTCACCTTGGGCAAAACATCTTTTAGCCTTAGTTTTCTTGTCTGTAAAATCCTTGTTTTGTATTAGACTAAATGACTTTTAACATTCCTTTTAGCTCTAGAGTCTTTGATGGAAAACAACTGGATTTCTTTTTATTGCATTATAATTGAAAGATGATCCATTTGTTTTCTGTTGAGAAACAACATGGAATAGTGGAAGAACAGTGCAGTAGTCATCAGAAGACCTGAATTTTGAGTCTGGCCACCATCACTTACTAATTATAGCATACAAAACATTTAACTTCTCTGATCTTCATTTTCTTATTTAAAAAATGAGGATGGTGATATTTGTGCCATCTCCCCCACTGGTGGTCATAAACAGGAAATAGACCTATGTCTTCCTTAGTTCAGGAAACTTCCTCTGCCAGTTCAAGTCAGTACCTGCTCTGCAGCAGATAATCTTGGAGAGTATCGCAAAGTAAAGAGGGGTTAAATAACCTACCACATGACCGGTATAGTGGGAACTGAACCTAAGTCTCTGTGATTTTGAGGTCAGCTCTCTATCTACTATGTTCCACTGCCTCAGTTCATAAAATGACAGATAAATATAATATTATCATAAAATAGTTTCATATAAATTTAGTACTGGGCTTTGAGCCAAAAGACCTGCATTTAAACATGAACAGCGTTGAAACACAATTTCTGTGAACTTCTGTTTTCTCAGATGCAGTATGAGGCTAATGATATGTGCATTGCCCACCTCCCAGGATGGGGTATATGTGGTATTCAGGGAGTAGTAGCACCTCTGGTGTGAGAACTTGCCAAGCTTTTTTAAGGGTTGATCATCTACCTTTGGTGTCCAGCTCTCATCTGTGACTCCAAGAAACTATAGCATATATAGCATCCAAACCCCCATAGAACAATCTCAACAGATGAGCTAAACTAGGTTAAGGGTAACCAACTGGCCTCAAAACCATAAGTGAGTTAGGGGGATGTCTATCCCAAGCATGTGAAGTCTTCCCTCAGCAGAATGGGTCGATGAGAACAATTTGTTCCAACGACCATGAAGTCGGCTTAAGCACGTGCTATGGAGGGCTTAGAGCTTGGTCAGATATTGAAGATACCAAGGTCATACATGGTTTCCTGGACCATGCCATCATCCTTACTTTTGTCTTACTATTGGATTTTGATGATTCTGGAAGAGAGAGTGAGGCTGACAACTTGTCTTCTTTCTCTCTGCCTCACTTTAATCTAATTCACGTGCAAGTCAAGAAATCACTCCCAGACGTCATCAGTCCTCTTTGAAAATACTTTGTAAATAGCAAATAATAGTGATTTATTATTTTCACTCTTGTTCATCTTCCTATCATTTGTAAATCCAATGCCTTAATATTGGAGCTGTCCATTTCATCAAAAATTTTTAAAGATAATTTGTTGTTGTTTTTTAAGTTTCTTCATGGGACTTAAATTTAAAATACGAACTTGACTTGTCCATCAGAGGCTTGTCAACAGGCAGTCAATGTTGGAAATGATGTTATATCCAGGAACTATTTAAAGAAGATGAGTGGGTGGATTTGAAAGAAGTCAACCTTTCTTCTTCTGAAAAGGACACCCTCAGCTGTAAATGGGAGTATGGGAGGTGGTACAGGAAAGAGCAGCAGAGAAAGCAGGAACAATTTTTAACATTTAAAAGTAGCATCCCTTTACATTAAAGTCCTACTGTTCAAGGCTAAAAATTAAACATGTTGCTTCTCTCAAAGCAGGCTTCTTTGGAGGGAAAGGTTATAGGAACTCTCCACCAGGCTAAGAAAAAGGAAACACAGTTAAGTCTAGAACAAGAAATTAGGTTGAATTTAGTCATGGAATGGGTAAGGCAATAAAAGGCCTTATGTAATGTAAGCACAGAGAAATATGTGATTCAGGGTTAAGCTATTCTACACTGTCGTTTTTATTTGAAATTTTGTCTGAGACTGAAGTCCATAATAAATAATGTGCATAGTTGTGAGCAGAGCTATCATTTGTCCTTTTCTTGTCCTAGTTTGTTCCCTACAAAATGAATGCAATAGTCATATTATTGAGGCAGTTAAATGGCTCAGTGGACAGAGTTCTGGGCCTGGAGTCAGGAAGATCTGAGTTCAATTTTGTCTTCAGACACTTATTAGCTCTCCTGGGCAAATCTTTTAACCTCTGGAGAAGGAAATAACAAACCACTCTAGCATCTTTGCCAAGAAAATCAGTGAATAGTAATGACATTCAGTGGTCCATGTGGTCAAGAAGAATCAGACACAACTTAATGACTGAACAACAATGATATAGACATTTTAATGATAGTTCTGACACATTTAAATATGAACATGGCAGGGTTTTGAGATGTCAGATTATAAAAATGGTAGAATTGTATTATTATTGTTATTAGGAGTACTGGTAGTTGTAATGATAATAATTTATTTGCATAGTTTTACAATAATTCTCCCAGTAGATGTTTGCTACATACAACAAGCTTACTTAAAACTCAATGTTCTGGGTGGCTAGATGGTGCAATGAATAGAGCACTGGCCCTGGAGACAGAACCTGAGTTCAAATAGGACCTCAGACACTTAACACTTACTAGCCGGTTGACCTTGGGCAAGTGACTTAATCCCAATTGCCCTGCCTTCCCCCCTCCAAAAAGCAAAAACAAAACAAAGCAAAACTCAGTGTTCCACTTTAGAGAAGGTTCCTCCTCAGTCAGCCTTGACAAGGCTCTCTCTCTCTCTCTCTTTCTCTCCTCCATATACACATGTAAGTACATACACATACAAATTTCACTGTTTAACCTTTATTTCTATCTTTCTATCTAGTACCTAGCACTCATATCTATAAGTGCCAAATAGATGTTTGTTGGATTAAATGGAATTCTTTCCCAATTCTTATCTGCTGGACAAATGGTCAAAGAATAGGTGACAAGAGAATTCCGTGTCTCCTTTGTACAAGTGGTCTCCCAATATGGAATATGCTCCCTCCTCACTTTCCACCTGAAAAATCTAGTCCCCAGCACATTTCAAAACACAGTTCAGGTGGCACCTACTGTACAAGTTATTTTCTGATTCCTCTAATGATTAATGCTCTTTCCCCCTTGAAATGACTTTATATATACTTTATCTATTTTTCTGCCTTCATGTTGCATTCCCCCTGGAGAATGTAATTTTCTAGTAGGCTGGGAATGTCTCTTATTGTTTTTTTTCTCCCCCAGTACCTAGCTTTGCACCTACCCAGTAGGTACTTAATATATACTTGAATTGAATTGAAAACAAAGTGAGGAAAAAGAGAAGTGAAGGAGCCAGAAATCTGCAAACCACCCCAAGATAATCCAAAATTCACTATCGTGCATTAAATGTAATTCCACTTTTCTTCTAAAAAGTTCAAGGTAGCTATTTATAGTATCCAATTTATCCTCAGCTCACACAATGAACATTCAACTGCTGATGACAGACTGACAAATTTACTTATGAGGGAGGTAAAGACTGCGTTGCTACTTAAATTTTGCAGATAAAGAAAGTCAGTTATAATGAGGTTATATGATTTGTCTTTGATCTTTCAATTAGTGGCACAAAACTTCACATATGCTCAAATTGGTGGGTTGTTTTTTTTTAAAGTTCATTCAAGCAAAATTGTTGCAATATCCTCGTGTCTAGAACGTAGACCCTCTTTAGAAAGCTTCATTGTCTGTTACCTTGAGGAAGTCACTTAAAGTTCTGGGTCTAATTTTCTCTCTGCTAAATAATAACAACAATATAGTAAATTATTTGTAAACTGGGGGGAAGTGGTTACTAAAGGACTTCTAAGGCCTTTTCCACCTTTATCATTCTGGGATAGCAATATCCACCTATGAATATTCTTTAAAAGACTATAAATTTACAAGTGGAAAGGAACTTGCCTAAACCCTTTCATTTTATAGTTAACCTCTTTGAGGTGAACTGATTTGTCCGGTACCACACAAGCAGTAGTAAGCTCCAGTGGTAGGTCTCCAATCAGGACCCCTGACTCTAAAGGCATTATTCCTTAAATTGCCTGGTGTTGCATTCACATGATAAGAGCAATAACAATAACTGACATTTGTGTAACGATTTATGGTTTGCTAAGTATTTTACATGCTTTAGTCATATATACATCTCAGTACTTCAAACAAGCAACAAGTATTTCTTTATTTTTAATTAATTAATTTTTAGTTTTCAAAAATGCTTTCATAAGATTTTGAGTTCTAAATTAAGCAACAAGTATTTATTTAGCACTTCTTATTTCCTAGGCACTGTGCTGGGGTTACAAAAAAAAAAGTCCTTGCTCTCAAGGAATTCATGATCTATTTAATGGGGGAATAATAATCACACACATTCACATCATGCTTTAAAGTTTGCAGAGTGCTTTACATATATTATTTCTTTTGATCTGTCACAACAACCCTAGGAGGTAGGTCCTATGCCCATTTTGTTGTTGTTGATGACCAATTGTTTCAGTTGTGTCCAACTCTTTGTCACCCCATTTGGATTTTCTTGGCAATGATCCTGGAGTGGTTTGCCATTTCCTTCTCCAACTCATTTTACAGATAAGGGACTGAGGCAAACAGGGTTAAATGTCTGAGGTCGGATTTGAACTCAAGAAGATGAGTCCTCCTGACTCCAGGTCCAACTCTCTATGCACTTCACCACCTAACTGCCCTATCCCTATTTTACTGATAAGGAAACTGAGACAGACAGGTTAAATGATTTTGTCCATGGTTACACAACTAGTATGTGTCTGAGGCAGAACTTGAACTCGAGTCTTCCTGATTCCAAGTCCATTGCTCTAACCACTAAGGCACCTTGCTGCCATCAAAGATTTGTGACTTAATTCACAAGTACCACCTTCAAAGAGGCAGACTTTTCTGAAGATGTAGCCCTTTGGATTGCCTTTGATCTCTGGTAAGTTCAATCAACTGCTTTAAGACCAGAATCCTGATTAAATTTTCTTCAGCCCCTCCGAATTCACAATTTAGTGGTCAATTTCTTGATGATGATCTTCTTTAAACTTAGTTATGCTGATCCTTGGATAGCAACATTTTTGCCAGAACTTAATTAAGCCCCTATTCCATAGAAACTTTAGTTTCTTTGGCATAGCCATCTATGCCATGACAAAACTTTAGACTAGGATTTTGGTGGAGAATATGTACATATACATATATAGATATATACACATTTATTGAAATATATAATACATAATATAACTAAAACATACAAATTAACATGCATACATACCCAATACAAATGTGCATGTATCCATATGCACATGTTAATGTGCTTGTGTCCATGTGCATGGATACTAACATATGTGCATATATACCTATATGAATATTTCATATTTATATACCAAAAAAGTAAAGGGATTGGACTGATTGCCCAGAACCTTTTTTTTAAAGGTATGTTGGCTATTAATATTCTAGACATAATAGATAGATGACCAGGCTTGGAGTTGGAAAGACCTGGGCTTAAGTGCTAACTCTGACACACCAGCAATCACATAACCTCTCAGTGCCCCAAAGAATTCCCTAAAACTATGATGAGCCAGTGACTTGCATCATTGGAGGGAGTTTCACACTGGGAGCTTCCTAAACTGATGAAAACACGGTCTCAGTCCCTTCTTACTCCCTACCCCTCTCCTAGAGAAAACAAAAGCCCACAATAGACAATTTTGGTTAAAGCTGCAGTATACAAAATTACAAAATGACATATGTGCATATGTATATACCCATATATACATACACACATGCATATAAAATATATTTCTCTCACTATACCAAATGATCTATTAAAACACATATATTTAATATACACACATAAAACATACAATATAGAAAATATATAATATATTAAAACACATATAAATATATACATATGTGTATATATGTATAGAGACCTTAGAGGTTACCTAATATAAATATACATATGTATGTTGTGTGTGTGGTGTATATGTATACATGCATGTATCTTATATTGAATGAGCAAGTATTTATTTTAAAATGATATATAGAAAGTAGAGTAAACTTAAATATATGATAACTGTATCATAGGAAAGAGAGCATTCATTCAATTAACATTTAATGAACACCCTGCTTATGCAGCAGGGTAGTACCAAATTCCCTAGCCTATCATTCAAGGCCTTTTGTGGGTCTGTATCTCCAACTACTCTTACTTACCCTATGCTCACTTTAGTTTAATTCAATCCAAACTGATCTAATTCAATACAGTAAACATATTAAATGCTTACTATAAGCAAGGATTTTTCTCTAATCTTACTGAACCACTTAATGTAGTTAGGATTTCTTCTTTACCTAGATCTTGTTTTACCTTGTATCATAATTATTGCCAGTTTTTATCTAGCAATATCATTTTATTATTCCAAACAGTTTTAATATTCTTTAGTAGTAATCCCTTTGGTTTCTATTAAACTACCTACTAAAGAATTGCAAAACTCATTAAAATCCAGAGGAAAAACCTCCAGAAAAAGACATGGAGGGACAAGTACCACATGAGATAAAAAAGTGGGAAGAGACTGTGATTGGCACCAACACAGGGGTAGGCATGCCAGTGAAAGCACTCAGGCAAGAGTGGGGAGCATTCCCAACTGACCCAGGAAAAAGAGGTATGAAAAGGCTCTCATGGCATCTTATGGTTCTGACTCTTGATTGTTTCTTAACAAAAAAGTTCCCTTTAAGCTATCTCTTAAAAAAGCAAAAACCAAAACAGCCCTTAAAAATCAGGCTGATATTCACATTTCATAAATCTTTCAAGGAAATGCCAGGAAAACACATTCTGTCTCATTAACATGATCAAGAGGAATATTAAGCAATATTCAAAGGGAATACATTTAATTTAATGTTAAAAAGTAATTTCCCTATTTACATGAAATCAGTTAAGGGCCTAAATCAAAATCCATAATCTAATTTATTTTGAAAATAGCAGAGAGGAAAAAAGCAACTGAATGGAATTTCATTAAGGCAAAGCCAGGAGGGAGTAATTGTCATAAAATGATCACACCCTGCTCTATATTATGTCATAATTTATAGCATCCCAGGGATTAAAATCATTTCTGCCTTGAAACCATTTTGTTCAATTACCACTGTGGTTTGCACAAACATTGAGATTCTTTTTGGTTTTGAGGCAAAGGTATTCTTCTCTTGTGCTAGCAGAAGAATCAAGCCAGTTTTTAGTAATGGCACTATCCCATGTGGGGAAACCTGTCACTCTAAATGAGTTGGAGATGGGAATGGAAAATATGATCTGGATAATTCAGGACAAGAAAACTGCCTTGGGCCTGGAATGACTGAATAACAGGAAAAGAAGAAGACGTTTTCATTGGGAGGGAGGGGGTAGTGGAAGGGTTTGAGTGTTCCAATGGGAGCATCAGTTCAGCCCCTTCAATTCTTCAAAAAAAGGCAAACATGTAGAGGAGGAAACTGCATGTAATGCTACATCCTATGTACTCATAGGATGATTTTGAACTTCAAGTGAAACCATAGGATGATAGATTTAAGGCTAGAAGGGACCACAATGGTTATAAAGTGTTTTGCAAATTTTTATTCATTCATCTCAAATTGCAATTGCATTATTAGAGAAAACAGGTGTTGAAACTCCTGACGTGGTTTGCCTGTAACTTTGCAAACATCAAAGTGCTATATACTTGCCAGCTATTATAACTATTACTACTACGACGACTATTATTAGTGGAAGGAGCCTTGGATTTGGATCCTGAGAAATAGGCTTTAAATCCTGCACCTGACTCTTAGTACCTATGTGACCTTGGCAAAGTCATTTAATTTCTCTAAGCTTCTATATAAAGAGGGGTTTGGGCTACATTTAGGTGACTTACAAAGTCTCTTGTAACTCAAAATCCTATAAACCCACTATTTCTTCCTTTATTTTGTGTTTTTTACACATTTGAGATACATAACTTACCTGTAGAATAAATTTCTTCCCTGCCCTCAATCCTTTTTAACAGATGAACCCTACTCATTGGAAAGGCATGAAGTATAGGCCTTAACCCAGCAATCAACCTGTATTACATCAGTTCCCCTCCCTCCCTGTATCCGCCTATCCTCCTCCAACCCTCAAACATAGCTAGGCTGGCTGAGCAGGTTTACAAACCATACTGAAAAACATAAACACACACACACACACACACACACACACACACACACACACACACCAGAAAACGTTTGCTAAGGACTGCTAAAATCAAATGCAGATCTTTTTATTTTTGGCTGCTGCCTTTATTGTTTCATTTCCTGAATGTCTGGCATGATATCAATTTTAAATAATAATAATAACAATGATAATAGTATTGTGGAAATGAATGCATGGATATCCCACACAGGGAGCTGGCAATGTCTTTTTGTTGATGCTACCAGCACCATCTCTTCCATTTTGCACAAATATTAGTATTCTGTGAAGTGGATTTCAAGTTTTTCATCTCTCTGCCCTCTTCTGTATTCTGTAAGATCTCTTGAGGGAAGGCACCTTAGAAAAAGTAGGGGCTGGCCCTAGACAGTATTAGGAAGAAGACAAATGTCACCTACTATCCATGTGACCTTTACTTCTCTCCTTTAGGCCTCAGTTGTCTTATCTGTCAAATGAAGAGGTTGGACTAGATGTTCCCTGAGGTCCTTTCCTGAACTAAAGCTAGAATTTCTGTCCATTTTGCCTCTACAACATCTCTCTGCCATCCCCTTTTCTCCATTCAGAACTGCATCACCTCTTTCCTGGATACCTGCCTCCTGACTGCTTTCAGGGTCAGGAGGCTCAATATTAAACCCCAGCTTACTACCTAACTGTGGGGAATCATTGGACCTCTCAGAACCTTTATTTTCTCCTCTCTAAAATGGGGGGTGGCAATACCTGTACAGTCTGGCCCAAAAAGCTGCTGTGGGGAAAGCATTCTGCGAGCCATGCAGCACCATAATATTATTACAATGTAGTACTGATTTTGTCCTTCCAAGAGAGTTACCTTTTAAGAAAAACTTTTGAGGTCAAAGGAACCTTAAAGATGAACTAGACCAACTTTCTATCTAAATCTTGAATTACTGTTATGATAGTGAGCTTTCTACCTCTCCTTGAATAACTCCAGTGATAGAGGATTCACTGCATCACAAAGCAGCCCTTGCCATTTTCAGACAGCTTTCATTGTTAGGGAGTTCTTCATTATATGGAGCTAAAATCTTCTGGGGACTCAAAGACACTTCAATCCATCAAGAGCCGTAATTTCATTGGGGTGGGAATATCTTCCTCTGACAATCAATTGAGTTAGGAGAGAAGGCAGCCATCCCTCAGAAAGCATCCTTGCTGCAGGGAGTAATTCTGGTCCACCCATGTGAGTGCCTTGGAGCTAAGCTTTAGTCCCTCCCTTTAATAATAGCTAGTATTTATATAGCACCTTAAGGTTTGCAAAGCATTTTATAAATCCACATCTCATTTTATCCTCACAACAATCCCATTTTGCAGATAAGGAAACTGAGAAGGCAGAGGTTAAGTGACATGCCCAGGATCACACAACTAATAAAAGTCTGAATCTGGATTTAAACCTAGGTCATCCTGACACCAAATCTGCCACTTGATCCATTGAGTCATTTAGCTAAATTTGTTCCTATCCTAGTTCTAGCACTATTGCAGATGAATATTAATTCATATTTAAGAAGTAGAACCCTGTCTAGGGCTGGGCAAAATTTGTGGAGCTGGACAAACTTCTCTCCAGAAACAATATGCTATCTTCGACAGAATGCTGAAATTGGAATCTGGGTTTGCATCCTCGTTCTGGCAATCACTAGCTGTCCCAATCACTTAGCCTGTTAGAGCTTTAGCCTCTTCAGCCAAATGGGGCTAATGCCATTGGTGCCAACTAGCTCAGTGTTGTTGCTGGACAGCGCTTTGTGATCCCCCGGTTATAGGATCCTAATTCTTAAAGCTGGGAGGAACCTTGGAGGCCAACTCCTTCATTCTGCAGGGCCCAGTGAGGCTAAGGGGCTTGACCAAGGACACACAGGCAGTAAGCATCCAGAAGGAACATATGAACCCGGGTTCTTTGGCTTCAAAACCAGGTCTCTTGGTACCATACTGACTCTCTTTGCTCTAAAAGGCGATAGCTTAGGGGCGGCTAGGTGGTGCAGTGAATAGAGCACCGGCCCTGGAGTCAGAAGGACCTGAGTTCAAACCAGCCTGAGACACCTAACACTTAGTAGCCATGTGACATTGGCCAAGTCACTTAACCCCGATTGCCCCTCCAAAAAGCAACAAAATAAAAGGCGATAATTTATGACTTATACTTATTCACTCCTGTAAGCCTTTCCTCTTAGCATGGTACAGTAGAAAAAGCACTGGGATATGTTTGCCTCAGGATGGGCAAAGCACATCCTCTCTTTGGGCTTTCCTCTCCTAATCTATAAAACAAGTAGGGTGGACTAGGTGGTGTCTAGGGTGGGTCTCTTCCAGCCCTAAAATTCCATGGTGACTTTTCTTCCATAATTGGTACCATCCCTCCCCTAAGGTACTTAGTGTCCTCATGCCCTCTCCTCCTTATCCCTATCACAATCTACTGTCTGGATCAGAAATTCATATACATCAAAATTTAAATGACTGATAAATCTCAATTAAGGGGTTCTCTCTCCCCAAAATAAAGTGCAAAGTCTTAAGGCAAGGCATCTAAGGGTAGAATGAACTGGGGCGTCTACCAGTTGCTGGGGCAGAGAGTGGCAAATTGCTATAAGAGAAAGGGCACTGGGCTTGACCCTGGAAGATCTGGGTTTGAATTCTAGCTCCACCCTTTCTTAGTCCTGTGATTAAGTCATTGCTCTAAGTTCCCTTATTTGTGGACTGTGGATAATAATACCTGTCCTACCTACTTCACAGGATTGTTGAGTGGATGGAATGAGATGATAAAGTGTTTTGTAGACACAAAGAGCCATGTTTACAAGCTTATAAATAGTACTTAATATAAAATAGTATAGAAGTATATTTAGCTCTCTCTATAAGCTGTTCTTGGTAGAAAGCAGCATATTTTGGTGGGAAGAACACACAACTTTGAGACAAAATTTGTTTTCAAGTTTAGGCTCTGTTGCCCATGAGCGATGTGACTGTGGGCAAACCATTTCTCTCTGAACTTCAGTTTCCTCATCTGCAAAATGGCCATATACCTGCTGACCTAGTTCAGATGTTGTTGTTTAGTTGTGTCTGACTCTTTATGACCCCATTTGGAATTTTCTTGGCAAAGAAACTAGAGTGGTTTGCCATTTTCTCCTCCAGCCCATTTTACAGATGAGGAAACTGAGGCAAACCAGGTTAAGTGACTTGCCCAGGGTCACATAGCTAGTAAGTGTCTGAGGCTGAATTTGAACTCAAGAAGAAGAGTATTCCTGACTCCAGGCTTGGCACTTTATCCACTGAACCCACCTAGCTGCCCCGACCTACCTCAGAAGGCTATTATTGCCAGTATATGGAGAGTTTTTGGAACATGCCCCAAAGTCTCCTTTACACAAGGATCAAGTGAGAACAAATATGTTCCTTGTAATCATAAAATATTAAATAAAATGCCAGTTATCTCAGGAGCCAAGGGTCTTCCCAAATAGTCACATAAGCTACACAGAAGTAGGCACTGGCCTGTTCTTACTACTCCTGAGGCTAGTTCTGTCTGTATACATTTCAGACTTCAAGTCCTTACTGATTTAAACTTCTGTTTAGAAAAATAAAAAATAAAAAACCCATTAAACCCCACATGATTTGAAAAGTCGCTAGTGTGCTCCAGGCACCACATGAATATAAGATATTATTAGGCCAAGTGAAAAGATGTGTTTCTGAGCAGTTCGATTGGAATTGCCTACAGCGTTCCACTCCATTGACTCTGTGATATCCCAGGGAGTGCTGGGGGTGGAGAACAAGGCAGCTTCTGGGAGGTCCTTGGTTTTTTTTTTCCTCAGAAAAAAGTCCTCCAGAGTGCTTCCACTGTCTTAGTTAAACAAAAGCCACAGGCCGGGAGAAAGAATATTCCCCCTCCTGCAACCTATTCTACTTAATAAAGTAAGAACTTCAAAGCCTACAAGAAATCATTGAAACTGAATTTCCATGAGAACTTCTGGCAGTTGCTTTATGAAATAGGTAATCAATTAAAAACACAGTCACATGAATGAAATGTTCAATACAAGAAACCATGACTTAATCACAAGAAAAGCAATATCAGCTCCCATTTATCTCATCCTTTGCTTTCACTCTCTATCCTTTCAACCATCCTGTGAGGTAGGCATTCTAAAAATGATTTGTGAAATTGAGTTATCTGGCTTGGCTCCACTACTGTGAGTTCTTGGGGAAGTCCCTTCACCTCAGTAGACCTCAGTTTCTTTTTGTGTGAAATTGAGAAAATAGACTAGAGGACTAGATGATTTCTCTCTGATCCTATGATTCCAAAATTTGAGTATGTTTCATATTCCTCTACTAAATTGTACACTCCCTAAGGAGCTTACATTCTAACAGGAGCAATAATACATGTATGTATGCATGTGCATATGCACATACAATATACAATATATGTTATAATACTTTACAAATTATATAATATCTATGAACTAAAATTTATTAAACATATAATATTTTTCTACATTGTTTACATGCACACAACATGTAAAAAATAGTTACTTAGGAAGTTACTGTAATAGTCCTGGGTGGAGATGATATGAAATAGAGAAAGAAAGTTAAGTCCATTTAATTTTATTTTCAATCTTCCTTGGGATAAGAGGCACACAGAGCTAAACCAAAGAAGCTGATTATTAGGAAAGCAGGGTACTTTCCAGTTTTTTGGACTGGTGCCAGATATACAGAGAATTATCAGCAAACATACTCATCTTCCTAGAAAAGGGTGGTTCTAGATTAGCCTAGGGGGTGGTTTTGAATCCACCCCAAAAGCAGGTTGTGAATTTGTCCCCAAGTGACTGAGGAGCTGAGTATTCCTTTGCCTACTCCTTCCCTTTTCCTCCAGAGGTACTGTTCATCCTTTCAAGGCAACAGTGTAGCAGGCATATGGTCATTGTAAGTATTGAAAGGGCCCTGATTTAGGTCCTAAATCTAGCTGACACTAGCTATGTGATCTTGGGTAAGTTTCTTCTCTGGGGCTCAGGTTTTTTCACTTGTTACTCTGGATACTTTAGATCCAATAAGTTAACATATAAAACACTTTCCAAATTTAAAGGGCTACCCAAAAGCTAGTGATTATTATTATTTTACTTGTTGTTGAGTCATTTCAATTCTGTCTTACTTTCTTGACCCCATTTGAGGTTTTCTTGACAAAGATACTGAAGTGGTTTGCTATTTCCTTCTCCAATTTATTTTACAGATGAGGAAACTGAGGCAAACAGGGTAAAGTGACTTGCCCAGGGTCACACATTATTTTACTACTACTACCACCACTACTACTACCATTACTACTTCTATAACTACTACTACTTCTACTTCTACTTCTACTACTTCTGCTACTAACTACTACTTTTTTTCTTTTTGGAGAGCAATTGGGGTTAAATGACTTGCCCAGGGTCACATGGCTAGTTTTTGTGTTGTGTCTGAGGCTGAATTTGAACTCAAGTCCTCCTGACTCCAGGGCCAGTGCTCTATTCACTGCACCACCTAGCTGCCCTACTACTACTACTTCTACAACTACTACTATAACTACAACTACTACTACTGCTGCTGCTGCTACTACTACAACTACTACTACTTCTACTATTACTACTACTACAACTACTACTACTACTACTATTATTACTACTACTATTACTACTACTACAACTACTACTACTATTACTACTACTACTACTACTATTATTACTACTACTATTACTACTACTACTACTATTATTACTACTACTATTACTACTACTACAACTACTACTACTATTACTACTACTACTACTACTATTATTACAGTGAACTTAGAATCTCATCTGTGTGGGTCCTCTCTCTACCAAGGTAAGCCAGTTAGCAAGCATTTATTAAACACCTATCATGTGCTAGATGCTATGCTAAGCACTAGGGATGCAATGAAAGGCAAAAACAGTCCCTGATTTCCAGGACCTCACAGTTTAAAGGAATAATAAGCTAGCATTTACATAGTACTTTAACATCTGCCAAGCACTTTGCAAATACTGTCTCATTTTATCCTCAACAACCCTGGGAGGTAAACACTATTATTATCCCCATTTTATAGATGAGGATACTGAGGCAGGCAGAGATGAAGTGACTTGCTCAGGGCTACACAAAGTGTGTCTGAGGCCAGATTTGTACTTAGTTGCCCACTGTACCACCTCATTGCCTCTAAAGCACTTTCTTGCTCTTGTCTACATGATCCCCATAAATCCTCTATAAAGATTTAGGTGGCACAGTGGATAGGATGCTGAGCTTCAAGTCAGGAAGACCTTAGTTCAAATCCTGCCTTCAATGCTTGGTAGCTGTGTGGCCCCTGGGTGAGTCACTTAATTTGTCTGTCTCAGTTTCCTCATCTATAAAATGAGGGGTTTGGACTATATGACCTCTGAGGTCCTTTCCAGCTCCAAATCTCATAATGGGATGATGACCTGTGTATTAGGAAGATTCCTTAGGCAGCTATGTGTGACAGATGGATTAAAGGACTCTTGTAATAGTTTTTTTTGTGTGTGTGTGATACCAGTGGAGCACTTGGAATGTTCATCTGTTATCCCTGATTCATGCTATATGACTCAACCACCTCTTTTGCTGGTCATCCCTGCCATGGGATCATAGACTTATATATTCAGAGACTTTAGAAATCATGTGGCCCAACCTCCTCATCTTATATATGATGAAACCAGAGTAGGGTAGAAGACTGCCAAAGTCACACCCACATAAGTAGTAGAGCTAGGATTGAACATGGGCCATCTATCTCTAACTCCTAGACAATTTGGACTCCAAGGCATTATTTCTCTACAATACTATGTTAGTATGTTTTAATTGCTTCTAGCTGTCATCTCATTTAACATACAACATAGATTATTTTGGCAGCACCTACAAACAATCCTCTTTTCCTCAAGGAGCTTACATTCTACCAGGGTTATGACTACATAAATATAATATAAGGAAAACTGAGAAGAGAAAGAATACTAACAAATTAGGGATAGAAGAAAGCTTCTTGGAGGAGGTGGCATCTGAAATGAACTTTGAAGTATTCTGAGATGACCATAGGAAGAGAGGGTAAATGCTGATAGGAAGATGGGAGGTGAGTTTGTCTGGAGTAAGTGAAAGTGAGCAGAGTGAGATAAGGCAGGAAAAGTAGATGGGAGCTAGATCAAGGGCCTTAAGTGCTAGGCTAAAGGTTTCATATGGACCAGTGGTCTCCAAAGTGGGACACTGGTGGGACATAGCGGAGGGGAATGATTTAGATAGCTGTAGTTTGAACTCAAAGGGTGTGTGATAGACCAATCTCAGGATTGGAAGATGGGTTCAAGTCACACTTCCCTTACTCCCCCACTAGACAAACACGTAACCAACCTGAACTTGTCTCCAATACAGCCCTCTTCAATACTCTCCTACTCTGCCCCCTCCCATTGTTGGACTTCTGTATGGCAGCCCTGGTTGTGAGCCCTTCAGGAAGATTATGAATTTACCTATCCAGGAGCCCACAGCTGCTGCACTGGCAAAATTCCACATCTTGTCCCAGAGCATTCACCAGAATCACTGGCTTTGTGCTCTAGGATAGTGTCTGATGAATGACCCAAGTTCCTTTTCATTTTTGGTGAGGGAACAATAGCATAGCATAAGAATGCAAGTGATGGGCTGTGATAATATTATTTTTCCCCAACACCCACCCTTCTTCCAAACCTCCCTGATTTGATTTCCAGATTTCCATCTGGGAGACCATACTCCTTCTAGTCTCCCTGGTCCTCAGGCTTATATTTTTCCTTTACTTCTCACTCACCTGAAATGGCTCCATTCAACATTAGCAATGATCACTCAATTGCCAGATATGATGGCCTTATTCCCCTCCCCCCCACCTTCATCTTTCTTTATCTCTTAGCAGCATTTGACACTGCCTTGGAGGGGAGCATAGACCCAGCAGGGAGCAAAATGGCTGGGGTGAAGATGAAGAGGAATTGTTCTCAAGACTGCATCACAATAAGCTATTGTTGGTGTAATCTATAAAGATCCTCCCCTGAAGTAGACCAGAAAAAGTTAAACTCTTCCCAAGCTGAAAGTAAAGGCTAGGCAGATTTTTGTTCATTGTCAGCTGTAATAAATCCTAGCTATATTATCATAACCTAAAGGTTCATTGACTTTCTTTCTAGCCCAGCTTTTGAGCTGCAGTGTAGAGGATGGTGGCCAGACATTCCAATTTGTCTAGGAGGGTTCTCCATGACCTGGTGATAAAGGAACCCAGGAAACATCTTAGCTGGGGATTAAGGACTCAAGGAACAAACTGTGGAGTATGATGAATTGTACTCTGTTTTAATAGCAAGGCTAACCTGTCCACAAGGAAGTTTGTAGAGTAATTAGTATTATTAACAACTTGTCAACAGAAAAGGTGGGAATTTCTTTTCCCCTTTTCAGGATCACTTCCCACAGGAAAAACAAATAATGAAGGGCAGCTTAATTTCATTTGTGCCATGATTTTTTTTGGAGATATATTAAAAAGTGAAACTCAACTCTGAGGCTGGATTTGAACTTCCTGACTCCAGGTTTGGTGCTTTGTCCACTTGGTCACCTAGCTGTCTGCTCATCTAGTATACCCCCTACATTATGTAGATAAGGAAACTGAGGTACAGAAAGGTAAAATGGCCTGAAATGAAAAATCTGTAAGTAGGACTGTTATGTAAGAAATCATCTTCTGATTTGTGATTCAATGCTTTTTCCATTTTCCTTTATAGAAGAGATCGAGAGACAGATAGGCACAGAAAGAGACACAGAGAGACAGAGACAGACACATGGACACTGACAGATAGAAAGACAGATAGAAAAGGGAGAAAGGGAGGGAGCAAGGGAGGAAGGGGAAAGAGGAAAGAAAAAAGGGAGTAAGGGAAGAAGGGAGGAAAGGAGGTGGAGAAAAGAGGAAAGGAGGAAGGAAGAGAAGAAGAAAGGAAGAGAGGGAGGGAAGGAGGGAAGAAAGGAAGGCAGGAAGAGAAAGGAAGGAAGGAGAGAGGGAGGGAGGAAGAGAGAATGGGAGAGAATGGAAGAGAAAAGAGGTGGAGGATATGAGGAATAAAAATAAAGAGAGAAGGGGAAAAATGAGAGAAAGAAGATGGCAGAGAGAAAAAGAGAGAAAAGACATGCACACAGAAACAGAGCGAGAAAGGAAGTGTGAAAGAAATTAGGAGAGGAAGAAAGAAAAAGGACATTTAGAAAGACTGACTAGGTTCTGAAGTGCTGACACTCTATTTTAGGATCAGTGGGTGGAAGTTAAAGAGAGGCAGAGTTCAGCTCAGTATAAAGAACTTCTTAACAATTAATTAGAGCTGTCCAACAAGGGAATAAACTATACTGAGGGGTGGCTTGGCTTAGTGAATAGCATGCTGTACTTAAATGGGGGAGACCACAGTTGAATTTTGCTTCTGGCCCTTATTTTTTAATCTCTAATATAAATGATAATTAATATTACCCCTCAGGGTTGTGGGAAAGCACTTTGTAAAATTTTTATATAAATATGTGCTATTTTTATAGGGCTGATCAGCGTCATGGAAAGAAAACAGGTATAGCAGGACTATTCATAAGAAATTGGGAAAGACCTTCTACAATATCCTAAAAAAACCAGGGTTTGAGGTCCTGGGAACAGGTGAATTCTCTCACAAGATATAAATTCACTTTTACTTATTAGCCCACTGATGGCCCTTTATTCTAGCCTTGGCCCAATTTTAGAGTGGTATCAAAAACATCTGGAGATACTGTGAATTAACACCACTTTGTTAGAGGTGAAATTCGTACACCTGAACTGGTCTTTGGGTCTGATCTTTAAATGGAAAGTGGAGCACTTATCTGAAGAGAGAGAAAGATCATTCTCTGGGGCAAAGGTTCTTAAACTTTTTTGCATCATAGACTTCATTGACAGATGATGCTTTTAAATGCATAAAATAAAGTACTCAGGATTACAAAAGCAATTATATTAAAATACAGTTATTGGGCTATTAAAAAGGAAAACAATTTTTCATGAACCCTACTGCCCTAAGGGGTGAACAGCAGAGAGAGCAGAGATATGAGAGGGAACAGGCCCAGACTCAGACTTAGACTCAGACACAGACCTATCCAGTAGGACTTGAAGAAGAAAGCCAGGATGAGATGTTAGGAGGCTCAGGTGCAAGACAGACTGGTTTCCCAAGAGAGATTTATCCATTCACATGGCCACCAGGAGAGAAGGAGCCAAGGCCTGGATTAGTACTATAAGACATGGACAGACTATAGATTCCCTAGAGAAATAAGGTTTTCCTTTCCTTTGTTTTCCAATCCTGCCTCGGTCATATACTACCTGTGTGACCTTGAACAAATCACTTAATCTTCCGTGGCCTCAGTTTCTATATTTGTAAAATGAGGGCATTGAATTAAATGGCCTCTAAGGTCCCTTTCCATGACAAATATGGGATCCTATTATTAGACTGAATTCCTTTCTTCACTGTTTTGTAATATTAAATAAAACCAGTCTTGCATTCAATTCATTGTTAGACTCAAGGCTTTCAAGGGAGCCGAGGACCCTTTTCCACTTTCTGGAGACCTAGAAATGACCCAAGTTCTGATGCTCCTAGTGCAGCCCTAGGTAGGTGAGGCACAAGCTTTAAATCATTGTTGAGAAGCCTTAAATATCAAGCCTGGTTTGTATGAGCTCAAGATTGTGACCCTGAGACATAGATTACACTGGATTTAAAGTCAGAAGACTTGGGTTTGAATGCTTTTCATGAACCCTACTGCCCTAAGGGGTGAACAGCAGAGAAAGCAAGGATACCAGAGGGAGCAGGCCCAGACTCAGACTTAGACTCTCTTTCATGGAACAGACATAGACCCATCCAGTAGGACTGGAAGAACAAAGCCAGGATGAGATGTTAGGAGGCATAGATGTCCAACATCCAATGATTGTGTGACTATGCAGAAGTTACTTTGCCCTGTGGAGCCTTTGTTCCTCATCTGTAATACAAGAATTATAATATTTACATTACAAACTCACAGGTCTCTATATGTGCCTCCAATTTCTCTTCTCCAGGCTAGTCGTCCTCAATTCCTTCAAGCAATTATTGTATGGCATAGTATCCAACGCTCTCACCATCCTGTTCACTGCACCTGCATGTTCTCCAGGATGCCAGTAGGGGATTGGGACAGGAGGAGGAAACTTCCTCTGCTAAAATAAGTTGGCACCTTCTTTGAAAATTAAATTTTTAAAGAATTGCCTAGCAACTGAGGGGGTAAGTGACTTGGTCAAGATCGCACAATTTACAGGTGTCAGAGGTAGTTCTTGGATCCAGGTCTTCCTGGCTCTGAGACCAGGTCTATCTACTATGCACCACTGCCTGTGTCAGCATGCTTATTTTTTATTTTTTTCTGGAAACAATGAGGTTAAGTGACTTGCCCAGGGTCACACAGCTAGTGTCTGAAGTTTGATTTTAACTCAGGTCTTCCTAACTCTAGCTCCAGTGCTCTATCCCCTGTGCCACATAGCTGCCCTATTAATCCTTCTTAAACTAGACCTTTCAGAACCTAACACAATGCTCCAACATAGTCTGATTAGGGTGAAGTATAATAAGATGATTTATCACTACCCTGCTATTGATATTATACCTCTGTTAATAAAAATGTAAAACTCTGCTTACTTTTTCAGCTGCCATTGAGAAATTGAGAAAATCAAATTGATTCTATTGACTCTATTTTATGATTGATTTCATTCTGTATCTCTCTGACATTTTGTATAACTGCCTAAGTCATGTTTCTTTGTCTCTAAGTTAGGTTTTGAAGTTTAATCTTCCTCTCTGAGTTAAGTTTAAGATATGTTTCCCTTTAATTAAAAGAAACCTGTTATCTCTATACCACTAGCTATCCTTCCATAATTAGAGGGAATCTGCTATTTATATGCCATTAATTATTCCTGCACGTATGCTAAATCAATCAGAATTTTTCAGTGACAAGATGGAAGGACAGGTGGTTGCTAACCCTTGCATTTCCCATTTCCAGTCAATCATATTGTCCCCCATGCCTATGATGCTTCTGACTTTGTAGCCAATTACATTGTTTTTGCCATCTATGATGCTTCCTTCTATTTTTTGTATGCTCCTTTTGTTCATAAAAATGATCTGTGAGCCTTCTTTCAGAGCCTTAGCTTGCTTAGGAGAATCTGTTTATTGACAAATTTGTGCTTTGCTATTAAATTGATCATGATTGAAGCTTGTATCTCAGTTTACCTTCATTTCAATTGTGACAATATAATACACTGTTGACTCGTGCTCTTTCAATGCTCATAAAACCCTTTATTTTCCTTCTTCAAATTATCAGAATGTTATATTTCTCCCATTCTGTTCTTGTATAATTGATTTTTAATGCAAATGTAGACCCTTATTTGTATTTCTATCAAACTAAATTAATCTCTTTAGTTTGGATCCATAATTGTAATCTGTCAAAGTATTTTTTTAACCTCAACTTTATTATACGTCATATTACCAATCTCTCCTAGCTTTGTGTTATTTGCAAATCTGATAGACATACTATCTATGCCAAATTAATGATAAAAATGTTGAATAGCACAGGACTAAGAACAAATCCCTGGGAGACTCCACTAGAAACCTCCCTCCCAGTAGATTTTCACTAATAAACACTACTAAGGAGCCAATGAAGATTTTTGAGGAGGGGAGTAATTTGACTAGGTCTATGCTTAATCTGACAGCAATATGAAATATGAATTGGAGAGGGAGACAGAGGAAATAGCAAGATCTTTGGAGACATTATCATAATTTAGTAGTGTAAGGACTAGAGTGAGCCAGTGGACCCCATGTATGTAGTGAGGCTCCATGTGTGGTGATGGGGTTGTAGTTTTCTGTGTGACTCGAAGGGAGGGAGAATAGACCTCTCCACCTTTTTCTCCTTCCACCTTTCTCCAAAGAAAACTTTCATTCCTATCAGAAGGGAAAGCAGGAGGTTGAGACCAAATTCACTCTGGTCATCTCAAAGAGAGGGGGTTTTAGACTAGAAGTATATCTATTTGCTCTCTTAAATGTTGTTCATCTAGAGGATATGACTAAGTTCAAGTTAACTTTTAAAGTCTTTGTCATTTGTGGGAGTACAAGCTCTTTATCCAAGGCTTGGCCCTTTTTTCACCTGAAACAATCCATCCATCCCATCTAAACACTTATTAATCACTTATGATGTTCCTGGCACTGTGCTAAGTGTTGGGGATACAATTAATAAGAATGACAGTCCCTGCCCTCCAGGAGTTTATAATGAAAAGGGGGAAACAAAACATAGAAGGAGGTAAGAAGATTGGGGAGGGAGGGAATGGAATACTGGGGTAACCAATAGGGATACAACTTGTTCTCTGGAATTGAAACCAGACAGAGTAGCAGATGCAAAGTGGGGTGAGCTGAGATCCAATTCCATAAAGGAAGGCACCAGGAGGAATTTGGTACTCCTCCAGGCTTCCAATCAGAGGGGAGAGGAGACAGAGAGAGGGGGTATCAATCAAGGCTTGAATGAACCTCATGGTAGTGAGTTTAGAAAGGATGTTCTTATCCTGGGAGGGATTTTGAAATCGTCATCAAAATGAAAGCAAAAACAAATTTCTTGTACCTCAGGTTAAGAATTTTTATTCTAAACTATTTAGAATAATTTAACATCAACAGGCTATTTCTCATAAATGGCAATGAATAGATGGATCAGGGGTCAGAGATCTTGGATTTACATACACCTTAATACCTGTGTGACATTAGATAGAAGGGTCTTAGATGCAGCTAAGGTGGCTTGGAGGATTGAATGATGGATTTAGAGTTGGGAAATCCTGAATTTACTTTACACTTACTTGCTGAGTGATCCTGTGCAAATCACTTAATTTCTGTTTGCCTCACTTTTCTTATCTGTAAGAAAGGGATGGGGCAGCTAGGTGGAGAAGTGGATAGAGCCCTAGGGTTAGGAGGACCTGAGTTAAAATATGAGGTCAGATACTTACTAGTTGTGTGACCCTGGGCAAGTCACTTAATCCTGTTGCCTCAGTTTTCTCATCTATAAAATTAGCTAGAGAAGGAAATGACAAGCTGCTCCAGTATCTTTGCCAAGAAAATCCCAAATGGGGTCATGGAGAGTTGGACAGAGCTAAAATGGCTGAACAACAATGAGGAAAGGGATAATAATAGCTTCTACCTTCCAGGGTGTGTTGTGAAGATCAAATGAGATAATATAAATAAGGCATTTAGCACAGTACCTGGTACATAGTAGGAACTGTAGAACTCCTAGTTACTACTACTGCTAGTTACTACTACTATTACTATAACTACTACTGTTGCTGCTTCTAGCTGCTACCACCACCATCACCATCACCACCACCACTGCTGCTGCTGCTGCTGTTGCTACTGCTGCTACTACTACTACTACTACTACTACTACTTCTCTCTCCACCTCAGTTTACTTGAATATATTGAACTAAATGATTTCTAAGACTCTTTCCAGTTCAAAATCTTGTGAAGCTTATCACCTTACCAATACTAAAATAGCACTGGTGGTTGTGAGTATTGTGTAGGGTGCAATTAGCTGACCTGATGCTACTCTGTGTCCTGATGAAAGATAAATATTATCTTCCCATCTGATTGTAACAGTAATTCCAAATTAAGTTACTGTGTCTTCTTGGAGTTTGGGGTGGTTTTTTTTTTTTTTGTTGTTGTTGTTCAAATGTGTCCCTGTGAGTTCAATGTTTCATGTGTTTTGTGTAGAGGAATAAATTATCTGTCTCATACATAATTGTACATACATTGACTATTTTTTAATTCTTCCCCTTTTGGGGAGCACTGGGGTGGAGGTTTAATGAGCCAATGATTATGAGAACAGGAAGCCTGGCCCCCTATAATTAGAGGCTGGTTCCCCCAGGATTCAACCTGGTCTGACTGCATGCCTGGGTATAGGACAGGGAGTGGCCACAGCCTCTGTACTGACCCAGTAGCTAGCCACTTAGCTAAATTAGCTAAGTTAAGTCAGTAAATACCCACCTTTTATAACCCCATAGGTGTTGATTAAGAGGGAGAGGAAGTCTTTTACTTCTACACATCTGTTTTCTTGTTTGTGAAATGAGAATAATGACATTTGCACTACATGCCCAATAAGTTTGTTATGGGAAGAACACTCTGTAAACCTCAAAATGCTATAGAAATCAGAACCATTGTTATCAGTGCCAATACTGGACTTCTGTTTGTCTAATGTGCAGCCATCTCAACTTTTTGGGAAGAACTGGAGCAGCTAGTCATCTGGGATAGCATTAGTCCCTTTATGACTCAGGGTATTTAAATTCTAAATAAAAATATTAAAAGGAAAGGAAAAAAACATTGGAGTTGAAATCAGAAGACCTGGCTTTAAATTCTGGTTTTAATATGTACTATTTGCATGGTCTTGGGAAAGTCATTTAACCAATTTGAGTCTCAGATTCCTCATCTGTAAAATGAGGGGGCTAGAGTAGGAAGTCTCTATAAAACACCAGGTCTGGAGTCAGGAGGACCCGAGTTCAAATCCAGCCCCAGACATTCACTGAGTGTGTGACCCTGGGCAAGTCACTTAAACCTGTATGCCTCAGTTATATGCCTATAAAATGAACTGGAGAAGGACACAGCAAACCACACCAGTAGCTTTGCCAAGAAAACCCCAAATGGGGTCAAGGAGAGTCAGACATGACTGAAATTACTGAACAACAACAAAGTTTCTTCAAGCTCTGACATTCTATGGTCTATGTTCTAAGGTCCCTTTTATTTCTGGAATTCTATGACATATATTTGAGATTGAAGTTTAAAGTAAACCACCAAAAATCAGGCCCTCAGGAGCACACACTGAGCAGCTGTGCAAAGGCTGGATACACATCCAAGAAACACTGAAAATCAGCAGAATGGAAACTTTGTACAACCTAATGAAAACAATATAACAAAAGGAAAACCGCCCTCTAAACGACAGAGAGCTGGCACGTAATGCTGCTCCGTGAAACAGCCTTTCAGCATTAATATGGTATGAAGGGGATATGAATCTTAAGGTTAACAAAACAATTCCAATGTAGTGGGACTGAAACCAGTTAAAGCAGTACACACTGTATTGTAGCTTTTATCCTGTAGTAGAATATTTACTCAATCTCTCCAACTGAATGGAAGCCTTACTCTACATAATCATTCTCTGGTTCGTCTATAGTACCAGCTCTAGGATCAGAGAATCTCGGTCCAAATTCCAATTCTGACATTTGCCAGCTGGTCGACTTGGTATAAGGCACTTAATCCCACCTTGGCTGCAGTTTCTTCACCTATAAAAGGAGAGGCTTGGATTAGAGGTCCAACCTAGAACTCTTCTGGTTCCAGTTCAATGGATTTCAAATACAGTAACAAAGGTCCTTTCCTTCACGGACAAAGGAGTCTCAGCTGTTCATCACACCCTTTACAACCACTTAGAATCATATTATTTTCAAGCTGGAAATATCCTTAGAAATCTTCTAGTCCTAGAATTTGGAGTTGAAAAGGTCATTAGAGCTTATCAGTTCTGATCCCCTCATTTTACAGAGGAAGAAACTGAAGCCCAGGTCAAGTGACTTGCCCAATGTCATACAGCTTGTTAGTAGAGCTGGATTCAGGCTGGAGTCTTCTTACCCCAAATCCAGTGTTCTTTTTGCTACTTTCCTCTCTTTATGTACCACAATATATTAAAATTTCACCACTGGAAAATTATTCCTTTGGGGTCTTAAGTTTTCTTATACAAGTCAAATCCTTCTGGGAGGAATAAGAATAATTAAACTCACCCACATTAAGGTGCTAGTGAATAAATGACTGATGAGTTACTATCAATAAGACAGCTATATCATAAGGATACTGGGAAACTGGAGACCCCTAATGTAGGGGGAAAGGATTCTAGGAAGGTGTTAGCATACTCTGAGGCATTTAAGGAGATGAAATTTTGGGGAGGGAAAAAACAGTGGCATTTTTTAAAGCATAGACTGAAGGTATGTGTCAAAACTCATGCAACTGGCCAACATGGTTGGTATGGATAGTAAGATCAGTCCTTAAAATTCATTTCCCACTGAGAGAGAGGGTAGGGGCAGAGGCAGGGGAGGAAGGTGTGAGAGCTTAATCAAGTGAGACTTCCTGCAAGGGAATCAGCATGGCTTCAGTGGTGTGGGGTCCTCCAAGGATCTTTGGTTTTGTGTGTGTGGTGTGTGTGTGTGTGTGTGTGTGTGTGTGTGTGTGTCCTTGTGCTCATGTAGGAATCTCTGTTTTTATCCAGTGTCCCATTGATATATTTGTGTCTTTGATATATTTGGTGTCTTCAGCCAAATTTGTAGGCTATCAATGAAATACCAAATAGGGATGGGTTGAGAGCACTAGCCTCAACCTTGCTTTGTGCCTGAGCCAACATCTCTAAGGTCATTTCCTTTTCCCTTAGGTTGTGTCTATATCAGTGTTGGGGATCCCTGACACAAGAATGCCAAACGGGACCAGGGAATAAACTTTGTCTCCTTCACATTTTGGCTTGTAACCAGTTTTATATTAAAATGCACAAAGTGATGTTACTTTCCCATAATTCTAATAGAAAATTGTTTTCTCTTGATCTTCTGGGATCTGGGGAGACAGCTAGGTGTGTTACAAAGTACACTGACTTTGGTGGGAGTAGAATCCATTCCTGCCACTTACTGGATATGTGGCTTTGGGCAAGTCATTTAACATCCCCTCCTATGTACCCTCCCCCTTTCCAGTTTCTTCATCTGCAAATTGTCTGTGTAACATCTGCTTCTTCCTCCTACAACCCCACTCTTGCAAAGTAGATTTTCCAGACAAAATAATCTCAGGTTCAAGGTACTCTGTCAATCCACATTTCTAGTTAGCCAGATGACACATTTAATGTAAATCAATGGCATTTAGTGAAATAGCATAGTAATAAAACCCATTTTCAATAAACCTGGGTCCTACACAAATATACACACCATTAATAGTAAGAGTGGATGTACATCGGGAGCATAGAGAGGTATGCATATGTGGTGTGACACACGAAGAGAAGAGAACACAGGTGGCCAGGGTATACGTGTAGAGGGAAACACACAGGGACCACATGTGGCCAAGTCACATGTGTGGATGAAGTAATTCTCAGCTTGAATGCCACAGGGCACCATGGCTTTCTCAGGTGTGTTCATTGTTCTCTGTTGGTTTTGCATGACTGCTAATTGTTGCTGCTCTGGTCCCATGGTTGCTGCCTGGTGAAGCTTCACTGGGCACAAGGCTGTAGAACTTTTCTCTCATCTCAGTTCCTTGCTTCAGCAAAAAAAAAAAAATCTTTCTAGTCTCCTCCCTTCCCTATCTCTATTCTTTGGTAAATCAGTTCAATTTCATACTCTTCTCTACTCTTAAATCCCTTGTCCCCTTATCATATTGCTAATCATGCCATACTAATCCCCAATCCTGGGCTACTCCCACCATCCATCTCCTATGTTCCTATTCTTGTGATACTGAATGGAGCTGGAGAAGGTCAGAAAACCATGGTGTATATATTATCTAATTTCATTTGGGCCCTACTGTAGCAAGACAATCCTTCTGCTCCTTCCTAATCTCCACAGTGGCTCTTCCAAACTTTTCCTTCTCCTCCTCAAACTTTCTACATCCTCCCCCTCCCCACATCCTCTCTCAACTGAGGGTCCTACTTCACACTTAAGAAAAAAATCGATTTGAGGTCATTCACCAAAGGCTCCCTCTCCTCCCTTAGTTCTCACACCACTTAGACATCTCTCCCCATTTTAATTTCTTTCTTAGATGAAGAGAGGCAGCCCTTCTCCTTGCCATGGTCAACCCCCATATAAGCACTCATCCTTTCCCATTTTTCCAGCAAACTGCTGTCTCTATCACCTTCAGTCCTCGGTCTTATTTTCAATTTTTTCTTGTTTGCTGACTCCTTTGATGCTAATAAGTGCACTCATCTCTCCCTTATTCCTAAAAACCACTCTCTCTTGATCCCTGCTAGCTATCATGCTATATCTCCTCCTCTTTTTGGCTAACCTCTTTGAGAAAATCATTTATGTTAGGAGGTTGGGAACCTGCAGCCTTAAGACCACTTGTCTTCTCCCCCCTCCCCTCTTCTGTCTCTCCTCCCCTACCCCCCCCACCCCGTCGTTTCCCACTCCAGTAGTTGCTTCCTCTTATCCTTTCACTCTCCTAACTTCTTTTTTTTGCTTTTTGGAGAGCAATTGGGGTTAAGTAACTTGCCCAAGGTCACACGGCTAGGTTTTGTTTGTGTGTGCGTTAAGTGTCTGAGGCCGGATCCGAACTCAGGTCCTTCTGACTCCAGGGCCGGCGCTCTACTCACTGCGACACCTAGCCGCCCCAACTCTCCTAACTTCTATAGTCTTATTTCTGATTTCATTATTCAACTGAAACTTCCCCCTTCAAAGCTACCAATGATCTATTTGCCAAATCTATTGTATTTTCTCAGTCTACATCCTTTCTAATTTCTCTACAGACTTTGACATTATTGAGCACCCTCTTCTGGATACATTCTCTTCTTTAGCTTGGTTTAGTTTAGTTTAGTTTAGTTTAGTTTAGCTGATTTGAGTTGAGTTGAGTTTATTTGAGTTGAGTTGTATTTAGGGGTTGTTGGGTGTTTTTTTGTTTGTTTTGTTTTGTTTTTGTGGCACTGGTTGGTCTCTCTGGGTCCTCTTCCTATTAGTCTGATGGTTGCTTAACTAGATCTTCTTCATCTATATCAGCTCCTTAATTCTCTCTTAAGGTCCCATCCTGGGTCATTTTCTCTTTTGTCTTTATATTTTCTCAGTTATTGATCTCTTCAGGTTTAGTTATCATCTCTGTGAAGATTATGTGCACACACACATAGGTACATAATTATATCCATGCATGTGTGTATGCTACCCTGGATTACTTGCTGTTTCTCGCCTTTGCTCTCCATCTCCCATCTTTATGCCTTTGCACTGATTTCAAGCCTGGCATTTTCTTTCCTCACCTCTGCCTGTTCCTTTCTCTGGCTTCTTCTAAGATGCAGCTGAAACCCCATCTTCTGCAGAAGGACTTTCCTGGTCTGCCTGCTGCTGGTGCCTTTTCTTTGGACATCAGTCTGCATCTTCTCTGTGTATATCCTGTATATAACCAGTTATTTATACACTGCTTTCCCCACTCCAACATAAGCTTCCTGAAGGCAGGCACTGTTTTTGCCTTTCTCTGTCTCCTCAACCCTTAGTACTGGACCTAGTACTTTGTAAGTACTTGCAGACTGGCTGCTCCCAGTCACTGTCTCTTAGAAGGGAGCTTTGTCATTGCTTTTCCTATAAAGCCCAGAGGCTTTTCTGAAACAGCTCTTTTAGAAAGGCAAAGGTCCTAATACACCCACTCACCAAAATAAGAAAAAAAAACCTTTAGTGATTTTTCCTTTCATATGAAGTTTGTTAGTTTTTTTCTGAGCCTTGGCTAAAATAGATGCTTTCTCTTTAGGAGATTCCTTGCCCCAGGCACCAAGTTCTATAGAACTCAGAGCTGGAGCTGCCTGCTTAACTATGCCCTCAGGTTTAAATCTGTTTTTCACTTCTTTTTCTTGGTCAGGAAGCAGAATGGAGTATTGGGTAGAAAGCCAGACTCTTAGTCAAGGAGTTCTAGTTTCAAGTCCAGCATGTGTGTGACCTTGGATAATTCATGTAACCTCTCAGTGCTCCAGGATAGTAAGATTAGTGTTAATAGACCTGAACTGGTAAAGTTTTCCCATTAGAATTTTTTTGTACCAATGGAAACATTGGCCTGGTCCAAAATAAAAATAATTTCCTGGTCCCTAATGGTCACATCACTGTCAGAGATGTGACCCTGACTTAAAGTTGGACATTCCTTGTGCATCCTTGATTATATTCAGTTGGCAAACTAAATACCCAGTTAGCATCCATTTTGAGGCTACCTTTCTAACAAGCTGCCAAGAGCTCTAAGAGTTTGGGGATACCCCATTTATCCTTCCCCCAAACTCTTTTGCTCTCCCATGCAAATAGATAGGAGGTAAAAGGACAAAGGAACTTATGCTAAACCAGAAGATGGGGGTCACTGTCCTTTCTTGTCTCAGTCCTGGTTTTTAAAGAGATATCTATTTTGTATGTATGTGAATATGTATGTGCACACAGAAGTACGCGTGTATGTGTATGTATGTATGTATGTATGTATATGAGTTTATGTATGCAGCTAATTTCCCTTAAAGGAATAATACTTCCACTACCAACTTCACAGGACTGTTGTGAGTTAAATATTTCTAAATTGTAGTGTGCTACATAAATGTAAGCTAGAATTATTATCATCATTTCGTTCTCACTTTGTTTGATGGAGTTAGATAGAAATGGTCCTGGGACAAATTGCTATCCTACTAGTATTCTTTCGTTTACCATTCTGTATGAACTTACATAAAATTACTGCTTTCTGTAGTTAAATTAAAAGATAACAATGTAAGCTCATCTTCTGTAGGCTCACAGAAGGCATCTTCAGTACAATTCTAGTAGCAGACAGGATGATGGGGATGATCTGTACTCTATTGTCACATGATTTTGACTGATTTATTCTGCAAGTCTCTATATTTTGAAAGTTTTTTGTTCTATGTAGCTTGGAGATTATGAGTACTTAGAATGGTGACATCTATTAAGCATTGTTCTCAAGTTTTTATGCATTGGTGTTCTATCTGAGCAATTGAGGACGATAGGTCCCAGTATGATTTATTGGTTGGGTTCTCTCATCTTTTTCAGTGAGGTTTTGATAGAAATGCTCCTGGAACAAGTGATTATCCTACTTATATAGTCAATGTCTTCCTGAATACCAAGTCAATTCCTTATGTTATAACACTACCTCCAAATTCAAATATGATGCAGCATATTTTTTTAAATACCTGCAAAGTGTTATTCCTGGTTTGTCATAGCAACACAATTCTCTGCTCTTGATGATTTGAAGTTTAATGATGACATTTAAAATGCTCTCCTTTCTAAGTTAAATGTCTTTGCTCCAGTGTGTTCTTATTAGGCATTTTCTACTCCAGATGGTAACATTTAAAAGAGATCTCCAGATGATGACTCATAACATATTGCCATTATGACTTGGCTAGTCTTGAGTACTGGGTTGTGTTCTTGAGGTGAGAGACAAAAGCAAAAGAAGCATAGTAGATACTTTAACAGTAATGTGCATTTTAAATGCAAACAAAATTTTTAAATAGATATGGCTAGGAGAGCACATGGAAGGGGGGAAAGACCAAATTTTTGCTGCTGTGTCATTTCAATCTCTTTGTGATCCATTTTTGAGATTTTCTTGGCAAAGATGCTGGAGTCATTTGCCTTTCCCAGCTATTTTACAGATGAGGAACTCAGGCAAACAAGATTAAGTGACTTGCCTAGGGTCACACAGTTAATAATTGTCTGAGGTTGTATTTGAACTTAGAAAGATGACTTCCTACTTTCTAAGCACTGGCTCTATCCATTGTAACACCTAAAGCAAGCTTAGTTCTCATGAAACACAACAACAACAAAGCATATAGTAAGCCTAAGGTATAGCCCCATGGCAAGACAGAAGTGGTGTTTTAGCAGATCCAATCCTTTTACTTCAAAGAGAAGAGAATTAAGGCCTAAAGAGGGTAAGTGACTTACCCAGGGTCATATAGCTAGTGTTTGGCAAAGTCAGGATAAGAACAGCTCCTTACTCCCAATCCAGGGAAGTTTCTACTATGTGATATACAAGTAGACAATTTGCAAAGTAGTATGGGAAGAATGGTGGAAAGAATGTTGGAGTTGGAGTCATGATCAGCTTTAACACTTTTTAGCAGAAAAAACATTGTACATTGAGCCAGGAGACCTGGGAGGGTCTGCCACTTATGGCCCTTATATAAACTTAATCAACTCCCCTCAAAACAAGGAGGCTAAGCCTGTTTTCTTTTTAAGTGTAAAGGGGACTGGGGAGCTTGCACAGCATACTCATTAGATTGGAATTAGATTGTAAACTCCTGGAGGGCAGGAACTGTTTATTGATTAATTGATTGTTGATGGAATCTATACATGGAAGAGGCTGGGGAGCCTTTTTCCAAAAAGGCATGATTTGGAGTATAATCGGATATTCTGTAACTGGTTCCAATCTGCTAAACCACAGGATAAAGAGATGAACTTTTGATTGTTTGTGTAGCCTAAACTGAGATGGTTGATTGTATGCAAATGAGTAAGCAAGGACTAAGTCCTTATTACACAGAGGCACTGGTCATACCAACCAGCAAAGAACCAGTGCACTAAGAGAGAAATTTAGAGACAAAATAAAGAGGGTTGGATTACTATCTAGTGAACAACATCTATGAAGGGTTTAGGATAAAATTGGGTCAAAGTGTTGATTTAAAAAAAGGCATCCAAATCACACAGCTGTCTCTATTCCTCTCCACAAGTGGCCATTTATTTGAGCAACCTTGTTATAGATGCCCAGCATCCAAGTCCATTCTCCCACTGGTTTTCTGGGTCTTTCTGAGCTCCTCTGGGTATGCCCTTTGCCTTGGTGAAGGGTCCTGGAACTTGAGAACAATCAATACTATTCAGATAAACATCTTTCAGAGCTCTATCACTTTGTTCCCTTGCTATTTTCTTGACTAATCTTCTTGATTTCAAATTAGGCCACAGATACTTACTAGCTATATGACCCTGGACAAGTCTTTTAACCCTGTTTGCCTTAGTTTCCTCATCTGTAAAGTGAATTGGAGAAGGAAATGGCAAACCACTCCAGTATCTTTGCCAAGAAAACCCCAAATGGGGTCACGAAGAGTTGGATATGACTGAATAATAACAACAAAGTTTAGTTTAAGATATTAAGCTTGTAAGAGAGCTTAATTTAGTTATGTAAAGTTTAGTTTAAGTTATGAAGCTGATAAGAGAGTAGGGATATGTCAGAATGAAAGAGAAAATATATTGTGAAAGGGAAGGCATGTTTGTTAACTGATGCATACTCAGCAGTTTATGAGAGGATTCAGGCATGTTTACTTAGAGGGTTGGGGAACTCCTTATGTGAACCTTGAGTTAAGAAATGTAACCTGAAAGTAAGAAGGGCTATGTTTATATGGAGGTATGTAATCCCAGTCTATGAATCTATCTATCTAGATTGAATAGACCAGGGCTGTTACCACCTTTCTCATAAAGTGACCCCAGTTCTGAGGAGAGGGGTAACATACTTGAATTCCTGAGTCCAGACACTCTTTCGAATGCATCACCTAGTTGCCCCCAAACTAAAATACTAACTCTCCATTCACTATTTACTCTATACTCTACTCACAATATATTCCATTCTAAGCCTCCAGAGGCCACTTTTCTAGTCATCCCTACTCCCCCCTCCCCAATTACCAGCATCTAGAGACTCTCCAGACGTTCCTTCATAGCCCAAAGGGTAATTAACAACTATGAACAGCTGCATGCCCGCTTCAATTTGGATGCACAGCTGTCTTCCCTTTGAGTATATCAATTATCATTTACTCTTAAAAATCTGGTGGACTCTATGTATAGAATCTGGAGTGGCATGAATCATGACTCCCAGAGTAACACAGACACTTGTGAATAGCCCCACTCACCACAATAATGGCTCAAGACTAGATATCATGGGCACTATGTCTGCTACGCCATGTTTCCCAGTTTCAACTATGTCTTCTCCACCCTCTCTCTATTGGCTCTTATCACAAGATTTACTTACCACCATACTCCACCACCAGCACAGGCTGGTCTCTGCATACACCAACCCTTTTTCTATTATTTGACTCCTCTAAATAGTCCCATGGAAATACCTATAATAGTAGATGTGAAGAGGAAAAGGTACCAAATATCAAGTCAGGAGAACATATATGTGTCCATTGGCAATTCTCAGAGACTCATTTTGCTCACCAGGTACCTGCCTATGTGATATAAACCCCAAACCTCCAAATTTTTCAATAACAAGTAAACAAGAACCACAGATCATCTCAGTTGTCAGGAACCACTGATTTAATCAAAGTTCCTGTGGTTCTGGCCAATTATAATAAGCAAGTCACAGTCCAGCATTCTTGATGAAGGCAGATTACTGATTCCTTATTCAAGTTTCTTGTTTTCCTATAAAGTCTGTTGGCTTGAGGCTGTGCCTTGAGTTGTGTTATTGGGATTCTTACTAATTAGACAGTTTCACAATTTGTAACACATCACTCAGTCTTTCTTGCAATTACAGATGGTTCTCTGCTGCATAGCTATAAAAGCTTTTGAAGAACTTTGGGTTTCTCCTGAATGAAAATGTAAGATGCTATACAAATATAGTTTTAATACCCTGCTTTGCCCCAGTAAATGTTCAAAATGGGTGGTCTAGTGGAAAGACCATTGGGATGGGAGTCAGAAAGACCTAGTTTCTAGTCCTGGCTCTGTTTCTGCTTCGCTTCCTGTTTCTGCCCTCAGTTTCCTTATCTGTGAAATGAGGGGGGGTTGGGCAGAAGTTAGACTTCAGCTTATTTAAGTGTTACCCACAATGATATCCCAAGTGACTCTGTATTTATATGGACCAGATTCGATCCTAAAAAGTGAACCAAGAAGTTCAGTTTCTTTCTTTGAGATATGCCCTCATCCCAGAATTTTACTCTGGAGAAATCTTCAAAATAAGATGAAGTACCTCATAAATAGGTTTCCTCCAAAATGGATAGTAGGGTGTCTACCCAGGCACTCTACATACTATGAGAATCAGTAATGGGACAGCTCCAGAAAATTCCTAAGACACAAAGGACTCACAGGAGCCCATGAACAAGTACAGAAATAGAAAGTGCTCAAATAATCCACAAGACTCCCCTGCAAAGGTAGAGACTATTTTAGAGATTGCTAAATGAATAGTTTCCATTCACCTCAGACCTGAATCATCTGAGCCACTCTTAGCAATGCTGAGGTTGGCAAGCCACAGTTCTCTTTTAAACCTATCCCCTCCTCACCAACTATCATCCCCTTTAATCTTTCAGCTGTAGAATCATGCTACTTTGAGGATATTTTCATTCTTCAGGACACAAGATGTTGAGGAACCTTCTCCCTCTAGGAAGGAGAATTAATTTGCTGTTATTGTTATTGTTAGAAGGGACCCAGCCCTAAAAATTTAATTTAGGAAATCTTAATCTCTTGGGTACCTTCAAACTTGCCTAGAAAATCCATTCTCAGGAACTGTACTCTCTGAGCAGTGCTCAGAAAAGGAAATAGAAAGACAGAGGAAGCCAGCTGGGAACCAGAGGGTCAGGGACTCCCCCTCAGGTTTACCAAGTTGTTATCATTACTTCTGGGTGGGGTAGGGGGAGGAGAGGAAGGAATTCTTTCCTCTCATCTCTTCCAATGGCACTGTTCTAAAAGGCCAAAACACAGGAAAAGAAAGGCTGAACTTTACAGTTTGACTGTAAAGACTATGGGGAAAGGGCGGTTCTTCTGACAAGAGTTTGTCTTGCCCTGCCCCCTTCCAGTTGCAATTATGTTGGAGGCAATTGAAGTCAAGGGGTACCAATCAAAGGAGTTACCTGCTGCTGCTGTTGAGTTGTTTTAGTCATAATCTATGTCAGACTCTTCATGACCCCATTTGGGGTCATTTTCTTGGCAGAGATACTGGAGTGGTTTGTCATTTCCTTCTCCAGCTCACTTTATAGAGAGGAAACTGAGAGCTAAGTGAATTGCCCAGGGTCACATAGTAAGTGTCTGAGGCCAGATTTGAACTCATGAAGATGAGTGTTCCTGATTCTAATCCACTACACCCTCCAAGGAGTTCCCCATATTCCTTAAGTATGGTGCTAGAGTGCAAATCTACCTTCACCAAAACCGTAAGATCAGGGTCCAATCACTATAATCCCTTCAGGCTGATTGAGGGAAACTCAGTAAATTAATCCATGGCTTCCCTACTCACTCTTCTTATAGAAGGAAGATATAACAATCCCCACTACGATCACTGTATAGAGATGGGCTGTCCTGATGAAATAGTGAGTTAATTGTCAGAAATCAGGTGATTACTTGTTAAAGAGGCAGCCTGGTATAGAAATAAAGCACTGGATATAGAATCTGAGCATCTTGGGCTCAAATCCCACCCCTGAAACTAGCTGAATGACCTCAGACAAGTCACTTAACCTGTGGCCTCAGTTTCTCGGTTGGTAAAAATGAGGGAATTACACTCAATGACTGGTCAGGTCTCTTCTAGCTCTAAATCTATTATCCTATATTGTAGTTGGCATTCAACTACTAGGCACTGGGGTTGGACTGGATGGCTTCTAAGTTAAGTGGTGCCATAGTGCATAGAGATCTGAAGTCAGGGAGACTCCTCTTCTTGAGTTCAAATTTGGCCTCAGACACCTACTAGATGTGTGACCCTGGGCAAGTCAATTAACCCTGTTTTACCTCAGTTTCCTCATCTGCAAAATGAGCTAGAGAAAGAAATGCCAAAGCACTCCAGTTTGCCAAGAAAATCCCAAATTGAGTCAGACAGAGTTAGACATGACTGAAAATGACTGAATGACAAAAGCTTTTCCTGATTCTATGAATAGAGAATATCTTCTAAAGTCTCTTCAAGTTTTCACATTCTTTGTTCTGAGCTTCCTCCCATTGCTGACATTTGACATTCTGTGTTTTTAAAGGTCTATTCTGGACCTGAGTTCTATGTTGTGTTTTCTGAGTTTTCTTCCAGCTCTGACTTCTATATTCTATTGTATAAGGCCCCTTTTAGCTCTATTATTTAGTACTTTGTTCTGGGTGCCTTCTGGCTATAGCATTCTTTATTCTAAGGTCACTTCCAGCTGTGACATTCTTTGTTCTAAGGTTCCTTCCAGTGTATGTTCTAAGGTCTCTTTCAATGCTGATAATCTATAAGAAAGTCACCAAATAAATTCAAGGGGGTTGAATATAGCACCAAGCCTGTTTGTTGCTTGTACTTTGTTTTTGAAGAAGACCAGTGACGTCATACTCAGTCATAAGCCTCACACTCTTTTCTGGAGTCATCGAAGTCTGGTGGCAAAACAAAAGTTAGGACAATTGATGACGGCCCAGGATGCAGTAGGTGACATTGGCATCTCTGATGCCTGACCAAGCTCTAAGCACTCCATGGTGCCTGCTTCAGCTCCTTTCACAGCCATTGAAACAAACTATTCTTATCCACCAGTTTCACCAGGAGAAGTCTTCACATGTTTGGGGCAGACAACCCCCTAACTCACTGATGGTTTTGAGGTCTGCTGGTACCCCCAACCTGGGTTAGTTGGTCTACCAAGATGGTTTTGCCGGGGTGTGGCTGATGTACATGTGACAGCTTCTTGGAACCACAGGTAAGAATTGGGTGACAGGTGGATACCCAAGATGGATGAGCATCCTGAAACAGGTGGGAAGGCCATCACATGGGAGAACACTTCATTCACTCCACCAGATTTACAAGCATTTTAAAGAACAAGATCATTTAATTTATTGCCTAACTTTATGACCTTGAGAATGTCATTAACCTACATGGGCCTCAGTTTCTCTATGTGTAAACTGAGGGGTTTAGAAGATGATCCCTGAGGGTCCTTCCATCTCTAAATACTTTGTTCTGATGATAGAAATAAAATAGGTGGTGCCACACTTCTTTCCCTAGTTCTTCAGATTGGCTCTAGTCAGTTCAAGACTCTGGAAAATAACTGCTCTCAGCCTTGGTGTTTTTGCCTTGGTGCCACCAAGTGTGCTGGATAACCTCGGTCCTCCACCCTGGTATTTGAGGAGGCTTCCTTTATTATTTCCTGGTGTGCAAAAAGGATTGTGGAGTGACTCAGCAGAAGAGGATTGCAGCGAAACTGCCCCGGCTCTTGCAAGCTGTCCCCATCGTTACAGATGCAACATATGCTGCTGCTGTAAGAATCTTTGCAAGGTGTTCAGAAAATTCTTAAAGGGCCTCTCGGAGGGATTCCTGATTAGTTGTATTTGGGTAAGAGAGAGAGCAAGAAGGCATGTACTAGGGAAGGATGATGACATTGTTCTGGACAGTTATGGAATGAATAATACAGATATTGATCTGGGGAGAGAGGAAGAGCTTGAGAAGGGGGCAGGGCAGGCTGTGGCAGGGAACACTGAAAATACTGGCTGAATCGGGTCAGCTTCAGAAAAGCAGAGCAAGTCAATCCAGGAAGAGAGTATCTGGGAGCAGGTGACGGACTCAAGGGCTCATACCCCAGGGGACTCAAATCCAGGTGGTGGGATATATCTGTCTGCAGTTCCTGATGGAGTATGGGGGATGTGCATGAAAAAAGCAGTATGCCTTGACTGAATATACTGGCTCGGTCCCTTGGGGCTGGAGGATGGCAAAAAGGGTGGGGTGGGAGGTGGGGCAGTTCCGCTCAATGAACTGGACTCATGGCAGAGAATGGTCAGTTTGTAAAAGGTGACCCAGCAAGAAATAATAAACAGAGATCTCCATCTGGGACTAAATCTCTAAGCAGATGGAGAAAAAAGTCAGGCTGGCATCTACTGTGAACTGGAGAAATTCTGGGTGATTTTGAGGTGGATGCCTATAGACTAGAAATTCTATGCCAAAATCATTCTCTGGAGGCAGTGTAGTGTAATGGAAAAGATCATTGGCTTTGCAGCCCCAGGAATTGTGTTCAAATCATATTTCAGTGGCTCATTACTTGTATAACCTTGGGCAACTCACATAAGTGCACTGAACCTCAGATCTCAAATGACCTCCAATGTCCCATGTAGCTCTCTATGATTCCATGAAGGTATTTCAGGCGTCCATGAATTTTTAAATAAGTTTTTATTAACATTGTTTTTATATTACCCTAGTTTCCCCAATATCCTTCCCACTTCCCTCCTAGAGAACCATCTCATATAAAAAATAATATTTTTAAGGACCAAAAAAGAAAATGAAAAAGACTAAAAAAAGGAGGAAAAAAACCATTATAACTGATCAATAATACACTGAAAGTCTGAAAACATGTAATGCACAATACTTGTGGACCTGTAAAGGAGTTGCATATGAGTGACTTCTCACATGTCTTCTTTCAGGTCATGCCTGTTTTTTATAATTTTGCAACATTCACTTTTGATGGGTATGTCTGTGTGTGTGTGTGTGTGAATTCTTTCCATTTATGTTATTTTTTTTAGTCATTGTGTATATTGTTTTCTTGGCTCTGCTTACTTCACTATGCATCAGTTCATGTAAAACTTTCCATGCTTCATCAAACCCAGCATTTCTTATAATACAATAATATTAAATTACAGTCATGTGCCGCCATTTGTTTAGCCATTTCCCAATCACTGGGCATCTTTTGTTTCCAATGCTTTGCTATCACAAAAAGTGCTGTGGTAAATGCTTTCGTGTATATGGGGACTTTCTTGTCAGAAGAGCTGTGTTTGTGGACTGAAGGTTGGAAAGATTTTGAGTCTGATTCTAGCTTGGACTAGAACCTATTCTGTAGTATCTATCAATTCAGCTCAGTTCATAAGATCATAGCATATGAGCTGGAGGGGACCTTGGATGCCATTGAGTTCAACTCCTCCCTACCATCCCCTTTTTCAGATAAAGACACTGTGACACAGAGGGGTTGAGTGACTTGCTCTAGGTCACATAGCTACTGACTGTCTATGGCAACATTTGAGCTCATGTTTGTCTGACTCTTGGTCCACTGTCCTATCCACTCACTATATAGTGTTGCTTCCTAGTTCAGTCAATCCAATGAAGTCTGATAATGATTTTTTTTCAACGCCTACTATATGCAAAGCACTATACTAGGCTCTGGTAGAGATACAGAGCTTAGATAAGATGTAGTCCTTGGCCTTTCAGAATTTACAACACAGACAGCTATGACACAACAACTTTACCCAAAAAATGCATCTGAGGAGCTGAAAACTTCCTTTAATTTGTGGTTGAGGAGGGCAGGGCAGGGTGACCTGAAAGATCTTTAGAGACCTTCAATTTAATTAAATTTAATTGAATAAATGTTTGCTAAACATTTACTGTGCCCAGAGCACTATACTTGGCACTGGGGGAAGCAAAAAGTCTAGAAAAGATACAACTCCTATCCACCCCCACCCAGGAGCCCACAGCCTAGTAGGTGAATGAGACACAAACACCAACAATTCTGATAAGTGATGAGTGGTCCAGAGAAAAAAGTACAAAGCTTGTGATCTTTGTATGGGATGCTTTTTGGCTAGGAGAAATATTTATTTATAGGCAGGTAGGTGGTTCAATGAATGGTGCACTGGGCCTGGAACTGATAAGACCTGAGTTCAAATTTGGTCTCATATAATTAGTAGCTGTGTAACCCTTATCTTTGTTTACCTTAATTCACTGGAGAAGGAAATGGCAAGCCACTGCAGTATCTCTGTCAAGAAAGTCCCATATGGGGTCATGAAGACTTGAACATGACTGGATGATAAGAGTATGTATTTGATTGATTTCAAATTGATTTCTTAATACATTTTTATAATTTGATTTATAATTTATAATTTGATATATAATTTATAAATTGATCTAATAACACATTTCTTAAATGTGTTATTAAAAACTTAATATTTGATACCTATTCAATCTAATAAACCTGATTGGTAACTATATACATTTAAATTAATTAAACACAGAAAGTATGGCAACAGCTTTTTTTCAGTTATTCCCTCTAAGTCTAACTGGATTCTTTACTGGTTTATTCTCTTTCACTTTCATGCTTATGTGTTAGTGTTTTCATTCCCTTCTGCTTTTTTTTTTTAACATTTGCATTAATTCCTAAAGGTCTTTCTAGAGTATTCTGTATTCTTCATATTTATTAGCCTTATAGGCATCACATGACATTAATGCAACACAATTTCTTTACCCCTTCCATTAAAGTAAGTTATTTTGCATTCAAGGGTCTGGGATTAGTCAGCACTTTTCTAAGGAGAATGTATAGGACAGGAGAAGAGGGGTGGTATGTCCTTAAGACCCTGGCCAATTTTATTCAATAGCATTAAAGAGGAAGGTAAGAGAAGAAAGGAGAAAGTGGGGTGCATGTTTTCCTATCAAAGTACTTGCTCTAAACTTAGAAAAATAACTAGCAGAGGGTAAACGACACTTTGCACCCCCAAATGCTGACATCTTGCAGAAGGGGAGGAAGTAGGTCTCCATGTTTTCTCCCTATGGCTCCACTCTAGTATCTTTTCTATTATTTTCTGGAGGCATAGGGTGTGAGGAGGTCCTGTGGGGGATGGAATGCCTCCATTCAATGCAACACTTCCTACAATTGGATTGTCATCTGCTCTTCAATGCTATTTCATCCTCAATGCCTCCATTCAATGCAACACTCCCTATACTTGGACTGTCATCTGCCCTTCAATGCTATATTTCATCCTCAACTGAAGTTGTCCCAGGAAATGGTACCCTCATCTTTTTTAAAAATTAATTTATTAGTTTAGTTTCAGTTAACAAGATTTAATTCCATAGTTCCTTGATTTTCAAATTTCTTTTACTTCCCTCCCCCCAGTCCCCACAATAGCATATAGTGCAGTATAGGATCTGCAAATACATTCATATTAGACATTAGTTCAATTACAAAGGCGTATTGTACTAGGTGGGATGAAAAATGGTAAAGAAGAAATAAAACCAAACAATGAAAAGAAAAAGATCAATTAGTTTGCTTCCATCAGGATTCAAGCTCAGTTCTTTCTAGTTATATCTCTGGATGTCGCATTTCTCTCTTTCATGAGTCTTTCTGGATTGACTTATATCACTGCATTCCTGAGAAGAGTCTAGTCTGTCATAGTTGGTCATCACACGTATGAAGTGTCTGTGATTGTATACAAATTTCTTCTGATTCTACTCTTCTCGCTCAGCATCAGTTTGTATAAGCCTCTCCAGGTAAATATGAAATCCGTCTCCTACTCATTTCTTATAGCACAATAATATTCCATTACATTCATATACCACAACTTGTTTAGCCATTCCCCAATTGATGGGCACCCCTTCAGTTTCCAATTCTTTGCAACCACGAAAAGAGCTGCTATAAATATTTGGGTACATTTGGGTCTTCCTCCCATTTCTATGATCTCTTTGGGATATAACCCTAGAAGTGGGTACCCTCATCTTGAATGATCTTTTTTTTTTTTTTGGGAGGGCAGTTGGGGTTAAGTAACTTGCCCAAGGTCACATGGCTAGGGTTTTTTTTTGTTGTTGTTTGTTTTGTTTTGTGTGTGCATTAAGTGTCTGAGGCCGAATCTGAACTCAGGTCCTTTTGACTCCAGGTGTACGCTCTACTCACCACCTAGCCTCCCCTTGAATGATCTTAAGATCAAGGGAGAAGATGAAAAGTAGATGCTTAGGCTTCAGTGGTCAGAAGAAAACATCTGTTGAATGATGATCAACTTAGTTGAGACCGAATAGCCCAGAGGAAGAAAGCTGAGCAAGATTTATTTGAATAAAGCCTAAAGATGCCAGTAGCTATAGCATTAGAGAAAAGTCAATAATAAATGTTAATTCATATTTCTTTTTTTTTTCTTTTTGGAGGGCAATTGGGGTTAAGTAACTTGCCCAAGGTCACACATCTAGGTTTTTATTTGTGTGTTCATTAAGTGTCTGAGGCCGGATCTGAACTCAGGTCCTTCTGACTCCAGGGCCAACACTCTACTCACTGCTCCACCTAGCCACCCCTAATTCATATTTCTATAATGCTTTAGAGTTACTAAAGGAATTTTCCAATATTATTTAATATAATCTTCATAATGGTCCTTTCCAGGTATTAGTGTGTCTATTTCTCAGATGAGAAAGCTAAGACTCAGAGAGGTAAGGGTAACTTTTACAAAGTCACAAAACTCTTAAGTGGCAAGGCTAAGACTGGACTCAAGTTTTCTAGTTTCCTATCCAGTGATTTTTTAAAAATTATATCACAGTGCTTCTACAAACAAAGAAAATCTTTTTGTGTTATTTATTTTCTGTATGATACTTATTTGAGATGAACAAAGTTACGTCTCTGACTGCATCTATCAAGAAATTTGACATAACCCTAATGTGTGGATAGGAGGATAGAGGATAGATAGCCTTTAAAACTGGGTTTTGCTCTGCTGAGTAAAATGCTTATTTGTAATCATCAAGCACTGAACACAGAGAATGGTGTCCTACATTTGCTACATATTTTAGTCATTTACGTTACTAAAGCTGTAGTCTGTACAAAAACCTGCTCATTTCCATTGTGTATTCTTTAAGGATGCTCTTGACATGTGATTAAATAATTCTTATAGAGATTTTATAAAAGTGAGAAAATAGATTTATGAATCCATAGTTGTTGATGACTTTTGGGGTGTTTTTTGTTAATAGAATGATTTGTAATTTTCCTCACTCTATCAACTGCTCCTCCTATTTAAGGCATATTGAAAATGTATCCCTTAGTTCTTTTAGTGTTTTGAAAATTCCAATATAGATTTTTTTCTTAAAATATTATGGCTTGGTCTAGCTCCAAAGGGAAGCATACAAGAAATTATCAGCCATTACCAACTATATGCTTTTTGAAAAATCTGTATAAAATATTTATGAGAATGGTCTACACACACATGTAAAGGTAGTATTGATGAAAACATAAGAAGGAAATTGACAGACTTTTATGGATTGTGTCAATAGTAGACCATAGCTTTGTAGTCACTAAGCGACCAAGAGTTGTAAAGACTCTTCTGTTTCTGTTTGCTGATTTCAAAACATTTAACTCCATAGAATGAAACATCTTTAAAGACTCTCCCAAAAAGGTGTCTCCTATACATTACACAAGAGTGTATACTATGGAGATAACTTTGCTCAATAATTTACTGTGCATCATCACCAAACAAGGCATAAAATAAGTATTTATCATCTTATCTGAGCTGTTTGCCAAGGTTAAATTACAGAATTTGAGAGTCAGAAGGGACCTCAACAACTATCTAGTCCAGCCCATACATGAATGGAATCTGTGTTACAATATACCTGACAAATGGTCCTCTAGCATTTTCTTGATGATCTTCAGGGAGGGGAAACCTACTGCTCTCAAGGCAACCCATTTATTTTTCAGACTGCTCTAATTGTTAGGAAGTTTTTCCAAATTTTGCCTCTCTGCAACAGCCATTGCTTCTGGTTCTGCCTTCTGAGGCCAAACAGAACAAGCCTGATGCCTCTTCCATACAACAATCCATAAATACTTGAATATGGCTGTCATGTCTTCCTTTCTGTGTCCTCCAGTCTTCTCTCCAGGCTAAACATTCCCATTTCCCTCAACTGACTTATGTATCATGGACTCAGTGTCCTTCTTGTTTGTCCTCTTTTGGTTTTCCTCTAGTTTATCAATGTACTTATAAGTGGGTGAACACAATACTCCAAATGAGGTCTGATGAGAGCAGAGTGCAGTGGAGCAATCACCTCCCTATGCCGAGAAGCTTTGCCTGTCTTGCAGCCCAAGAATTCATTAGCTTGTTTGGCTACCACATCACATTGCTGACTATAAATGTTTGACAGAGAGTTCAAACTGAAAACTATACATCATGAAGTCAAGATTTTCCAAATGTTATTTTCAGATGACATTGTGCTAATTACATTTCTCCCTGGAGTGCTATCAAACCTCCTTAAATGCTATCTATACTGTGTTGATAGAGAAAAGTCTAACCATCTACTCTGCTAAAAAAAAAAAAAAGCACATGAAACCCTTGATGAGCAGTCTTAAAGTCCATCAGCATATATGCTTTGTAATGGCAATTCAAATGGACAATGATATAGGCACAGGGCTGAATAGAAAGAAGTGTTTTGGCTGTATTTGGGACAATGTAAGGTGCTTTCAATAATCCCAAATGGCCTGCTGCCACAAAAGCCCATATGTTTAAAATCAGTGTTCTCCTGGCAACGTTATATAGCAGTGAATTATGGCACAGCACAGGCTCAGAAGAATCAAAATGGAAGGTAAGTGAAAGAGCAATGGCAGTATTCCTACTGAATTCAAGCTGGTGGTTGCCTCTCACTAATGGCAGTTTACTCATCAGCAACAGGTAAAAGACATTATCAAGGATATGAATAATTGGAAAAGGAGGTAGACTGGCCATATGGTAAGAGTGGAGAATAGCAGATGGACCACCTGAGTATTTTACTGATACCACCAAAATACTAGGACAACCAGAGGAAGGTCTTTGGTACATTGGATGGCTTCTCAATGCAAGATTTATGAACAAATACGGAAAATAATCACATAAGATGAAAAGGAGTGGGACTGTTGTCTGCACTAGAGGATGGAGTACCTAAAGTTAAGTAAACTCAAAACTCATATCCAATGTGGAAGTAACCATCTTTCCCCAACTCAATTCTCCTCTAAATGTTTCTATTTTCTGTATAGTTACTTGAGTTCCAAACCTTAGTCATCTCTGAATCTTCTCTCTCCCTCCTTTACCCCCCCCCATTCGATCAGTTACTAATTTTTGTTCCTTCTACCTCCATAGCCTTTCTTGCATCTACCTTCCACTCTCCCTTCTCTCTACTCATCTGACTTTTCCCATCTGACTTGGTAAATATCATCACCTCTTACCAGCATGATAACAATCTTAATTTCACTTCTTGTCTCTACCCTTTCCCATTTATCCTTCTCACCACTGCCAAAGAGATCTTCCAAAGGTATGTCTTGTCACATCATTTACCTTCATTGGTGCCTTCTTCAAATCCCTATTTGCTTTTAGGATAAAATACAAATTCTTCAGTCTGACTTTTAAGACCTTCTAAACTTTATCTCTAACCTACCTGTCCATGTTTCACATGACTTCCCTTCATGAACTCTCTCTACTAAACCCAACATTCATCTCCTGCTTCTGTACGTTTGCAGAAGTTGTCTCCCATACCCAGAATATACTCCTTTCTCATCTCTGATTCTCAGAATTCTTGTGCTCCTTTAGTGATTATCTCAGGCGCCACTTCCTACATGAAGCATTCTCTGATTCGTCCTGGTCATTAATGCTCTCTCTCTTTTCAAATTATTTATATTTTTATATTGTGCAACCCTTTCTTCTTGGTAGAACATGTCCTAGAGGACAGGAGCTATTCCGTTTTTTATTTTTGTATATCCAGCACCTATCTTGCTGTCTTGCAAACAGTAGGTGCTTAATAAGTGTTCCTTCATTTGAATTGAAGTTAACATTCTCATTTCTTCTACTAGCCTGTAAGTTCCTTGGAACTGGGGACTGTGTCCTTATTCATGCCTATTGCCTTCTCAGCACTTTGCCTAGGGTCCTTGCATATAGTAGTAATTTAATAAGTGTTTGTTGATTAAATCTTCTTTTCTGATTGAGTCTGACTCTATCAACACCTTCCTTTTGGCCAACAAAGTGACTTGGATTGAAGACTAAACCCATAGAAATGGCTGCCAATGAATTCTGTGGAAGCCAAAGCAAGCCTGGCCCTGGCCTGATGCTTTGTCTTGGTTTTGAAATTAGCCTTGAGGCAGGGGAGGAGAAGGGTGAGTGATTTACAAAAATGGACTAATTGCAAATGACATATGAGTAATCTTCCTCTCCCAGGAGCTGTGTGTGTGTGTTTGGGGAACTAAGGGAGGGGGGAAATGACATTTCCGTTCTTTGTACCTTTCCATAGACTAATGGTAAAGATGTAATGTGAGCTGTATCACTAGTTGGTCTGCTTTATGGAGAAAAGTGGCAAGCTATCAGTGTAGAATTCCTACTACGAGACCTTTGCAACTAGTCTAATTTATGTAGATAAAAACAAGCTCACTGTACCCTCAAAAATTACTGGCACCGTTGCCCCTGGTCACTTGGAAACAGGTTCCTTATGGGCTCTGGGGGGAATGATATTATCCTCTGGGATCAAGTCTGACAAGCATGTACACTGATAATAATTCTTCATATTATTATTTAACTGGGAATTCCTTGAGGGCAATGACTATGTTTTATATGCCTCTGTAAGTCCACAGAACATTGTGTCTAGTGTGTACTTAATAAATATATTTTGAATTCATTTGAATAATCAGTGCTTTTCAGCATGAAGAAAAAACAAACGCATAAAAATATTCAAAGGTAGAAACTATCTGGTCTATTCTAAGTGTAGAATATAGAAAACTTAGAAATTACTCAGCTAAATAATCTTTTGTATCTATATACTGAATTCAATTCAATCTAACAACATTAATTAAGCTCCTTTTCTATTTATCACTCTGCTTGACACAGAGGAACAAATATGAAAAAGTAGCATATTCCCACCTTCAAGGGGCTTAAAACCTAATGTATACATGTGTAATATGGAATGTTCATAAACACATATAACACCAAATGGTGAGTGATAAAGGCAGAGGAAATGTTTAGACAGTTTATTGTCTATTTAGATTATAAATATTTAGATTAATTTTGGGAAAATTTGAGGAGGGATAGTTATTTTGAAGTGAAGTATGGGAGTAATGGAGAAGGTGGTAGCTGAATTGAGTGTTGAAGAAAGAAACTGGAGAAAATCAAAGACTCCTAGCGCTGAAAATGATCTCAGGGAATCACCAAGTACAACTTCTCCTTGAAATATTAACTAACCTTTTCTTTGATATCTTTCTTCAGTAGTGTTGGGCTTGAACCTCTGCTTAAGTGTTAGAAGACCTACTCTCTCTTTTTTTTTTTTTTTTTGCTTTTTGGAGGGCAATTGGGATTAAGTAACTTGCCCAAGGTCACACGGCTAGGTTTTTGTTTGTGTGTGCATTAAGTGTCTGAGGTTGGATCTAAACTCAGGTCCTTCTGACTCCAGGGCCAACGCTCTACTCACTGTGCCACCTAGCTGCCCCCAGAAGACCTACTCTCTTAAGACATGGCCAATTCCATTGGGAGATAGCTCCAACTTTTAGGAAATTCTTCTTTATATTCATCTGTTTCTCTGTAACTTCCTACCATTTCACTTACTTCGGTCCTTTGGGTCCAAGCAGAAAAAATAATTTCTTTTTCCCATGACAGTTCTTCTAATATTAAAGACCACTTCCATATGCCTCCCCTCCCCCAGTTTCTCTTTCTCATGTTTAGTAATCCCAATTCCTTCAATAATGTTCATAATGCCTTTCTCCATTCTGGTTGTCATTTGAAATTAAAACTAAGCTAAGTCAAAAATAGACAGAAGAATGGATGTTACCATCTGTGGTCTGGTTTTCTCCCAAAATTTTAAAGACTTTCTTTCACTTACAAAGAGCACTAGAGTTGGGGCCAGAGAGACCTGGGTTCAAATCCTGGCCCTGACATTTACTACCTGGGTGACCTTGGGAAAGTCATTTAAACTAAGCCTCAATTTCCTTGTCTGTAATAGTAACAATAATTCCTCAATGCACCTCACAGGGTTGTTGGGAAGAAAGTCTTTTATGAACTCTAAGGTGCCATAAAAATGTGAACTATTATTTCACACATGGAAAATTTGAGCAAACTTAAAATGTGTTTTGCTTAGCATCTCTTTCATTTTTAAGGATTATAGAAAGGAAGCCTCATATAGTAATAAGAACTATTATTGGATTGGGATTTGGGAAAACTGGCTTCATATCTTTATCCCATCACTAACTGTATACTTGTAAGTCACTTTGTCTCCATGAGCCTCAATTTCCATAAAATGGGAATAATGATATTGGTACTATCTATTTTAAATATTGTTACGGAAACCAAAATATGGAAGCCGTTATTTAAACATAAAGTCAATAAAGAAAAAGATGAACAGACAATATATCATGAGTTATTTTAATTCAATCTGTAAGCAAGTATCCAATGTACAATTAATCAACCCATCTCTACAGCTCAGAAAGAGAATTTAAGGGTTGAGGGAATAAATCGATAAGTTTCCATTTTTTCTTCATTCCAATTTCTTTAGTGGCTTAGAGAAAGTCACCGTCACTAGGGTGTGGTGCTGGCAGGGGTAGGAATGCTTTGTATTTTAATGGTACACATTAAAGTATGCAAAAAGTTTCAGATGGGGCTACTTTATTCCAGAATAAGAGAAGAGAAAATAATTTTCCAGCATAGTGCGGTAGAAAGCTTACTGAGTAAGGAATTGGAAAATGTGGGCTAGAATGTAATCTCTGCCTCCTGTGTGACCTTGGGCAAGTCACTTAAACCTCTTTGGGACTCAGTTTCCTCATTTAAAAAAAAGGGGAGGTGGGCTAAGAGGATGGTTTCTAAGGAGCCTTCCAACTTTCAATCTATGAACTATCTGTCTTGGTGATTATAGAGTCCTAGATTTAGAATTGGAAGAGATGCTAGAGAGACTCTAGTACAGGGATTCTTAATCTCCTTTGTGTCCCCTTGTGGGAAGCCCTTGGCTATATGGTGAAATTTATGGATCCTTTCTCAAAATAATGTTTTTAAATGCATAAAACAAAATACCAGGGATCACAAAGGAAACTAATTATACTAAAATATTTTAAAATAAGTTTATCAACCCCAGGTTAAGAAACTCTGATCTGGTACATCAGAAGAATACATTGGCTACTTCATAGAGCAGTGGGGGAAAGTATTTTGTAAATTGTAAAGAACAATGTAAAGGTGAACTAGGAGTTTTTATTGTGATTCCCAGCACCTAGGTAAGGGGTTCACCCATAGCTAGTGCTTGTGATTGCTCGTGTATTGATTGATTGATTGTTGGGAGCAGGAACCCTATCTTCTCAACGTTAAGCATAGACCTGGCAGTATTTCATCAATACTCAGCAGCAGCAACACCACCAACAGGAAGTCGTCTGTGAGCTTTGGCTGGGGACGAGCTCTGAATGCTAAGGAGAAATGGGAAGGCTCATCTTGCCAAGAGTTAATAAGCTTAAACTTCAAAAGCTGTTTTCCATTTTTACTACATGATTCAAGAAAAGGGGAGTTTTTCTCCACCACCGCCCCTTTTCTCTCAGCTCCACCTTTTAGTTTTCTTTCATTCTCCCTTTGCTCCATCCTTCTTTCTTCTTTCCCTCTTTTCCTTCCCTCTCTTCCTTCTCTCTCTCTCTCTCTCTCTCTCTCTCTCTCTCTCTCTCTCTCTCACACACACACACACACGCACACACACACACACACACACACACGAAAATGAGGTTATGTATGCCAAGCAAACAGCCAGCCTTTACAGGAAAAGCCAGATCTACTTGCATATGGGTGACACACTTCCACTCTCCCATCCAACCCCACCTGCTAAGGAATGGTGCCTCCTTGATTCACTCTTCAAAAATCATGCCTCTCTGAGAAGTGAAGGGAGAGGCCAAACAGTCTTCATTATCCTTTTTTAACTTCCTGGGAAAATAGCAAGTGTTTTTACTCTGCCCTCCCAGCTGAGCTAATGGATAGGAGAGGTTAGAAGGGGCAAAGCAATTTTCTCTCACTGTGGGCATGAGCTGCTGTCCTGTGGTGCTCTGTGATCCCATCTTTCTGAATCTATAAAATGGGCCTATTATTTCTCTGTTTTATGGGAGCCTTAATTAAAGTGTTTAGAAAGACAAAGTGCTTGGAGATGCTCTTATGAGAAGATGCACGCACCCAGAAGATGGAGACATAAATGATAATTACTACGTCTCATTAGCTTGGAATGATGATTGGCATCGCCAGGGTGCCAGAAAGGGGAATGAACAGGGAGACATCTGATGGGAGCTTCTGAGGCTGCCCTGCTTGTTTGTCTCAGAGACCTCGTGATTCTTTGGGGTCCCAGGATCTGCCCTCCAGCATTTCTGATTTGCAGGATAGTTTCTAAACTACTTTGGTCTCCCAGGACCATTTTTCTGATCTGAGTTTTAATTTCTTCACTTAATCAATAAATGGATGATTGGAGTAGATGATTTCTAAGGTCCCTTCCAGATGTAACACCTGTGGTCTAAGGTTTCTTCAAATGCTAAAGTCCTATGCTCCATGAGCTAGAGCCCTTTCTAGCTCATGGAGCCCATGCTTCATGTTTTGACAGCATTAATATTATGTTCTAAGTCCCTTCCAGTTCCAAATTTTTTTCTAGTATGTTCTAAGGTTCCTTCTAGTTCTAAAATTGTGTCTTAAATTCCTTTAGTGCTCATATATTCTGCAAATCTCTTAAACTCAAGAATGCCCAGGGCTAGGCCAAATTTCATCTGGTAGGATTTCATCTTGTACAAATTATCTTTTTTTTTAGTAATTTTTCAGTCATGTTGGACTCTTTTTCAGTCCATTTGGGGTTTCTTGGCAAAGATACTGGAGTAGTTTGCCATTTCTTTCTCCAGCTCATTTTACAGACGAGGAATCTGAGGAAAACAAGGTTAAGTGGCTTGCCCAGGGTCATATAGCTAATAAGTGTCTGAAGCTGGATTTGAACTCAGGAAGATAAGTCTTTCTGACTCTAGGCCTGTTGCTCTATCCACTACACCAACTTTTGAGTAACTGGAAGAGGTGATAGAACTTCCCAGGTGGAACCTAGGAATGTCTAAATGAGTCAATGTGTCAAATACCTCAGGATGGTTTTGGCCCTTTTTGTGGGTTATTAATAAACTATACACACCCCCCTGGGCTACTCTATGCCAAACCCTTACTCAATGCCTGTTGAAAAACCACACCATCCTCCCCGGGAAGAAGGCATATTTGACTTGATGGTGAATGTTGCCAAGCTGACAGCAACTGTTAGTTTATGTTCCTTTGGTGGTTACTAAGGGTAGTTCATGACTTGATAGAGTGAGAATAAGATTTAGTTTATCTCTCAAAGTGAATATTATGTTAACATAAAAAAATCTTTTGCAGAGGATTGATAGCTAGTTTTCCTTAGCCATAAGCTCCTCTGGCTCAGTAGCCAATTAAGGTACTCTTTTTTTTTTTTTTTTCCCATCTCCCAGTGCAAGCCGCTCAGCAATGTTACCCACTCTCTCTCTCTCTCTCTCTCTCTCTCTCTCTCTCTCTCTCTCTCTGTCTCTCTCTCTCTCTCTCTCTCTCCTCTCTTCTATTCTCCTCTCCTCTCCTTTCTGTCTGTCTCTGTCTCTCTGTCTGTCTCTCTGTCTCTGTCTGTCTCTCTGTCTCTGTCACACACACACACACTTTCACTTTAACCTCAAGTTTCTACCTGGTTGCCTGAAACCAGGAATAAAGTATGATCCTTGGGGGGAAGAGGCCCCTCTTATAATTCAGTATCCTAAGAAGCTTGTAGTAGAAGAAGACCTTGGGAAAATCTTGTTAAGAAAATCCTCGGTGTGGGGCGGCTAGGTGGCGCAGTGAATAGAGGCCGGCCCTGGAATCAGAAGGACCTTAGTTCGGAGCCGGCCTCCGACACTTAAGCCATACAAACAAAAACCTAGCCGTGTAACCTTGGGCAAGTTACTTAACCCCAATTGCCCTAAAGGGGCGACTAGGTGGCGCAGTGAGTAAGAGTGCCGACCTCGGAGTTTGGATGACCCGAGATCAGATCCGGCCTCAGAAAATGAGCACCCACGCATAAATAATGACTAGCCATGTAACCTTGAGCAAGTTACTTAACCCCAATTGCTTTAAAAAAAAAAAAAAGAAAGTCCTCGGTGACACACTATCTAAGAGAATGGCAGGTATTGGAGGATTGTTGAAATACTTTGAGCGTCCATGATTTCATTCGAACAAGCCCTCCACAGAAGCAGATCATAACTCCTCTATGACTCAGTGGATAAGCTTCTCCTTACTTAGGGGATGTAAAATCATAGATCAAGGGCTGGAAGGGACCTCAAAAGCTACCTACTCCAAACCCATCATTTTACAGATGAGGAAACAGCTAGACTGAGAAGGTAACCTTGCCCTGTAGACCTTACATGGTGTCATGTTTCACACTTCTGGCAGTAATATAATAGACAGGGCAAAGGACCTGGATTCTAAATTCAGTTTATTTCCTTCATAACTTGGGGCAAGTCATTTAGGCTTTTAGAAGTTTCAGTTTCTCCCTTTGTAATTTGAAGGGGTTGGCCCAGGTGATTTCTAAAGGTACTAGCAATTCTAAAATACGGTTCTGTGCATTTTATTCATCTATGCTTACGTCTTCCTCCCCCTACTGGACTCTAATCTCCATGGGGGAAGGGGACCATCTCTTAGCTAAACAGTATTTTCTCCAGGGCTAGCATAGGGTTGTGATAGATGTAAATTTAATAGGTGCTTATTGAAATGAACTGATTTCTAGCTCTGGCTTTGACACTGGCTGTGTTTGGCAAGCCACTCTACTGGGCCTCAGCTTCCTCATTTATAAAATGGAGTTAATGAGACTTATACAATGAGGGTGTGATCTCTACTGTCTAGAGTGACTCCGGGTGATCTCTACAATCCTTTCCAGTTCTTAAATGGTATGATGCTATAATAGGATGCCTCCCCCAGAGTGTAGGTGCCACAATCCTTACATAAATGATCAACCCATTGACAAAGAATCAGGACTAATTCCATGTTCTGTACAGCATGCTAGGAAGGCTTAATGAAGACTAAAAATAATATAAAAGTTAAGAAAGATGTAATTAATGTGTTCATGGTTGAATCTAATAAGATTTTTGCCAGTAATTTCAATTGCCCAACACTGTAACCCCACCACCATTTTCACCCTGTTTCCATAGAACATGAGTGTGATAAGAATTAAACATTGAGTCTTGACATTGTCATTCATTTTGTTGATGTGTTAGGGTGATATTACAGGGAAGTATACTGAGCCAAGAGGCAGGAGAGCCAGGCTGGGCCAATAACTTACTATGTGACTTAGTTTAGACGAATCATATCATCTCTCTAAACCTTAGTTTCATAATCTATAAAATCTATAATAATAATAATAATAATAACATACGCCTCAGAAGGCAACTACAGTGTTATTCAAAGACCAAAGAACAGGGGGGTCCAGAAATCAAGGTTGAGTCCAAACTCTGTTACTTATGAAAATCATAGAATTTTGAGCAAGAAGGGATAAACTAGATAAACTAATTCAACCTCCTTATTTTGCAGAGAGGGAAACTGAGGCCCAGAGTGGTTAAATCACTTATCTAAAGCCATACAGGAAATAAATAGCAGTGCTGGGGTTTGGACTCTGAATCCAGTACCCTTTCCACTACAGGCCATTATTACTTTGGTGTGACCTTGAGCAAATCAGTTTACTTCTCTGACTTTTGGCTTCCCCATCTGCAAAACGGCGGGTTTTAACTAGATGACCCTTTATGCTCTAGAATTTACATTTTATATTAGGTAATCTAAGACATGAGGACAACCCTTTGTGAGTCATATAAATGTGAGCTAGAATATTAATAATAATGATACAACAATGATTATTACTAGTGGTAAGGAAGTGTTTTCCTTCCTTCTCTGTCATTCTATAGTGTAAGGTCCTGTCCATCTATGATGGTCTATAATCCTATGATTCTAGTAGAGATTTTGTGAGGATCAACCAATGATAGTCTTATGGTCTGAAAGTGATTGGAAAGAGCTACTGTGTTAATCAAGGAAATTTTAAAAATATTTTTTGGATTAATTTTCCTTCTCCTCCTGATGCTTGGCATTTTAAGTCCCAGCTTACCTTTCCAGATTCATTATACACGACTTATCATACATATTCCCTTTCTTGCACTCCATTGTCTAGCCAAATTGCCCCATTTGCTACTATTCCTCACATACAATGCTTCATCTCCCAGTTGATGCCGTAGCATTGGCCATCCCCTCCTGCCTGGTATGCACTTCCTCTTTTGCTCTGTCTCTTTGCATTCCTTACTTCCTTCAAGACTCAGATGAAGCCTAGCTTACATGAAGCCTTTCCTAATCCCCCTGCCTTCTAGTGCTCTCCCTTCTCAAACTACCCTGTATTTATTTTTTATATTTTCAGTGTCTACTTATTGTAGCTTTGATTCCTCTGGCCTTCACTGCCTAAGGTGAGTTATATTTCCATTCCATCCTCCAGGGGTCTCTATTAACCTTAGAGTGTTGGATGACTTCCAGCCTTCTTCCACTTCCAGGGGTACAACTGCTGCTGCTTTAGAATCCATCAGCACACTTAGACCAAGGAACAACTCGTAGTCTAATCGTGCACTAAGCGGTTATCTGGTCTCTGAAGAAACTGATAGGGAACTCACTACCTGTCCATTCCACTTCTGGACAGCTTGAATTGTTAGAAAGTCTTCCTCTGTCCTGTACTGAAATCTATCTACATCTTCACAGTAATGGTAGTAGACTAGCAAAGGGCTTTCTCATCAGGTTTATTATACCTAGCTTTTAGAACTGCAGACTGGAAAATGGGAAAGAAAAACAGTAATAAATGAGGAGATACAGAAAAATTTCTTTATACCTTAACCTGGCTCTTAGCTTGGATCAGAATTCCCAGCTCGATGTGGGCCCTGCTTTCTTTCTCTCTTGGCATCTGGCCATGGACCAAGAAGGGCCAAACAGGGTTTACAGAGAGTAAAAATCCATCCGAATGTGACTCTTGTTTTCTGCTGAGTCACCAAGGAGCCTGGAAAACAACATGCCATATGTGTAACCAGAGAAGCTCATGTAGTCCCCATAACTCAGGGGAAATGTTGAAGCATTTCCTTTGAGCTGAGAGCAGGACACTGAGTTTAATTTCAGAGTTTGCCACCCTCCTTCTCTTTCTGTAGACCACCGATGGAGTCCACATAAAAATAGAAGGGAAGGGGAAAAAAAAACAACTATGGGGCAGTACAAAAAGCAGTATCTTCACAATTAGAGGGGCCTGGAGTTTAATTCTGGCTTTGCTACTTACAACTTGTGAAATTTGGGGCAACTCACTAAACCTCTCTAGGCATCAGTTCTCTCATTGATTAAAATGAGAGAGCTAGACTAGATAATGTCTAATGTCATTTGTAGTTCCAGATCCTAGAGTTTCGGTTTTTTTCTTCTTTGCTGTCATTAGCCTCTTGGATACTCTACCTAGGAGGCAATTTGTGGCCAGAAAATAATTGGCTCCTAAGAGATGGTGAATGGATCTTGTAAGGAGAGATGAAGTTGCTGATAGCCTAATGACTATTTTAGCTTAGGTATCAAGGTTTGTCACCTGGCCCATCCCCTATAGCATAGAGGAGTCAGCCTGATATACAAGAAAGAACACTGGACTTATAATAAGACAATCTGGGTTCAGATTCCCTCTCTGCTATGCACTGTAGCTGTTTGGCCTCGGATAAGTGATTTCCTTTCTCTAGACCTCATATAATGAGAAAACTAGCTCAGATAATCACTAAGACCTTTTCTAGCCTTCAGATCCTCTTCTTAGCATGTGACATGGTGATTTTTGGAAGAAAAAAATATTTTTTAAAGTCATATGAAATGACCTGGATCTGGAGTTTTCCTTAATCTTAAAGTGTGCAATTTTAAATACATACATCAAACAATTCCTAAGCCTTTGCACTTTTCCCAGAGCACAAAAGAGGTTGCTTTTTTTGGAAGGCAAATTCAAAAGCAAGTTCTGTGTTGGAGAATTATCTGTAGTCTAGTTATCTGGCTTCAACAGAAGTGCTTAAAGCAACTCTGAAACCCCACAGAGGGAGGCTTCATCATGTCTTCCCAAAGATAAGTGTCTGTGCCCAGTGTAATGGAGTCAAACTTGAAGGCTATGCCAAGTGATTTTGCGCAATACAGGAAAGAGCCCTGGATGTGAAGTCAGAGTTTGATTAAATCTGATAAAGCATTTAAGTGCCAACTAAATGCTAAGAGCTTTTTCAATGTTAAATTTTTGAAGGCAAAAAAATGAAAAATAATAAATTGAAGAGACCTCAGAAGCCATCTAGTTCAGCTTTTTCCTTTTACAGATGAGAAAACTGTCCTTGGCTTTAATGACTTTATGTTCTGCTGGAGTCAGGAGACCTGTGTTAAAAGTCAGACTCTACTTCCACTTTCTAGCTGACTAACCTTGGGTGGATCACTGTTCTTTTCAAAGTCTCAGTTTCCTTGGCTATAACATCAAGATAACACTTGCACTCCCCTACTTCACAGGACTGATTTGAAGGTAAAGTGAGAACATATTTAAATTATTTAGTGCTATGTAGGATGTTACTTTTGGAAAGAACCTTAGAGAGAGGATCATGGCACAGTAGAAAGAGTATTAGTTTTGAAGTCAAAAGACCTGAAATCAATTTATGATTCTACAATTTATCACCTGTGTGACCTCGGGCAATTTACTTAATCTCTCTTAGAGAATGTTTCCATATTTGTGTATACTCTGGCCTCACTCTTTCTCAGAGACAGACAAGCTCCATCTCCCCTCAGGGTTTCCAGGAATCCTGGGAGTTGAGGTGTTTCTTCTCTATTGCCATTGTCTTGGGCCCCCACCAGCTGTGTTCCACCCATTTGTTGGGGGCCAACAATTAGCACTTTAGTTCTATTTGGCCACTTAATACCAGGTAGCTTTGACAAATAGATATTCACTTCAAAGATGGAACAAGGGCAAATGAACAAAACATTTTCCTCAATACCTCCAGGATATTCTCTTTGCATCACTTTGAACTCTGGGGGAGTAGGCTCAAAAATTAGCTCAGTTGCATAGCGTTGGTCCCAATATTTTCCTCTATGATTAGGAAGTTTCAAGGATGGTATACTGGCAGGAGATTGATCACAAGACCTCTGAGATCCCTTTCATCTGATTCCTTGAAGGATGTTTGCCAAAGGACACCCAGTTGCACTAGTTGCTGTCAGTTTAAAGCAAATTTATTTCATTATATTGATGTTTAATGTTAAGATTTTAATAAAATGTTTAATTTAAAAATAACAAATTCCTTTCCAGCTGATTAAATAAAATAATAAAAATTCCCTCCACATGTAATAAAAGTCATCTAGCATATGGAACTTTTAAAAATATGCTAATATATAGACCAAATGCAGCTCTATTTAACAGGGTCATAAGCAGAGACTTTCAATTTACAGATAAAGCAGAATATAAACAAATCTACTTTCCAGAATTTATTTTTAAAGTGGGCAGGCTGCAGAGGAGAAGGGAGGGAAGGTCAGAGGGAGTCCTAGGTAGACTGGACAGCTTCAGAAGTCACATGTTGAGGTAACTGTGTGCTTGAAGGGAAAAAAGTCAAGGTTTCCTGTCCATTCCTCTTTCTCTGTTTTTCTTTGCATTTGTAAATACTTAATTTTTTTGCTGTCTCCAGCCATTAGAATGAGAGCTTCTTGACAGCAGGGACTACATTGTTGGTGTTTCTTTCTATCGCCAGTGTTTAACGCAGTCATTGGCATGTAGTATACATTTAATACAAGCTTGCTGATAATAATTGTGTTTATTAATTTCAAAATTAAAAAACCTAAAATGAGCAGGCTAGATACTTGATCTTGAAACAACTTGGAATATGTATCTTTTGGAAATGAATGGTTTTATCCAAGGCTTTAAAGCAAACTTTCCATTGAAAAAAGAATGTTAGATTTGTGAAAGATCCCTTAAAACAGAATGTCTGAACCTGAAGGGATCTTAGGACACAGAATATCAGATTTATGGCTGCCCCCTCATTTTTTTTTTTTTTTGCTTTTTGGAGGACAATTGGCGTTAAGAGACTTGCCCAAGGTCACACGGCTAGGGTTTTGTGTGTGTGTGTGTGTGTGTGTGTGTGTGTGTGTGTGTGTGTGTTAAGTGTCTGAGGTTGTATTTGAACTCAGGTCCTCCTGACTCCAGGGCCGGTGCTCTATTCACTGCTCCACCTAGCCTTCCCCTGCCCCCCTCATTTTACAGATAAAGAAACTAAAGCCTAGAGAGGAATAGTGACTTTAGCAAACTACTATATCATGGTAGAAATGGGTGCTAAGCCTGCCTCTAATACTTATTAGTTGTGTGACCCTAGAAGTCACAACTTCAGAGCTTCAATTTCCACAGGTATAAAAGGAGGGAGTTGGTATATATACATACATACATACATATACATATATATGTGTGTATATAGATATATGCACACACACACACACACACACCTGTGTGCGTGTGTGCGCGCGTGTGTCTAAGGGTAGCCACCTGGGCAGTAGGGGAAAAAAGAAATTTACATGTTGACTTTATTATATATTTAAAATAGCAAGTTGTACAGAATAGATTTGCAGTTTCGTGTGCAATCATCTTTTTACTATACTATGTTACTAAAATGCTTGTTTTATTCCATAAATTAATAGTAAAGCAAAAACATTTTTTTAAAGGAGAAGGTTGGACTAGATGAGCTCTGAGGTGGTCTCCAACCCTAAATCTATGATTCTATGACTTCTATGTGTTACATGACTGAAACTTGGCTCCCTCGGTTCCAATGATGATGATGATGGTTGCAATTAATAACTCTTTCTAAGGTTTATAAAACATGTTTCTTACAACAATCTTGTGCAGAAGGTAAACCAAGTATGATTTTTACAGATGAGGAAACTGAAAGTCAGAGGAAAGGTGACTTGCTCAATATCCCATAGCTTTTATGTGTCAGAACCAGGATACAAGTCTCTTGACTCCCAGTACAGTGATCTTTTCGCTCTACCAGGTGACTTCATCGTAAGCAATCATAATTGCTATAAAGCCCAGGAAAACACAAGTGCACACAGTACCCAAGGAACAGAACTGCTCAGGTGGATGAGTGATTATAATGCTTTCTTGAACTCATGCAGTACTTTGGGGCTACCACTATTGATCAAGACATGAAAAAAAAGACAAAAAAAGATGAAGACATATGCTCACTAGTGGTGCTGTCTTTCTCATGGAGTCTGTCCTGAGCAAATTTTAGGTATAGAAGGGTTTCCCTGTAAATAGTGTTTTCAGATGACAAATAGGACCACAAAGATGATTGCATTGTTTCTTCAATGAGGTCCACAAGGCACTGACAGGAGATCATCCATACAGGAAAAATTAAGTAGATCAAGACTGCATTCACCTCACACTGAGGTGTAACCAGATAAGAAGCCCAAAGATCTTGATCATCATATGTATTGGACAGGCACTGCAGATGGGCAATGAGTTGGTCTCAGAACTGAATTGGAGGAAACAGGCAGGACGCAGCGCAGTTTGTCTAAGCTGTTCCCTGATGCTAAAACTCTTCCTCTCTTCCTTCCTTTCCTCCCTCCCTTCCTACTCCCATCCTTCTCCCTTCCTTCCTTCCTTCTTTCATTCCTTCCTTCAGTCCTTCCTTTCTTTCTTCCTTCCTTCCTCTCTCTTTCTTCCTCCCCCTCCCTTACTTTCTTTCCTCCTTCCCTTCTTTCCTTTCTTCTTTTCCTCCTTCTTTCTTTCCTTGCTTCCTTTCCTTTCTTCCTTCCTCTTTCTTCTCCATCTCCTTATTTCACCAAGACTGAAAGTACAGCATCCCAGACTACATACCAATGCTGGTTACCATGGAAACTTGCTCTGTTTTTCTATCCAGGGCCAGTTTCATCCTCCTTAGGCAGCCTAGTGGCCCTTCACTCCAAGTGGCTTATAATATTGGTGCCACCTGATGCACTTTATTCCTGTTGCAGTTCACAACCACCAAACTCAAGCTATCCGTCAACCTCAGCTTCCTAGTAGCAGGGATGTGACACAAAGCTGGGCTTAAACCCTATTTTTTCTTTTTTTTTTAATATACTGGAAAATTTTTTAATTGTAGGTGGAGTGGGATAGCTGGACACAGTTTAGATCATTCCAATTTTGTTGGCAGCATTTAAAGCATCATAGTCTGGAGCAAGTTGGACATCGGTCTTCTCTCCATCAGGCCAGATCAGTGTGTTGACCTTGGCCACGTTGATGTCATACAGCTTCCTTATGGCCTGCTTGATCTGATGATTGTTGGCCTTGATGTTCACAGTGAAGACTAGGGTGTTGTTGTCTTCAATCTTCTTCATAGTAGACTCAGTGGTCAAGGGAAACTTATTGATGGCATAGTGATCAAGTTTGCTTTCCCTAGGGGCACTTTTCCGGGAGTATTTGGGCTGCCTTCAAAGCCTTAGCATCTTGGGTTGCTAGAAGGTGGGGTATGTTCTGATATTCTTCTTTTTGTGGCTATGGACACCCTTCATCATGGCCTTCTTGACCTTCAAGGCCTTGGACTTGGCTTCTGTCTTGGGGAGGACAATGGCTTCCTTCTTCACTGGCAGTGCTATCATGGGGGAAAGGGCACCCTATCTTTTTTTTTTAATTAAACAAATGCTTTATTAACTTCTGGTTTACATCATTCATTTCCACCAGATTATGAGTTACATTTTCCCCCCATTTTTTCCCTACCCACCACCCCAGAATAGCAGTCCCACTAGATATTCCCTCATCCAATCTGCTCTCTCCCATATCTTCTCCCATACCCCCTTTGACTTTGCCATTAGGGCAAGGTGAATCTCTGAGCCCCAATGCCTGGACATATTATGAAACATTTAATTTTAAAACTTCAATTTTCAGATCCATTCCCTTCCTCCCTTGTCACCCACTCCCTCTGAGAAGATAAGCAATTCAGTATGTGTTGTGCATGTATAGCTATGCAAAACATTACCATAGTAGATATATTGTAAAAGACTGCTTATATTTCCCTCCCACCCGTCTTACCTCCTACCTGGTCCATTCCCTACTTTGATCCTGTCCCTCTTTGATAGTGGGTACTTCTAACCTCCCCTCCCCTCCATCATCCCCCCTCTCATCCCCCTTTCCCCTACTCAGGAGAGTGAGGGTAAGATATTCCATTTAGTATGTGTGTGATTCTCTCCTTGAGCCAACTTCAATGAGAATATGCTTTTGCCTTTTTGCCTTCCTGTTCTTCCCCTCTCCTGCAACTACTTCCCCTTGCCTCTTCTACATGAGATAGTTTGCCCTACCCTGTCTCTCTCCATCTCCTCTTGCCACTTTCCTCTCTCACCTCTTGACTTCACCCCTTAAGAATCATCCCTTCCTTGGGGCGGCTAGGTGGCACGAGCAGAGCACCAGCCCCGGAGCCAGAAGGACCTGAGCTCAGATCTGGCCCCAGACACCCAACACACAAACAAAAACCCAGCCGCGTGACCCCAGGCAAGTCACCCAACCCCAACTGCCCTCCAAAAAAAAAAGAATCATCCCTTCCCATCAAATTCAACCTGTGCCCTCTATCCATGTATACCTGTGAACATATGCCATGTACCCTTCTTCAATTATTTTCATAATGAGAAAGGTTTCATCAAACACAGTTATTGTTTTTCCATGTAGGAATGTAAATAGTCCAACTTTGATAAGTTCCTTTTGGTTTCTTTTCCTTGATTACTTTCTCAAGCATCTCTTGCTTCTTGCATCTGAATGTCAAATTTTCTATTCAACTCTGGTTTTTTCATCAAGAATGCTTGAAAGTCCTCTATTCCACTGAATGACCATATTTTCCCCTGAAACAAGATACTCAGTTTTGCTGGGTAGGTGACTCTTGGCTTCAATCCCAGTTCTTTTGCCCTCTGGAATATCATATTCCATGCTCTTTGATCCCTCAGTGTAGAAGCTGCCAGGTCCTGGGCTATTCTGATTGTGTTTCCACAATATTGAAATTGTTTCTTCCTGGCTGCTTGTAGTATTTTCTCCTTGATCTGGGAGTTCTGGAGCCTGGCTATAATATTCCTAGTTTTCTTTTTGAGATCTTTTTCAGGAGGCAATTGGTGGATTCTTTCAACCTCTATTTCCCCCACTGGGTCTAAAACATCAGGGCAATTTTCCTTGAGAATTTCTTGAAGGATGATTTCTAGGTTCTTTCTTTGATCATGGCTTTCAGGTAGTCCAATAGTTTTTAAATTACCTCTGCTGGATCTATTTTCCAGGTCAATGGCTTTTCCCATGAGATATTTCACCTTGCCTTCTATTCTTTCATTTGTTTGGATCTGTTTAATAGTATCTTGATTTCTCATAAAGTCACTAGCTTCCATTTGTTCCAGTCTAACTCTGAAGGAATCAATATCCTCAGTGAGCTTTTGAGATTCTTTTTCCATCTGGCAAATTTGACTTTTTAAGGCATTCTTCTCCTCATTGCCTTTCTGAGCCTCTTTTGCCATTTGAGTTAGTCTATTTTTTAAGGTGTCATTTTCCTCAGTCAGGCTGTTGACTGTCATTTCATACTTTTCTTGCATCTTTTTCATTTCTCTTCCCAAATTTTCCCCCACTTCTCTTATCTGCTTCTTAAGGTCCTCTATGGCCTGTAGCCAGCTTGTATTTTCATTTGGGGCTTTTGGTGCAGGAGTTCTGACCTCACAGTCCTCCTCCATGCTTTGAGCCTCTTTGCCCCTAAAATAGGAGTCCAATGTTGAACTTTTCTGTTTATTTTGTTTCATTTGCCTAGGCATGTTGCCACTTAATTACTTGATTTTTGGGCTTGTTGCCACAGTAGGACTCTGCCACCAGACAGGGGAGCTTCCGCCCAAACATGGGGTCTTCACAACTTCTGCCAGTTGGGTGGCCTCTGTAAAGCCTCCACCCACTCTGGCAAGTTGGATACCCACCCCAAACTTCCCCCCCCACCCCAGACCACAATCCAGATCCAGGCAGTTTAAAGCAAAAGTGATTAACCCCCAGACTGATTGCTGGATCTCCCTACAGTTCGCAGACCAGGAGCTAGAGCCACTACTGACGCTGCAAAATGGCTTCTGTGCAGCTGTTTCTTTAGCAGCTTTTCGCCCCCAGGGGAAGAAGCCACGTGTTCCCCAAATACTGGTCCCAAAGTCCATAGGGCACTAACCTCTCACTTTGTCCTAGGCATATCTGCATGCTGATAATTCTGGAATCGCCACAATTGCTGGTGTTCTGGGGTCCCACCAGCCGGCTGAAGGCCCGGCCACCCTGGGGCTAAAACCACGGACCTGGGCTCGGCTCTGCCCCCGGGCTGCACTGCCAGCTCCCAGAGCACTGTGCTGCCTGCTCTCAGAGCGCTGCGCTGGCTGCTCCCTGCAGGGCTGCTGGGCTGTCCTCAGCAGGAGGTTAGCTTCTCTGTGCCGTTCTGTGGGTGCTGTGGCTCCAGAAGTTGTTCGGAGTCCCCTTTCACATTGTTTGAAATTTGTGTGGGGCAGAGCACATTGGAAATGCTGTTTCTACTCCGCCATCTTGGCTCCGCCCGCTCTATCTTTTCAACACTAATATTATTCTCATGATGCTATATGGTTATGAATCATGAAAGAATCAAAATTACAGGAGACCCAAAAGGCAATGGGAAAATTAATAGTGGGTAGAAATACTCTGGAATATATTATCACCAAAAACTTGGGTGTGAGAAGTAGTGTAAAAGATAATATTAAGAGTTTCTATAATAGTAAAAAGAGGTCACATAGTAAGAGTAATGGATAAGAGATAGGCAGCTCAGATGATGCACTAGTATTTGTAAAATGCTAGAAGATTCAGGGGAAGGTGTGCAGGACAAATTCTTGGGTGGATTCTTTATGGAAGATTTTTGAGAGGATGTGGTCAAACATCACACACAATTAGGATATGGTGATTCATTCTAATCCACATTGGTGGAAGGAAGAACCACATGAGCAGAAGAAAGAAAGGGAATGAGCATTTATTAAGTACCTCCTAGGTGCTAGAGGGCAAGTAGGGGATTCTGTGGATAGAGTGCTGAGTCTGGAGTTAAGAAGACATCTTCTTGAGTTCAAATCTGGCCTCAGACACTTACTAGATGTGTGACCCTGAGCAAGTCACAACCCTGATTGCTTCAGTTTCCTCATCTATAAAATGAACTGGAGAAAGAAATAGCAAATCTCTCCACTATCTTTGTCAAGAAAATCCCAAATGGGTTCACAGAGAGTCTGAAACAACTGAACAACAGCCAAGATCTTTGGTAATGGAGAGAGGCCATTAACCCAATTTATTTGTTACTGCTAGCCTAACTAATAAATTGATAATACTCAGAATCTGTGCCTCGGTTTACCTTAATTTCTACTGTAACAGGAGGCCAACACAATCCATAGGACCTTTCTTCCTTTCATCTCCTTCCAAAATATATTGAAAAGCAGGGGGGAACAATTGAAGCATATATGCATGGCCAAGCAAAACAAATTCCCATATCTAGCCAGAAAACTTGTCAATTACTTTTTGAGGAGTATCTACCACTCAACAAGAGACCCTCTACTTGGCCTATCAAGCCAAATTCAAACTCTGTTGAGCATTTATAACCATTATCCAGAAGAGGACAACTGCCAGAAAGAAGTGTAGACCATGCCATACAAGGATAATTTGTAAGAACTGAGTGCTTAGCCTGGGAAAGAGCAAACTTTGGTACACAATAACTTCCATTTTAGGGAAAGGAAAACAGGTCAGATATCTTCCAGTATTTGAAGTATGAAAAAGTGGATTAAAACTTGTTCTGCTTGGCCTCAGAGGGTGAAACCAGGGGTAATGTGGATATGGCAGAGGAGCAGATTTTGACTCTACATAAGGGAAAATATTCCTAACAATTAGAGCTGTCCAAAAGTAAAATGAGATGCCTCTGGAGAAAGGGGATTTTTCTATCCCTCAAGGTCTTTTTTAGAGAAGGCTGAACAACTGCTCAGCAGGGATACTATAGAGGGGATTTCCATTCCCATAGACTAAATGTCCTCTGAGGTTTCTTCAAAGGCTGACATTCTACCAAGTAGAGGAAAGAACACGGTATACTTGTGCTGAACTTTCAGCTCAGCTCCTAACTCATTCAGAACTCATGCAAGTCACTTGTCCTTTGCGGGCCTCATTTTCCTCATCTGTACAATCCAAGGGTGGGACCAGATAACCTTTAAGGTCATATGATCAACAATCTGGAGGACCACAGATGCCATCTAACACAACCCCTTCGATTTAAAGATGAGGAAGCCAGCCCTTTCTGGCTCTACGACTATAGGAATGATTCTGTGGCTGTTGATTACCACAGGCCTTTCTGGTCTTCTTCATCCTGCTCCTCCTACTCACTTCCTTTATGTCCTGACTCCAACTGGACTACCCTTTATTGCCCTGGGCCTCCCTGCCCTTCCCTCCATACCTTTGCTCAAACTGTTCCCTATGTGACTTCAGATGTCCATCTGAAACCTTTTCACATGTTGAATTCTTACCTACCCCTTGAAGTTAAATTCAAATATCAGTTTCTCTAGGAAGCTTTCCATCATCCCCCAGTCCATCCTGTCTTAACTTTCAGATCCTTTCAGACTTTCAATCCTTCCAGACTTAACACAAACTCTCTCTTAGGCAATTACAGCATTTTACATTTGTATAATTTTGTTCTACTAGATTCTGAGCTCTGTGAGGGTAAGGATTGCGCTCCAAGAGGCCATTCATTTCAATACTCTAAGAAGCCATTCATTCCAATACCCTGATTTTACAGCTGAGGAAATCAAGGCCCAGAGAAGTTAAGAGATTTGCCTCAGGATTCAAACCCATGTGCTCTGACTTTCAACTGTAATAAACTGTTTCTTTGGAACCCTCTCATTCAGGGGTCCCAACATTATTTTAAATATTTTGAAATGTAAAAATAATTATCTCTGGTTATACAAAAACAGGCAGCAGGTTGAATTTGCCTTCTGCCAGAGCCTGGCTTTAATAATTATTAATAGGTAATCTTCATATGGTGCTTACTCTGTGCCAGGTACTGTACTAAGCTCTTTACAATGATTATTTCTTTTGACCCTCACAACAACCCTGGGAGGTAGACGCTATTATTATCCCCATTTTGCAGATAAGGAAAATCGGTTATATGACTTGCATAGAGTCACAGGTCTAGTAAGTGTTGAATTTAAACTGACTCCTGGCCCAGGGTTCTAGCCACTGTGCCACCCAGCCACCTCTATTACCTAACAGAGTAGTTTCCATACAATGGATACTTAACTGAGGTTTGTTGAATCTCATCACATAAGTGGCATCTACAGGACACATTTAGGTAAGTTTGGAAGTTCCCCAGGTTGTAGATCAGAATGTACTCTGGTGGGCTTAAGAAGCAGGGGAGCAGAAATGAGGTGCCTCCGGCAGGCTCTTGGAGAAATGCTCCTGCCAGATGACTGTTGGATATAATTAGTAAAGTGCCCAATGTCCATTACTGGTCACTCTCCCTCTTTCTTTTGTCCTAGTTCTAAAATTTCATTTATGGAGGGACTTCCCAAGAGAACATTGCCTCTACCAGTACAGATCCTCAATGGTTTGAAGCTTATGATTTTAGAGTTGTCTGGAGGTACTGGAATGTTAGGAGACTTGCCCAGGATATCACAGTCATTATGTGTCAAGAGGCAGGATGTGAACCCAGGTTTTCCTGACTCTAAAACAGGGGTGGGGAACCTGCTCTAAAACCCCCTTTCAGTGTTGTTCAGAAACAGCCTGCATATATATATACACCAATAAAACATTATTGATGTTATCATATATTTTTATTTATTTTGTTAAACAGTTCATAATTACATTTTAATCTGGTTCATCCAAAGGCTAAGTGAGACTAATAGTCAGTGAGTCTTGATGTCTTAGCACTACAGAAAGCTGCCTTTCTATAGGGATGGAAAATTGGGGTCATTACAGCAAGTACTATTTCGATCAGCCACTCCAAGAACAGCTTTCATTTTCTCTTTCTCTGATTCTGGCACATACTATAGGTTGGTTCTGGAGTAGTATGAACAGTGACCCTGGATCAGCTCAGGCATCTGCAAACACTCCCCAAAACCACAATGTTGACACAAGGGGAGGAGATCCAGGCCCCAACACTTTATTCACTGCCCCGTACCCTCCTCCTAATTTAAGCCAGTAATTCCCTTTCCCTCATCATAGCCACTTTTACCAAACTCTTTCTTCCCACCATGTATAGGTCAGTTCAAACCAAGAGACACCAGTCTCCTTCCTATCCTGTCTCCTTAGATATTTTCAAGGCAACAGAGCCATTACAATCAGCCACCATTGGAATAAAATGTTCCCAGAAGTCCTGGTACCAAGGAAGTGTCCCAAGGAGTTTTTGTTCTTATTATGCCATTCTCCCTACTTCAGTAAGTTATTTGGACTCACTAGTCAGCTGTCTGACTTATCTGTTCCTTCTTACTTTGGGACCCCAAGGGACCTTTTGTTTGCCTTGTCTTCTTTCTATCCCAATCACTCTGAAGATGACCTCCACTGAGTGATGTGCCTTTGGTAACAGAGGAGTGAGCTCAGTTGTGAAAGATGAGATTTGTAGCTCTGAGGTTGAATCAATAGGACATTTCATCACTACTTGAAACATCACTTGAATATACCCTATGTATATGTCCTAGCTCTGAAGCAACATAGAACCCAACCACAGCTCAACCCAAGGAAGCACGGACATGCCCACAAGCTTCTGTCTATCCTTCTCACAGGTACAGTAGTGAGGGCCACATATGATACCATCAAGGAAGATAGGGTGAGAAAAGACCAAGCCATCACAAGCTAACTGCTGACATAGGAGAAAATTAGTCAGGATGGGTATATTACCATTAAAAGATTCAAAACCTCCACTGTTGAAAACCAAGTCCTAAAGGGCCACAGGGATTTCATTCTCCTTACAAAAGAGAAGGGACCCAGGAACTTTATGGTATTGTCCTTGTTATTATAGGAGAAATATCTCTTCTCTGAATACATGTAGTATTTAACCTCTGCCAAAATATATTTACCACAATGCAGAAACCATAGAGATAAAAATATAACTTTTAGTATTATTCTCAAGCATAGGTTTAAGCTTTAGAAAAAAACCTGAATACCCATTAAAAGTCGAACAGGCCTTCTTATAGGCAAAATTACATCAGAATGACACAAATAATTCTTTTATATATTGAAATCTAATACATTCCTCTTAGGCCATACAGGTTAAAGAAAAACTAAATCAATAATCCCAATACTTCCTTCAGTGTCATAAAAGTTGAACAAATTTAATTAAACAGTCATAAACTCATACATCCCCTAAGGAAATAAACTTGGTCAAACAAACTCTATAGGTAAACTAAGTCAGGTTACAGATTAAACTACATTTAGAGAATTTGTAGATAGACTGATTGAAGAGGAAGATTTGCATGTTGCCAAGGGGCCAGGGACAGTTGAGAGTCTTCCTTTGGCTTCTTATCCGGGGAATATTTAAAGCTTTAAGTAAATTTTTACCTCCCATTGGATTGGTTTTGATCAACTCCACAACATATCAACTAGGAAAAATATCTCCTTCCCTTAAGATCAGTATTCCAAGGGGTGGCTAGGTGGCACAGTAAATAGAGCACCAGCCCTGGAGTCAGGAGGACCTGAGTTCAAATCTGGCCTCAAACACTTAATGCTTACTAGCTATGTGACCTTGGGCAAGTCACTTAACCCCAATTGCCCTGCCTTCCCCCATCCAAAAAACAAGAAAAAAAGATTAGTATTTCAAGAGTAAAGATTAATACATCAAGAATAAAAAATTCCCATTACATTCCTTGTACTATATTCCAAAGATTGCTTCTCAGACTTATCTTTCCATCTGCTTCCCAGCTCTCCTAACCACCCACAAGATTTGGATGTGTATACACTAGCTCTGAAGGCAGTCCAAGGCTTTTTAAAACCCCTGCTCTTATTTTACTGGGTAGGATTAGAAGCCCTGATGTTCATCTCAAGGGAACAGCTCCACCTGAACTTTTCTGTCCCATACTCATTGTTAGCATATTTTTTGTTTATCATTATTAACACTAGCATATCTCCTTCTTCTCCTCATTTCTTGGCTCCTTATGAATTAACAAGTGAGTCAAGAAGAATTTATTAAGTGCCTATGCTATTAACAGTTGGCAATAAAACCAAGAAGGGAGAAGGAGAGGAAAGGAGAGAAGAGAGAAAAGAAAAAAAATATAAAGAGTAGAGAGGGGAAAAAAGGAGGCAGAAGAGAGGAAAGAGGAGGAAAAAGTAGAGGGAGAAGAAAAAGAAAGGAAGGAGAAGGGAGAGAAAAAATACAAAGGGAAAGGATAAAGAGGGAAGGAGGGGAAGAAGAGGAGGAAAGATGATGCTTTCCTAGCAAATCTCTAGTTTTTTAGATCTCAAAGAAATGTTCCTAGGAGCTGAGAATTGTTAACTATTCTTGTTTTATTTCTCTGGAATTTCTGCTACCTTTAGGTTCATGCAGAAAGAAGAGGAATAAATTTGGATTAGAAAGATCTGGATTTTAGGGGCGGCTAGGTGGTGCAGTGAATAGAGCGCCGGCCCTGGAATCAGAAGGACCTGAGTTCGGAGCCGGCCTCCGACACTTAATCCACACAAACAAAAACCTAGCCGTGTAACCTTGGGCAAGTTACTTAACCCCAATTGCCCTAAAGGGGCGGCTAGGTGGCGCAGTGAGTAAGAGCGCCGCCTCGGAGTTTGGATGACCCGAGATCAGATCCGGCCTCAGAAAATGAGCACCCACGCATAAATAATGACTAGCCGTGTAACCTTGAGCAAGTTACTTAACCCCAATTGCTTTAAAAAAAAAAAAAAAAAGAAAGATCTGGATTTTGAAGCTTGCCTTTACTACTGACTACCTATTTGACTTGAGCAAATCATTTGACTTCTCTGGGCTTTCTTATTAGGCTTTCTTCCTGTTGCCCACTGTTAATATCTTGGAAGGCAGTCAATCATTTGAATACAACATAAAGTAAGGACCTTCCTAGCCCAGTATGAAAACTTGGAACATTTGAAATTAGCTCAGATATAGACCTTCGGTTGCTTACCATGCTAACAGACCTAGGTTAGGAACCTCATTGAAATAACAAACATTTAATCAAGACAGAAATGAATATTAAAGTATCATGCCTGGAATGCTCTCTCTCCTCATCTCTACCTTGTGGCTTCCCTGGCTCCCTTTAAGTCTCAGCTAAAATCCCATCTTCTATAAGAAGCCTTTTCTGATCCCCCTTAATCCTAGTGCCTTCCCTCTGTTGATTACTTCCAATTTATTCTATATATAGCTTGTTTATAGTTGTTTTATGTTGTCTCCCCCCAATTACACTCAGATACTTGAAAGCAGGGACTATCTTTTTACCTTTCTTTATCTCCCCAGCCTTAAAACTGTAGGTGCTTAATAAATCCTTACTGACTATCAAAAGCTACCAACCACATTCTGGAATGAATATAACAGTCTTCCTCTTCTCTCTCCAGAAGAGTCTGGAGCTCAAGTGCTTCCAAATTCAGCAGTGTAAGCATCAGCTCAGTCTCTCTGTATACTATCTAATGTAAGAGAATTTTTGTTTTTTTTGTTTGTTTTTTTTGGAGGGCAATTGGGGTTAAGTAACTTGCCCAAGGTCACAGGGCTAGGTTTTTTGTTTGTGTGTGTTAAGTGTCTGAGGCCAGATCCGAATTCAGGTCCTTCTGACTCTAGGGCGGGCACTCTACTCACTGTGCCACCTAGTTGCCCTGAGTAAGAGAATTTTTAATATTTTATTTCCTTTAATGAATTTTTTATTATTTGGAGATCAGGACCATTCCTTCTGCAACTTTTTGTTAACTGAAAGCCTGTCTTCTGTTAATATTTACCTCACTTGACAACCTGTCCTATGAGATGTAAAAATGTACTCAAGGCCTTGAACATTCCTTAGATAAGGAACCAGAGGAGGAATCTAGACTGTGCCTGACTCCTTGGTGACAGTAAATCCCACCCTCATCAACCTATTTGTGAATCCTCTAAATGTAGTTTAATCTATAATCTGACTTAATTTACCTATAAAATCTGCTTAACTAGGTTTATTACTTATGAAATTATGACTCTGTTTAACAAAGTTGGTTCAACTTTTATAACATTGAAGGAAGCATGGGATTATAAATATGTCTTTTAAAAAATTTTTATGGCCTAAGAGGAATGTACAAGATTGACTATATAAAAGAATTATTTCCCTGTTACTCTGATATAATTTTTCCTCTAAGAGGCCTTGTTAGAATCCTAATTATGGTTCAGATTTATTTTTTACCTGAGATCTGAACCTATGTTTAGGCATAATAGTAAGACCTAGGCTTTTCTTACCTCTATAATTTCTATGTTGTAATAGATCAATTTCAACAGCTACCTACTGCAGGATTCGGAAGCGAGATATTTCTCTCACAACACTATCAAACAGCGTTGTTGGGAGGACAGTGCTTTGGAACTCTAAAATTACTATAGAAATGTCAGTTTTATTATTATTACCTAATTTTTGTAGTGTATAGCATGTACCCTCCTGTTACAGCCAGTACAATTGTGGTCTTAGGTAAAATTGTGAAGGCAAACAGGCTTGTAATTTTATCTCATGTTGTCTTCTTCTTCTTCTCTCTTTTTAGCTTCCCCCACAACTAGGTACTTGGTGCTCTCACTGGCCCCTGGTTTCACTTATCAATGGGGAAAGAGATCTCACAAACTTATTCACATCAAAGTCTTAGTGACTCAATGCATTTCCCCCTCCCACTCCCATTCAGGGGAAAGGGCTTCCTAGAGAAGGCAACGTTCAGCCCCAAATGGGTAGAATTTCATCCACTTGGATGAAGAAGATAAACTAGCATGTCTATAGGGAGAAAGTGTGGTGTACTGAAAAGAATGTTGAATTTGGAGTCAGACAAGGCTATCAGCTTAAAGATGCTTTCATAAAGAGAATTATTAATTACACTAAAAACTAGATGTTCAATTAGAAATGTTGACAGTCAGGCTAGTTTTTAGATAAGAGCTGTGTTCTGGAGTGACTTGGGTTTCCTTCTGTCCAAGTCTGTATTTTAATATTTTTAAATTTCTTTTTTAAAATTGTTATTGCTACCTTTTGTTTTACTAACCTTCCAGTCCTTTCCCAATATCTCTGCACTCAGATCTCTGCCTCTGGCTACCTCATTCCACCCTCCCTTGGCACGTATCAAAAATAGCAAAGTACAACCAAACAATGTAGTTAACCTGTCTGGAAGTATATTCATCATTCAGTATCAGTAATTCTCCACCCCTTCCTATCAAAAGGAAGAAAGAGTGTTTCATTATCTGTTTTCTAGGGCCATGACTGGACATTATAATTTATCCAAGTAGATAAAGCTGGAAAGGATTTTAAAGAGCATCTATTCCATCCTTCTCATCACACAGATGAGTTAACTGAGTCCCAGAGAGGTTAAGTGATTTGCTTAAGGTCACTCAGTACTATGTAGCAATGTGGGGACTTGAACCCCAGGCTTCTGCCTCCAGATTCTCTCCTGTTTCCACTATACCACATTCCATCCCAGGATAAATATACCAGTTGAATCAAAAGGTTTTGATATCACACACACACACACACACGCCCTCATATTTGGAAGTAAACAAAGAATAAAAGCTATTGATGGGTAATGTTTCTATCCAAACAACAGCATAAAGACCCTCCAGGCTCTGTGTAGACTGAAAAACAGAAGCTAGATTATGGCCCTTTCAGAGGATGGTCATTTACAAAGAGAATCAGAGTGTGTGTTCTGAGCTGTGGTAGTTCTGGGTCTAATAATAGGGCTTTGAGCTGGGGGACACACAACCCAAAAGCATGAAAGGAAAGAAACAGATCTTTCTTTAAGTTAAGGGATGGTTCTGTCCGATATTTACATACCCAGCCTTTCACTTGGGAAAATAAACCATACTAAGATTTAAATCGAGGAGAGTCAATGCATAGCATAGTATTCTGTTTTGAAAAGCCACCCCCTTCAATATAAAAAGCCATCCCTAAATTTATAGTACAGAGGAAGAACTTTCCTTAGCTCGTGAATAAATTTTCTTCCCCCTACCCATGACACAACTTCTTCATTTAGATGTGTTAACTGAAAAGAAAATGAGTTGCATATATACATTAGTAGAGAAATATGTATCATGCAACAGACTGGAACAGCTCATTCCATTGTAGAGTCCTGGAGTTTAGCCCTGCCCACTTCAACAAATGTTTATTAAGATCTACTCTGTTCAAAGCACCAAAGCATTGGGGATACAATGATAAATATCAAACACATAAATCCCTGTTTTCTGGGAGCTTATAATCTAATGTGAAGGAGAGAAATGTATACAAACATTAGTAATATAAACAAATAAAAAGGATAGGTAAAGGTGGAGTGATAGGAGAAATTTGAAGAGGAAGAGATCGTGTTTGTGTGGGGTAGTGGTGATCAGGGAAGACATCACAGAGGAGGTGGCACCTGAATTGGACCTTGACAGAAAGAAAGGACTTTAATAGACACTGGTGACTGTTGGGACATTTTCTTAAGCATTGAGTATGTCATGAGTAAAAATACAGAGATAAGAGAGGGCAGGATGACAATGGGGTAGGGGTAGAGGGCAGAGAGTAGTCCAATTTGTCTGGCACGTGGAAAGAGAAAGAAGATAAAGAGGAATGGCATGAGGTAGGATTGGAAAGGTGGGTTAAAGGCAGATTTTAGGGGACTATGAATGTCAAGATAAGCAATTTATACCTTACTCAGTAGTCTGTGAGGAAATGGCAAATGTTTTGGATTGGAGGAGTAACATGGTTAGACCTGTGCCTTAGGAAGATTATTTGGACATGAGTGTGAGTTGAAGGATGGATCGGAGAAGGGAGAGACTGGAGGCAGGAAGAACATTTGGGAGGTTGTTGTAAAAGTCCACACCAGAAGTAAAGAGGGTTGAACTAAAGTGATTGCAGTGGGAACTAAGAAAAAGAGATGGTGGATAAAGGAGATATTGACAAAAAGATTCAATATGTCTTCAAGCAAAGAATGGACAATCAATCGTAGGGTATAGCCCAGTGAGAATTTTCTGTGTATGTAGAAACTGGAATAGAGAGCTGCTGAGAGCCCTCCCACCTCCCAGATTTTCTGATTGTGTAAAAGGAAGAATCATTGAAAAGTTTCAAAGACTAATCCTAAGGTCAATAGATGACAGTAAGTAGGAGAAATCTTCAAAAGAGGAAAGCTTGTTGAGGAATAAAGGCAGAGGAGTGATCCTGAAGTGGGAATGCGAAGCCAAGACTCTGTTTAAGGAATATTAATGCTGGAATGTGAGATGGAAGGAACCTCAGAGTATAGAAAGGCAGAACTCAGAGAAACCTTAGAAAAATGTCACATCTGGAATGAACCTTATGGATGATCTAGGCCAACCTTCTCATCTGCTAGATGAGAATAGTGAGATCCTGAAGCATGAAGGGATTTGAACAAGGTGATGAGAGCAATGAAGCTAGCAAAGGAGAGAGAAGGGAACAAAGAGAGAATGACAGAGAGGTCTGGTCCCAAGTCAAACCAGCTATCTGGATTCTTAAATCATGCCCAGGATTTCTATGACACTTAATATTATGACCTTTCATTGTAAGTGAAGGAGGTCTTTTCAGTGGCAGAAAGGACTCTAAAGTGGTTCTAATATCTGCTTTGCTGGAGAACAAGTAAAATGAATTCTAGTCTTGGCTCCAATTTCATATTAGGTCACTGGTAAATTTACAAGCATTTCTCCACTTGTAATCATCCTTTCACAAATTGTACAGGTAAGGATGTATTATGGGAGGAACCAAGAATAACTGCTATAAGGAAGTCCTCACGGGTGAGCAGTAGGGAACGTGCACAAATGTTCACTGCCTGGTTCCAATCCATCACCTGAAACTCTGGGGAGCTGGGTTTTGGCTATGATGACTCAGGGTAAGTACTATGTGATGATGAAAAGCCTTCTAATTGGTTTTGCAACCACAGGGACTGGGGAGCCAAAAATCAATGAACTGGAGCAGAGAGTGTGTACAAAAGGCTTTAGGGAGAAGTTCTCTTCCTTGGTGCCTTTGGTGTCAGGAGGAATACTGTGAGCTGCCAGGCAAGGGGATGGGCAGTGTCTGCCTCATCTCCCCACCTGCCTATGTGGCCCTTCTATTTGTCTCTTCTATGTTTATTTTTTTCTGATCTTAGGTGAATGAGTATCCACAAGTAGAACTGACCAGGTTAGGACCTTGCCAGTTTCAAAAGGTTGGAAAAACCATTAGCACCTGAAGTTGAAAGGAGATCCCACCAGTTTAACCTAACAATAGACTGACACATCGGCCAAGGTGCCACATGCTAGGAGCCAGTCCAACTGTATCAGGGAATGACTCTCCCATTGCTGACACTTTACCCCTAGGCAAACTTAGTAAAGACTACACAAATACAAATCAAGAAAAGAACTCCTAGGTCTAAGAGTCATGCTGTACCCCTCTGCCCCAAGTATTCTTTACAAATGTGCCTCAGTACCATTGTGATTCAAGTTTGAGCCCACTCTCCCCAGTGACCCTGTGTATGTAGGCGGAAATGTGCCCCTGATTGGAAGAGACTTTTTTTGTACCAATTACTTCCAGCTTAAGCTTGCTATTCCCAGGAGACTTCTCTTGTTGGGAAGCTGTTTCAGACAGTAGTTCTTATTCTATTTTCTTGGTAAAAACCTTTGTAAAAGCTAATTAATGCCGACTGGTTAATCAATATGAGGGAAAAGTTGAATCATGCCAGATAAGGGCTCATTGGTGATTGTATTGGAAACTTCAGCCCTTTAGAGGTTAAAGGTTCTAGGTTCCTAGGACTCTGAAGATAATAATCAACTACACTCTAGAGTCACAACCTGCCAATGAGTGGGAGTTGGGAGAGTGAGCTCAGAGTAGGGTTCCCATTATACTATATTGGGCAAATTAGTCCTGGATTCAAATTTCCTACCCTTGACCTCTCCCCTCTAGACAACAGCATTTGTGTACTGATCTCAAATCCTGTCATATCATAAGTTCTTTGAGGCTGGGGGCTATATTTTCTTTACCTTTGTATATGGAGAACATCCCTGGAGGTCCACTTTGTTCCTATAAGAATTTGGAACCCAAGACTCTGTCTGGCCCAAGAAGATATGTGTGGCCACACAATATAGGAATGCCTCTGAAGTAGCCATTTTAGAAAGAAGCCTTGGAATGGGAGAATAGGGAAAACTAGGGAGGAGGAGGAATAAGGGAAATGAAAAAATAACTGCTGGGCTGGGGGGCTGCCCACCCACCTCTCATACCAATATGTTGGCAGGCTTTGAGATGTTTCCTTTCCAGAGATGTCAAGACTTTTGATCATTGAAAGAGTAGTTTTGGTGTAAGGATTGAGTATTTCCCCCATACTTGCTGATGTCATACTTTAGGATTCATGGCAGGTAAATCCTGTGAATCCTTGGAGACAGTCCCATCTGCATTGGGAGTGGCCACAGTAACAGGTTCCTGAGGGCTCAGCTTCCCAGTAGAGAGCAGCAATGGTGACTCAAGCATCAGGACCTGGCAAAGTGTACCTTACATAGACAGCAGAGGGTTAAGTGATTAATTACTCTTGTGTATCCTGTTCATTTAAAGTGGGTAACTGACTGATAAATGTGGCCTGGGGCCAAAACTAGGACTTAATTATAAACCTTACATCTTTGATGGGAAGGGACCATGGGTATTTCGAGTTGTAACCACTGGCCCATAGCCCCTCCAAGGCTCTGGACTCTCCCGGTCTCTATCTAATCCCAGGGCTTTGGCCACAAGAGTGTAGTTTTCTATTTGGTGCATTGGTCCCACCAGAGTGGTTCACTTGAAATAAATTCATGAGGCTCATTGATGAATTCAATAAACAACTTTTATTCCAGAGAACTAATGATGAGGCAGTCTACTTACCTCCTAACAGAAGCAAAATGGCCTCAAAGTACAGAATGAGATGTATATTTTTGGATATGGCAAATGTATAGATTCATCTTGTTTAAATATTATTACTTGTTATAAGGATCCTGTGCTTTTTCACTGAAGGCAGGATTGGAGAGAGAAGGAAGTTAGCAGTAGTTTTATTAAAAAAAAAAGAAAGAAAGAAAGAAAGGATGTTCATTGAAGTATTTTAAAAATTGAATAGACAGAAAGAACTCCAGAAGGAGGAAACACAGATAAGCAGGACAGCTTTGAAAGTAACCTGTGGAATTTATTGACTACTTAAAAAAAAAAACACATATAATAGAGATATGCAGTTTTGCATATAATCTCTTCCTCTGTCCTTTTGTTTAGGTTCTGGGAAGTTCAGAATAAAGTAAGATTTTAAAAATAAAATTTTAAAAAAGAGAAAAAAATACTTGTGCTATAGCTTGGGTCTAGGTTTTCCCATGTAACCATCTAGACAGACCCGTGTGGGAACATGGGCATAAACTACATGGGCAGACACAAGGGGCGGGGAACTTGAGGCCTTGAGGTCACATGTGGCCCTCTAGGTCCTCAACTTCAGCCTTTTGACTGACTCCAAACTTCACAGAGGTTGCAGGTTCCCCATCCCTGACTCAGACAATATATCCCTTAGACCCAACTCCCACATAGGCACTAAAGATCCTAAATTAATTATTTCACCCCACAAAATATTCACAAGATGCAAATGACTCAGGAGCCCACAAATAGATAGAAACACATAAATTACTAATATAACTCATTAGATTTCCCTCCATCCTCAACCAGGTATATAGATTTTACAAGCAACTTCTTTCACATTGGTCCTTCACTTTCTAAGCAATCACAGGGAGGTTGCCGACCAAGGTCCATATGCCTTGTCCCTCACCCCCATGACATAATTCTCACCTTTTGCTTGCTGGGGCCATGTTGGAAATCCTCCTTTTCCAAGAAATATTCTTTTGGAGAAACCTGCTTTAGGATGCCGGTGTCTAAACTCTTGAACTTGGGAGAGTTGGCCATAAAAACAAAGAGGAATTTTCAGTGTGGTTTATGGAATAAATCTCTCTATAGTCATTCAAATCTGGACTTGCCAAACGGTGATTGCATTAATTTGCTCTTTAGTAAACAACAGAGAGAAAAAGTATCCTAAACACTAAGAAATTTCAAAATCATGAAAAATGGGATATGAACTAAACAAGGCAAAATGCCAACACAATAAGAAAAAATAGTGAGAAGAAATAGTTAAAATACCAGAAGTCGTGAAGATGGAAAAAGAGACAATGAAAGATATCCTGAGAGACCTCTTCAGATGGATCAATGACACATTAAAATAAATTAAGAAATAACATTAGCAAAAGGAAATTCACTAGACCAAGTAAAAGAAGAGCTTATTGGAAGAAAACAACAACAAAACAGGAAGAAATGAAGCTAGAAATAAAAGACGCTAAAAAAAAGTCAGGGGAAACCATGTTTTTTTAAATCGCCTAACTATGGAGACTATAATAGAAAACCTCAAAAAAAAATCAATAGAAGTCACCAACACAGGCTTACTATAGCAGAAAGCAGAATTACAACAACACAAAATAATGAAAAGGCAGGTTCAAAAAAATCACGAAATCATGGTAAAAAGTGGGAATCGTTCAGATTTAAGTGACAAACTTTTATTCATTTGTGGATAACTCTCAAGATGTCTTGCATGGTTGCATATTGTTTCTGCCCCCCACCCTCCCATGGCCACCTCAGGATTACTAACCTTCAAAGAACCTGAACAAGAGACTCCAGAATACTGCCTCAAAACACCTCCCAGAAATAACACAGTCAAATGAAAATATACAAATAGGAAGATTCCACAGGAGCGTAACAACCAAGTACACAAGATTCGACTATTCTAGACAGATTATTATAACATTTTAGTGCTATGCCAATCAGCAAAAAGTATTACAGGCTATAAGAAAAAAAAATTACTTTTCAAGGAAGACCATAGATGAGCAGAGAAATGGGAATATGATATGATACTAAATTAAGAGGCATGGGTTCTTGGACCTGGAATTACCTGTCCAGCAAAATTTCATAGGCAATGTAAAAGTAGGGCTGAACATTTGAGAGTTTTCTGAGAGAAGTAGGTGCTTCAAGAAGTCTATTGACAAAGAAGCAAGCCCCCAGGCCTCAAAGATCTTTCTTTCTTTTTTTTTTTTTGAGGGGCATTTGGGGTTAAGTGACTTGCCCAAGGTCATACTACCAGTAAATGTTAAGTGTCTGAGGCCAGATTTGAACTCAGGCCCTCCTGACTCCAGGGCCAGTGCTCTATTCACTGCACCACCTACCTGCTCTTAGATCATTATTTCTAATAAACCGCACTACTACTCAAATGGAGAGAAAGTTTTGAAACATAGAATATATAGGGAAATGACACAAGACCAAGGCAAACTTCTCAGTGGAGCACAAATCAAAGGATATGGTGAAATAATTTTCAAAGGAAGAAGTACAAATCTTTAATTACCACAAGAGATGATATTCAAATTCCCTAATAATCAGATTAATGTTAATATAAGGAGTTAATTAAACTGTATTTGCATTAATCTGATTATTAGGGAATTTGAATATCATCTCTTGCTGTAATTAATCTCCCTTAACATCATACCTTACACCTAGCAAAATGACAAAAATATAAACAACAGAAAAAGAAAAATTTATTATTGGTAGGAAACTGGTACCCCATGTTGGTTCTGGGACTGTAGACTTTTGCAAACTTTTTGGAAAGTAATATATAATAAGGGTCAAGAAATAGGAACATACCTTGTGACTCAATGATTCAATTTTAGGACTTTATCCTAAAAATATCACAAAAAAGAAAAGAATGGCCCAGCTGTACAAAAATATTCAGAGCTGCCCTATTTTTAATGGCAAAAAAAAAATAAAATGGAAACAGATTCTATGCCTGACAACGAAGAATGTTTGAATACTTACAGAATTTTAATGGGATGCTGTAATTCCAAAAAATGATAAACAGAAAGAATACAATGGTATATGAAAAACCTATAGGAAATGATGCAAAGTAAGATCAGCAAAACCAGAACAGAATACACAGTGAATACAACTGTTTGTTTTTTTTTAAACCAAAGGTGGTAGGGGCGGCTAGGTGGCACAGTGAATAGAGCACACTGGACTTGAGTTCAAAGCCAGCCTCAGACACTTAACACACACACACACACACACACACACACACACACACACACACACAAACTAGCCATGTGACCTTGGGCAAGTCACTTAACCCCAACTGCCCCTCAAAAAAGCAAAAAAAAAAAAAAAAATTAAAACCAAAGGTGGCCAGACTTTAAAGTATATTACAGAGGAGTCAGAGCAAATTCACTTTTGGATCATTTGTCATCTGTTAATATTGTTAACTCTATTTCGTTAAATAGTAGGGTTTTATGTAAGAATTTCTTGCTTGCTTTTTGATGCTTATTTGCTCATCTGTTTTTGCTGGTTATAAAATTTATATTATAAATTTTCAGTTTATACATGAAATACATTTCAGTTTACTTCAAATCAATTCCGCAAACATCTATTAAGCAACTGTGTGGGGAGATATAAGTTTTAGAAAGATTTTGAAAAGAAGAATATTTCCTCTTCCCTAGAATATTCTTTTTAATAGTTACTTCCCTTCACACATTTAAAATGACTCATTTTTCAAAAAATCATACTGCTGTCTCACTGAATGAGTCAAAATACATTTATTTGTTTTGAAATAAATTTTTGATATCTTTTTTTACATAATCAAAATTTTTTCAGTATCTTTCCCTGGCCCCCAGAGAGCCATACCATATAACAAATTAAATTTTTAAAAGAAAAAATGAAAAAAAAACCAACAACCACAAAACCAATAAACAAAAACTGAAAATATATGTAATGTGCCATATCTGTGGACCTCTGACTTCTGCAAAGGGTATGTTCTCCAAATGAAATATCTGTAAAAGTATTTTGCAAACCTTAAATCACTATATAAATGTTATTGTTATGTTACTACTATTTTATTTTATTTCTATTATCATCCTTCTACTACTTTGAGGCAATAGGTTGCATTGGAAAAATGATGGACTTAAATTCAGGAAATCTAGGTTTGTGTCCTGCCTTAGGTTTTTATTACTTATGAGGCTATAGAAAAATTACTTAGCATCTCTGAGACTTAATTTCTTCATTTGTAAAATAAAGATAATGCTATTTTTGCTAATTGATTACCTCATTGGGTTGTTGGGAAAAACACAGAATTAGAATTGGAAGGCAACTTAGAGGCCATTTTATCCCAACCCCCTCATTTTCCAGATGAGGGGTTAAGACCTAAAGGGTCTTCAGTTAAGTGATTTACCCAAATAGCAAAAAGCAGACAGCATTCAAATCTAGGTTCTAAGACTCCAATCCTGTATCATATGACAAAATAATTCACTATGTAAATCTTAAAGCTCTAGAAATTTCTGCTATATAATGTACAATCATGAGGTCAGAGATCCAGAACTCAGCCTCTGGCCAGTCTACCTCATTCATCCCATTTTACAGAGGAGGAAACTGAATTCCAGGGAGATTAAGTTAAACTCCCAAGATCATTCATGTAGTTCTGTTGAGGGCAGAGTTGGGAGAGCAGGTTCAGATGTGAAAGAATTCACTTAGAAGATTTCCTCCTGACCAAGGGGAGTTTTATTGGTGCAAAAACAGCGTCCTGGAAGGACTAGCAATTTACAGAGGGACAGTGGCTTGTTTTTATAAGGATAGAATAAGGGAGACAGGGGAAGATTTATGACCCAGGATGAGGGAGACAAGGAATTTTAAGGTCCAGGATAAGGGAGAAGTTGTATGGTATTCCAAGATAAGGGGAAGAGACTTTAGGACACTCAGGATTAGGAGGGGCCTCAAAAGGTACTGAAAAAGCAACCCTTAGGGCATCTTTGTATCCACACCAGTTTTAGGTGAAGAATTTGAAACCTGATCCTCCTACTAAGAGGCAAGCTTCATAAAGGGAGGTACTATGGCTTACCTAAACCTTATATCTTCCCCCTGCTCTCGTGCCTAAAATAGTGAGTGTTCTTCACAGTCAGCATATAATAAATGTCAGTTATGATTGTGGTTGTAAGGACAATGCTTTGTAATTGATATCATTTTGCTATTGTGGCTGTTCGTCCCTTTGTGACCCTTTGTGGGTTTTTTTTGGCAAAGATACTGGAATGGTTTGTCATTTCCTTCTCCAGCTCATTTTGCAAATAAGGAAACTGAGGCAGAGTTAAGTGACTTGCCCACAGTCACACAGCTAGCAAATATCTGAGGCTGCATTTGAACTCAGGTCCTCCAGGCCTAGTACTCCATCCTCTGTGCTACCTAGCTGTTCCATTATTTTAGCGAAATAATTGAGAGGTGTGGTTGTTGCTACAACAATAATAACATTATCATTATATTATAATTTTAGCAAGAAGTAGCTTGGTATAGTGAACAAAGAATATGACAAAGTCAAGAAAATGTAATTTCAAATCCTTTCTTTAGCACCATTGAATCAAAGATTTATAACTGGAAAGGGATTCTAAAGGTCACTGAGTTTAACCCCCTTATTTTATAGATGAGGAAATTGAGGCCTAGAAAGCTTAAATGACTTGTCAAGAATCACTCAACTAGCAAGTGTCTAGGGTAGGATTTGAACACAGGACTTCTAGAATCCAAATCTAGTATTCTATTCACTCACCATACCATGCTGCCCTTTAATACTGGTTGCCACTCAATGCTGGCTAGGCAAATTACTTAAAATTTCAATTAACTTATCTTTCTAAGACAGTACAATGCTTGACAGTTGTCAACTTGCATGTAGGAAAGGAATTTCCTTACCAAAAGTTACCTATACCAATGAAATAACCAGCTTACAATGCCACTCCCCCCCCATTAGAGTCAATAAAAGCTATTTACTTCTCTCTGAGTTAATTTTCTTCAGAGGTAAAATGAGACAGTTGGATCCTATGAGCTATAAAGTTTGTAATATCCCGTGATAGCTAAGGACTTATCCATAGAGAAAACGGAGGTACCAGGTCCATCTAGAAGTCTGATCAGTGAGGACAAAACCTGTAGGACTAGATATGTTGTGTTTTGTTTGTTTGTTTGTTTGTTTTTAATGAACCAGATTTCCAAAAGAGAAAAGATTTTTCTCTCCACTGGCTGCCTCAAGGTCTGTGAGCTGATTTTGCTCTGGTTATAAAACCTCTGGGAAGCCATTCTGATTTTTGGAGAACAGGTTCCCTCCTCCTATAATGAAGACTGTAAAAACCTTAACCCAGGTAATTATCTGCTCTTGTTTGTTAAGCGGTTCTATTAAAGGCAATCTAACTCTGCCTCAGGCTTGGAAAAGCTTATTCTCCAGGTATTATGGGTTTTACTCATCTTTACCTACCAGGTTTCCCTATTTTCCCCAAATGTGGGAATTCATGGAACCATAGAACCACGTTTGGAAGAAGCCTCGGAGTTTCCTCCCTGAATCTGAGAGAGCTAAAAGGACCCTTTGACATCACAAAGTGTAACAGAGGAAAAAGAGCTTTGGATTTGGGCTCAGGCAACAGGAGTCTAAATCCCCATTCTGACACCAGATACCTTAGTAACCCCAGCTGTCCTATTCTGGGCCTCAGTTTCCTCATCTGCAAAATATAAAACTCCAGAAAGCCTACAAAGAAGCAAAAAAAAAAAAAAAAAAAAAGATGGATAGCCTTGAAAATAATGTGTAATATTTATTATACAGACTTTCTCAAAGTGGAAACTTATTGCTTTATATTGAATCCTCTCATGTGCTATGTACATGGTGATTTTTTTTCTTTTCTTCTTTTGTATTTAAGTTCAGAATAAACTTAAAAACTTAAAAAAACTTTAAATCTAATTCTCTAGATGTTATTTTAGCAAATTTCAAAGCATGTTCCAGGGACCCCAAGACCTTTTCAGGGAGTGTGTGGGGTCAAAACTATTTTAGTAATACTGTTTTAACTTCTCATGTGGTAAATATTAATATCTATAACCCACATAGACAGAAACTACTATGGGGGGTGTGGAGGATCTTCAATACTTTTTAAAATTTTAGAAAGGCCTTAAGGCCAAAAAGCTTAAGAACTACACCAGGGGTGGGGAACCTGCAAACTCAAGGCCACATGTAAGCCTCTAGGTCCTCAAGTGTAGTCCTTTGACTGAGGACTTAAAGGGTCACAGGTGGTCTTGAGGCTGCAGGTTCCCCATCCTTGAACTACATCATGACACCAGGCTGTTGAACCAGACATTCTCTAAAATCCCTTTTAACCCTCCATTTATAATCCTAATCCAATATCCTTATTTTCCTGATGCCTCTCAGAAAGATGAAATGATTTGTACCAAAAAGGTACAAATTAACTCTTACTACATAGGTAGTAAGAGTTAATCACAATCCTGTCTCAAATCTTTGGGGTCTAAATCCATCACTCTTTCCACTAAATCAGCTCAATTTCCTTCCTGCTGCAGTCACCTCTTTTTACAGCATCGGTGGTAGGCGGTCAGCTAGTTTCTGTGATGAACACTTCTTGTCTCAGTTGAGACCTTAGTTAGAAATCATTGGTGCTTTGAAATCATAGGAAGTTAGAATTCAGAGATTAAAAAAAAAAAAAAAAGAATTCAGAGATCAGCTAGCCCAGTGCTTTTGTTTTACAGGTGAGAAAGCTGAGACTAATAGAGGGGAAATGCCCGCCTCCCCCAGGTTGCATAATAATTTATGAGCAGAGTTAGGGCCAAAACCCAGGTCCTGCCCAGTGTGCTTACCACTGCACCATGACCTGGTTAGCCCTTCACACAAGCTACAATAAATAAGAAATGAGCAAACTGAAGGCAGGTGATTTGAGTGGACACACAAAGTCCCCCACAGCTGAGCCAGGATTGGAATCTAGCCAATGGGAAGGAGCTGGAGCTAGCCTTTCATTTCCCAACTCATCTGATATTCTCCCACTAACAGGATGTGAGTGAAAGGGGCTGAAGAGATCATTTAGTCCAACCCCCTTATTTTATGGAGAAGAAAACTGAGGCCCAGATCAGCAGTGACTTGTCTAAGGTGACACAGTTAGTAAGTAGCCTGGGTTTCCTTCCTCCAAATCTTTCTACTCTATGATTTTACTTAATGAATAGACGGATGGAAGGATGGATGGATAGATGGATAGACTCCCATTTTGAAAGTGTCACAGCACCAGAGTTATGTGATTCCAAGGGCTGTAAATGAGCTAATGGGGCATTTAGGGACATTACCCTATTTGGGGACACTGGGCATTAGCAACACTCTCCCCCTTGTTATTGGCAAGGAAGAAAGTGAGACAGGAGGAAGCTGTGTGAAGTGTCAGGTTGTTGCTGCATTTGTACACTTTGTATCCTCAGATTGCTGTCACTTTATGTCCTGGATCCTGTCTCAGTGGCTGCTTGATTTGTCACTTTGTATCACTCTAGCCATTCACTTACAACTATGATTCTTTAGCAGATCAGAGATGTCAGTGATGTGGGAATCAGTGCAGATCAAAGCCTGCCTGTGCCTTCTCATGAAGGGGCCAAGAATCAACTCATGGCAACCCATTAAAAGCTTTGCTGGCGGGGCTGATAAGTATCACAGGGTCATAGGCTTGGCTGGAAGGGGCCTCAGAGACCATCTGGTTCAACCCCCTCATTTTACAAATGAGGAAACTGAGACCCAGAGAAGTGAAGTTACTTGCCCCAAGTCACAAAGTTGCTAAGTGGCAGATTCAAGATTTACATTCAGGTTCTCTCCTTCTAAGACCAGCAGAGTACATTCAGGTCATAGGAATTATAGCTAAATGGATCCTTCAGGCCAAAGTCTTCCATTTATAGATGAGGAAGCTGAGAGTTCCTTGAAGTATTAAAGTCAGTAGCCATCACTTTGATTGTCTTTAGAAGCAAAAGCTTTGGGGCCTGCTAGGTGGCCCAGTGAATAGAGCACTGGCCCTGGAGTCAGGAGGACCTGAGTTCAAATTTGGCTTCAGACAACTTAACACACAAAAAGGAGCCGTGTGACCTTGGGCAAGTCACTTAACCCCAATTGCCTCCAAAAAGCAAAAAAAAAGCAAAAAAAAAAAAAAGAAACAAAAGCTTTCTTGCTTCCTCCCTCCCCTTCAAACAGCAGAACTAGGAATAATGAACGAGAGGAAGTTGCCAAGAGTAAGTTTAGGCTTGATATAGGGGGAAATGTCCTGATTTTAGAGCTATTTGAAAGTGTGATGGATTTCCTTAGGAGGCAATGGGTTCTCCCTCCCTGAAGGACTTAAACAATATCAAGATAGCCACTTATTTTTTTTTTTTGCTTGGGGGAGGGATTTTTATCAGGTAAGCATTAGACTATAAGACCTCTGAGGTCCTTTTGGCTCTGAGATTCTGCGATCTTTCCATACTAGGTTGTTCCTTAAGAAACTCACCATAAAATAACAGCCTGCTGTGTTCATTTTTGGTTCCTCTCTTAATAATTTTGGAAGTGCCTTAGTAACAGATGTTTCACAAGAAGAATCAGTTTAATCTGCCCCTTCAGGAAAAACAGCTTTGCTCAGTCTTCCCAGAGGCCCAGAAAGCTAAGTAGAAATAATAGTGAAATCCCAGCTGATCACTAATCTCTTTGTATATTAGATCTCAAGCAGGGCTAGAGTAATTGAGAGATCACCTAATTTGGCTCATTACCTCAACTGGGAGTGTGTGCCAAAAAAAAAAGGAAAGAAAGACAAGAGAGAATAAAAAGATTGTGAATTGGTTCAGGTTAACAAAATAAGTCATTTGGCAATTGGACAGTAGATGAAATCACCCAAGACAGGTTTCCCGCTGACCGATAGGAGGACAGTGATTGACATCTTCCACCAACTTGGACTTGGTTGAAGGAGAACTGGTTTCTAGTTCGGACTGCTCCACACACTAGTTGTCTGACCTAAGACCAGTGTTGCACAAAAGATCTTCATCTACCATGTCCTGGCTTACAAGTGGTATGACCTTGTGCATCACTGGGCAAATTGCTTTCCTTCCCAACACCTCAGTTTCCACGTCAGCAAAATGAAGAGGCTGGATAGGATGACCCTTAAGGGACTTTCCAACTTTAAGCAAGAAGCAGACCTTAGTTTAAAAATGAAACATTTCAGTTGATTTTCTATGCTTTCATTTTGTTCACTGATAGCTTCTATTTGTCCTGTTTAAATCATAGGATCAGAGATTTAGAGCTGGAAGGGAGCTGAGAGATCATATGCTCAACCCTCTCTTTTTACAGATGAGGAAACTGAGATCCAGGGAAGTCAAGTGACTCATCTAAGATCACAAAACTAGTAGGTTTCAGATAAACAGGATTTGAATCTAGGTCCTCTGGACTTAAGAGCCAGTTCTTTTCCCAATATTGCATACTAGCTTTTGCAAATATCTCTATCAAAGATGAACACCTTAGAGAGTAAAGAGAGGAAGTGCACTTTGCAATTCAGATGTGGAATCATTTGTTCAGTATTCAGTGTCATATGATGTACTTCAGAAATTTCAGAAAAGAATAATCAAGATAGAGGGAAGACTAGAAGTTGAGTCAAACTGGCATCATTTGAAGGACAGTGGGATTGTACGGAGAATACTTAGGGGAAGCACAATAGTTCTCTTCAAGGATCTGAAGGGATGTTGTGAAGGAGAGGGATTAAATTTGTTCTACTTGGTCCTAGAGGGCAAAACCAGGAGTAGTCAGTGGAAATTCCAGCAAGGCAAACTTCAGCATAAGGACTTATCCGTCCAATGATATACCTTAAGAGGTAGTGAATTTCTAGTTACTGGAGGTTTTAAAGCAAAGACCACTTGTTGGGAATCTTGTAAAGTGGATTTTACTTTATGCTGGATTTAAGATTAAATGTCCTTTGAGATGTCTTCTTACTGTGAGCTCTCACAACTCTATATCCACTCCCTTCCTCCATGTCCCCTAAAGAAGAATCCCTGGAGTCAGCAACAAAAAGAGCCCACAGATACAATTGTCTAGTCAATGGGCACAATACTAAGACATCAGTAAAATACTATGGCATGGTGAAAAAAGTATTAGATTTAGAGGCTTGGGTTCAAATCCTACCTGACACTAGCATGTGATGCTGGAAAAGGTTATTTATCCTCTCAGGCCTCTGCTTCATCTGGAAAATGCTAATGATATCTCTAATGCTTATCTCACTTCTAAATTGCTGTAAGCATCAACTGAAATAAATTGTGGAAAGCATTTTGCAAACCTTAAAACACTATATACATGTTAGCCGTTATTTCGAGAGTTTCACAGTAAATGTTTTTATGGTTTTGGCATCTAGCAATCACAAATGAATTTAATACCATCCCACTTCTCCCTTTAGCCATCTCTCTGGCTCTTTTGCTGACCTCTCTCTCCCCCACTCATCCCTCCTCTCATGAAACTCATTTGGGAATTTGGCCTTTTACCTTCAAGAGAAGTCTCCATTAAAGGAGAGGGTACTGGCCAAATATTTACTTTGTTCTTCATTGCTCTCTGTTTACCTGGCAAGAAACAGACTTGAGAAGTGTGTGAATCAGCAAGCTCAGAATATTGAATAACTGTGAGTTCAACATTCCTAGAATCACACAATCATAGAATGTGAGAGTTGAAAGGGACCTCAGAGCCAACCCACCTGGTCCAATTCATACCTAAACAATAATTGCTTCTACAACATCCTTAATGAGGGGTCCTGCAGTCTTTTCTTGAAGAACTCTATTAAGGGAGGATCCCTCTTTTGTACCTGGGCAGCCTTTCCATTTTTTGTGAATTATAATGGTTAAAAAGTCTTTCTGATATCCCCATTAGGCCAACAAAACCAAAGAAGAAAAGGAATCTTATGTACAAAAATATTTGTGGCAGCTCCTTTTGTAGCAGCAAAGAACTGGATACTGTGAACCATTTTGAGCACCCTCATCACCCGAGAAAGGCCTAAAACCTGGGTTGGACAATCAGGAGAAAGACATTTTTGGCCCACTCTGAGCTTAACCTACCATAATGCTTTGCATGCTCTGGCATAACAAACATGCTTTGCTTTGCTCTCTGAACGAACCCAAAATGTTCCCTCCTGCAGCAGCAACTATAAGGCCAGATGAAGCTGCTCAGGAGAATTCTTCAGTTTATGACTGTCTTGAACTGGATACTATCTTGAATAAGGGGACTTTTCTTATGTTTTCTTATGTTATATTATGTCATGTTAATGATAGAAGAAACACAGACATCCTGGATCTATAATTTCAGTTAACATTTTGACACTTATCTTATTGTATTTACAATCTATCCTACTGAGAAATTCCTTTCTCATATTATGGTTAACACATATGGAGACTATAATTTGGGTTGACACAGGCATCCTAAGTTGGGATTACTCTAAGTGTATAAAGGGTCTCCTTCAGCTTGTTTACCTCTGAGTGCAGAATTATTTTCTGACTCCATGCATGCATGATTCTCTGGCTTAATGAAAACAAATAAACACATTATAGCACATGAACAGCCTGACTCTGTTTGTTCTTTGGTCAAACCTTTGGTAAGGTGAACTCCATTCTATTTGTTCTTAACACAACCTTTGGTCAAGGGAGAAAGTAATTCTGTTTGCTTCTTTGGACCAAACGTTTGGTAAATGGTTGTAGTAGCAAGCACCCCAACATACCCAGGGTGGCTGCCAACAGAGGTTCTTAGATCTGCTTTTCTAAAGGAAAGCAACTCAAAATGGGTTAACAAGCTTACTTTAATCAAACATAGATTGTTAACCTACTTCAGGGGAAAAAGGTCAGCACCTCAAACTTCAAAGTATACAGACAGAACTTACAAGACTGAGAAACAAACAAATCAAGCAGACAGGCTTCCAAACTGTCCAACCATTACATCAATATCAAATCACAGTCACCAGAGAGGGAAGCATCAACATCTGGGTTTTCAAAGCCAGGGGGCTTTCAATGGCTGCCCAGAGTCTCATCTGGTCAAATCACACAACACTTCTCAAAGTGAGCCCCAAAGCAAAGCCTCACATCAGGGATTATATAGCCTTCTCCTGGATCAGAGAATGTAACCACCCTCTTGACCCACTGCCCAATCACACAGCATCAAGGTGTGGGCATTCCTGAAAACCAAGCCTCTTATCACAGGTTCCATGTGACCACATTCAGCCTATTAGGGGGCAGAGTATATTTTCAAATCAAGGAAGGTTCTCAGAGCCTCTTAAGCCCACCAAAGGGCCTAGGGGCAGGGAAGATCTTTAAATCTGCATTTCCATTACATTGGTTGATGATACTAAGGGTGGGTCCATTAATTGGAATAGCTGAACATATAATGACATGAATATAATGGAATATTATTGTACTATAAGAAATGATGAAAAGGATGGCTTTGGAGAAACCTGGAAAGTCTTATATGAACTGATGCAAAGTGGAGGAAGGAGAATAAGGAGAACAAATTTATACAATAACAACAATAATATAAGGGGAGGAAAAGCCTCCGAAATGTTTAAGAACTTTAATCAATGCTGGACTTTCGAGTAAAGAAGACAAGATTTCAAATCCAGACTCAGACACTTACTAGCTGTGTTACCCTGGGGCAAGTCACTTGACCTCTCAGTATCTCAGTTTCCTCATCTTTAAAAGGGAGATAACAATAGTACCTACCACACAGGATTATTGTGAGGGTTAAATTAGTTATCTTATATAAAGTGTTTTGTAAACCTTGATGCTCTATATAAATGGTAACTAATCACTGATCAACTAATTAATCAACTAATATAATGACCATCAATGAATCCAGAGGACTGATGATTAAGCATACTGCCCATTGTTTGACATAGGGGTGATGGATGCAATTGTAGAATGAGACACTCATTTTTGTACATGGTCTATATGGGAATTTATTTGGCTTAACAATTTGATTGGGATAGGGGCAAGAATAAGATTCTACCACCCTTCTGTGAGAAGTAAGGCCAGAGGGAATCATAGACAAGTAGGAAAGCTTTGAAAATTACTTGTGTTCATTATACTCGTTATATTACAAGATAATATTTTAATATATTTGATATATTTAAAAAGAAATACAAGCATTACATACTAGAGATTCAGATTTATGAATAAGCCTTTCCTTTTATTCAACAATGTATGTAGAAATGTCTTTTAACTGATGTTTGTCAAGTTCAGAATTTTTTTTTAATTAAAAAATAAAGTGTTCATTAAATCAAGCTCAAATCAGTCTCAACAATTCCTACTCATTCCTCCAATTCTGCCTGTTGGGGCCAAGAACAACTAACTGAATCCCTCTTCTATCTAGAAGCCCTTCAAATATTTGAAGACAGATGTTATGCTCTCCTCCAGTCTTCTTTTCTCAGGACAAAACATCCCCAGCTTCTTCAAGCAATCTGCATATGCCACCATCTTGAACACCAATCACCACCTGGGTTGCCCCACTACAGAATATCCGAGTTCATCTGTGTCCTTATGGACACCAGGATGGATCCCAGTACTCTGGATGTGGTCTGATAAGGATAGGATATAGTCAGTCTACATTTTCCCTATTCTCAATGCCACTTTCTTTAAATGAAACCTAAGATGCTATTACCTTGATGTACCGGATTTTAGCCAAAAGACCAAGAAGTAGTACATTTATTTTGAGTTTCTAGTCCACTAAAAACTGTCTTTTTTCAATGAACTGTTCCCTCTTGTATTTGAGAAGTTGATTTTCCTACCTAAAGATAAGGCTTTACAGGATCAATTGATGCTTCTCCAGAAATACCCAAACAACCTTAAAACATGTGCAGGTAACTAACTACTAAAGGTCTCCTTTGTGATCTTAGTCACTAGGCTGGGTTATGTGGCTGACTCCTCTTTGATGGTCGTATGACCCCAAGTGGAAAATGATCTTCCATGCTCCACCTATGGTTCTGAACTCTAGTTCAGGGCATAAACTGTGAGGTGAGACTTTGGCTTCATTCTCATCCTAAAGATGTTTAAATTACTTCTGGAGAACCAAGAAAGAATCGTGTGACATTAACACAGTGACTGGAGTTCACTAGAGAGCACGTGGAGTCTACTAGAATTCCCAATCCTTCATTCCTCCCTTCTCTCACATGATCCAGATGGACTCTGTTCCAGGAAGATCAGCAATCTCTACCTTCCCAACCCCCTGCTTTTATGATTAACTTACTGAAGGTTTAAATTTTTTTTTCTTTAAACCAGCATTAGCCTTTTTTTTTCTGTGCTTGGGCAGATTATACCTTTCAAAATTGCAGATGGACTAATGCATTTCCAAATAGGCTAGGAGCAAACAGGGGGACAATTTTCACAAGTTACTGGATTGGCTACATAAGATGACCTAAATACTTCAACTTGAAAAAATAAATAGGTTCTTAGATTTGAGAGGAAGGATAATGTGGTGTCTGGACTTGAAAGCAGAAAGACCTGGATTCAAATTTTATCTCAAAGCTTGTTGACCCTGGACCTATCACTTAACCTCTCCTTGCCTCAGTTTCCCCACCTATGAAAAAAAGGACTGGATTTGATGATGTCTAAAATCTCTTCAGCTCTAAATCCATGAGCCTATGCTCCCAGAATACCAACACAATGGTGAACAATCCTGAGACCTTCTTGTGTCTTCTTTGTGGTTGTTTAACTAACTAGGCTGGGGAAGTGTATTATCTTTCTTTCAGTAGTTAGAGGGCCTCTGAGGTCCCTTCTAGCTCTAAATCTCTGAGCCTGTGTTAAGATTTCTGTGGTGAGCCAAAGAGGCCTGTCTCATGACTCTGACAATTACCTTGATATCAATGGACCTGAATGTCAAAGATCTCTTTGAGATGCGACTTTCCATCCACTAAGTCTGCTCAGGAGTTCTTTTGATATAGGTTGCATTTAAAAGGATATTGTTGGAGTTCCTGAGATCAACAGGATTCTGTCCCGGGATATATCTGATTCCACACTCTGGTATCTTTGAGTGGCCAGCTCTAAACATGATGTCTTTTGAGGATTGCGCTTCAGCTTTGAAGTTTGCTCTCAATTGTATCTGTTTATGACTGCAGCTGCATCAGGAAGTACTGGAGACCCGGACCTAAGGCTCTGCCCCAAAACTTTAGTTGTCCAAAACATTTGCAGGAAGTCAGTTCTTATGCAGATGTTCTTGATGATGTGGCCTTGGCCATTAGGCTTTGCGGCCAGCTCTCAAGAGCATCCTTTCAGATGTAACTGACTGAGATAAGAGATAACTGCCCAAGACTCTATGGCACCTAGGAAACAATAGGCCTTATTACCATGCTACTTCCAGGATACAACAGACTAAGATAATGATTTCTCTTCCTTCCCGTCCTTTGTCTCTGCTCTATAAAAACCTTTCCCTGAGTATCAATAAATGGAGTTCATGGTTCTTCCTTGAGCTACCCACATGGCCTGGTCGTTTCTTATTCACGTCTCCGAATCATGCTAAGTGCTGGACACTGAGCAGCCCACGGCAGATTTCGAGTTTGGAAGGGACCTCAGAGGTTATGAGTCCAATTCCCTCATTTTACAGATGAGGTTACAAGACCTATAGCAACAAAATAATCTGTCTAAAATCACACAAGCAACAAGTAATGGAGGGTGGCTAGGTGGCACAGTGAATAGAGCACCCACCCTAGAGTCAGGAGGACCTGAGTTCAGATCTGACTTCAGACACTTAACACAAAAAACTAGCCATGTGACCTTGGGCAAGTCAACCCCAATTGTCCTACCTTCCCCCTCCAAAAAAGAAAACAAAAACAAGAACAAGTAATGGAGGCTGACAACAAATCCAGTACTCTTTCCACCACATAGTGGTACAGCCACGCCAGACTGGCTTTCAGTACTTTATAGGGTCTTCAGTTTCACCAGTGTAATTACTGTGCCCTTTAAGGCAGACTGAACTCCTTCATGCCTTCATAGTCTTCATGAACTGATGTAACCCAAGGAACATTTCATCACTTAGTGGCCAGTCTACCACTGCTAAGACTTTCTGATCTGACCTAGGATGACTTAAAGATGAATGACAAACAATGGGTTGTTGCTAGGCCTATACTTGAAGCCTTTCTAACTTGGAGAAGCTTGGAAGAGTTTTTAATGAACCTAGATATACCGCATCACAATGAAGCTTTGGAGGACATCAGTGGGGGCTTTCTTTACTCTTGTCACTATTTGTATGTAGGCAGTGCCTGTAGTCAGGGGATTCTAGAATGTTAGGGCTGGAAGGTACCTTAGCACATACATTGAGAATGGGTCTTATGAGCCTATGATTCTATTATTCATATTGCTGCTGTTGCTCGTCCTTCATTCTCGAAGAAGACCGTGACGTCAGGGAGGTGATATTATTGGAAGGCACTTGTGACATGGGAAATAAAGTACCAAACCCAAGGCAACCACTCTTGCCTCTGATACTTACTGTGTAGCCATGGGCAAATTACTTAACCTCTCTGAGACAAGGACTGACACTACATTATAGATGAGTTCCAATCTGTTTTAGTGGAGAGAATGCCTCAGGCACCTCTAGCTCCAGACTCGGGCATCCCCCCAACTTTCATTCTGCTAGGACTCTCCTTGCCGAGCTCAACAATACTTGTCTGTTTGAAGCAAGGCGAGATTTCATCTGTATTTTCAGTTTTCTCCTAGGAATGGAATGTGCTCCAGATAATCACTCCCTTTGTGTATCCTGTTTTGAGCTCATCTGGCAGACAGGTCAGGGAGCTGTGCAGAAGGAAAGGGTGAGGCTCAGTAGTCAGAGAATCACAGAACGTGTGTTCTGACCTGCAGACAGACAATGTTGGAGCTGGACAGTGCCTTAGAACCTGGGGGGTCGGAACTAGGAGGAATCTTAGAATAGACAACTTCAGAGCTAGAAGGAATCTAGGAGATTACTGAGTATGACCCCCCTCTTTTTACAGAGGAAGAACTTGAGATGTGATGATCTGGCCAAAGTTATATAGTGTCCCTGGCTTCCACCAAGAGCAGAAAATGGGTAAGTCCTGGAGAAGTACATGGTGAGTAGCCTGTGCTTGCCAATGTAAGCCTGAGTAATGAGTTCCTGAACCTCCAATTATTGGTGGCCTTCTTCTGACCTTCTATTTCATTACCTTTAAAAAATATTGGTTTAGGGGCAGCTAAATGGTGTAGTGAATAGAGTACCAGCCCTGGAATCAGAAGGACCTGAGTTCAAATCTGGCCTCAGACACTTAACATAAAAAACTAGCCGTGTGACCTTGGGCAAGTCACTTAACCCCAATAACTTGCCTTCTCCCCTCCAAAAAAAATTGGTTTATTTTGCTTTTATATAACCTACATTTCCCAATATAGCCTCCCTCTATTTCTCTGCCTCCCAAAATGCCATTCTTTATAATAAATTAAAAAGAGAAAAAGCAGTTCAGCAAAAGCAGCAACAAGTTTAAAAAGGCAGACATGATATACAGTGTTCCATACCCATGGTTCCCCACCTACCCAAAGAAGGGTTGAAGCCCCCTTCTCATATCTTTTCTTTGGGGCAAAGTTTGATCATCATACTTTTGTAGCATCCAGTTGTAATTTTGTTCTGTTCCCTTTTCTGAGTACATGTCAAAGAACAGTGATCTAGAGGTGGCTATTTACATTCTTGAAAAGTTACCTTGTGACCAGCCTTGAGTCTAAGAGCTCCCAAGTTCTAGAGTTCTAAGACATCAAGGGTTACTCAGTTTTGGTATCAGGCATTAGCCTCCCAGAAGGACAAGAATTCCTCAGTCACCACGGTCCCTTTAGGGGAACGAATTATCTCCCCCTTCTACTTTTGGTCTTCTCTCAATGTTAGCAAGTTTCACTTTTACTGAGCTGACCTCTCTGAAATTCCCCCTCTCTGATCCCTGTTCAGTCCTCTTGGACCAAGTAAAAAAAAAAAGTCTAATTTTTTTCCTCCAAAAACAACCTTTATATACTTGAAGAGGACTACTCTGCCCCTCCTAAGTCTTCTCTTCTTCAGAATAAACTGCCATAGGTGCTTCAACACAGCCTCCTATGGCACTGTCTCAACTCATCATCCTGGTTATCCTCCTGGGTTTGTATTCCAACAGGTCAAAGATCATCCTAAAATGTGATGCTTAGAACTTAACACAATATCTCACATGTGGTCCAACCAGGGTGGTGGCACTGTAATTGATCCATCAACAAGCATTTATTAAACTTATTATGTATCAAGGGTCTTTTGTGATCATGATGCCATTTTTGTAATTGCTACTATGGTCAGCAAGACCTGAGTTCAAGTCTCTTCTCTGACAAAAACTGGCTGTGTGACTCTGGGCAAGTCACTTGACCCCTCACTACAGAGCAGGTTTTATTGGTAGATGGAGTTTCCTCTTTGAGAATTTGTGATACCAATGAAACCACAAGTACTGAGGTTACATAATGAATAGATCCATAGAGGTATGTGGTTGATTCCCAAATGTACATATATGCTCTCACCACTTTCCTGAACTCCAGTCCTCCATCTTTTATTTTTTCCCACTTCATAGTATTTTATTTTTCCCCAATTATGCATAAAGATAGCTTTCAATATTCACTTTTATAAGATTCTGGGTTCCAAATTTTTTCTCCCTGCCTCCCTGTAATGTTAATGAGATATAAGATCTTCTCTACCCATTAATAGGCCTAGTGGAGCCCATTAAGAGAAGCTAGCTTAGGGGAGAATTGCTTTTAGGAAGGCTTTCACACCTTTTGCTAATTTCTAATTAGGTACTGAATCAGGAGGATTGTGATGCCTTCTGGCTCTGAGAAGTGTATATATACTCTGAGTTGGTATTTTGCTTTGAGGGTTCACTTATGAGAAGGATCTTGTGATTCCCTGGTTGAGATTTTTAGTGGCTGTATGTTCTGAGCTCCCTGACTGCTCAGATGCATAGGCTCTTGCAATCCAGGGATGTATGTGAAGTATATAGTTGATTAAGGCAGTCAGAGCCCTGTCTGTTAGTCATTATTTCTCTGCTTGTATTTTCTCTGAAGTTCAAGTTGCTGACTTTTACCCTGAACTAGTGAATGTAATAAAAAAAAGATTGTGGACCCCCTAAACAGCTATCTTTCCTAATAAAGCAGATCTAAGAACCTGTGCTAGCAGCCATCCTGGGTATGCCAGTGTGGTTGCTGCTACACTCCCCTCCCTACCCCTTAAGACAGTAAGCAATCTGATACAGGCTATACATGTACAATCGTATCAATTGGGCCTACATATAATAATTTACATGTTAATCATGTTGTGAAAGAAGAATCAGAACAAAAGAGAAAAACCACAAGAAAGAAGAAATAAAAAAGTAAAAATAGAATTCTTTGATCTACATTCAGATTCCGTAGTTATTTCTCTCAAAGTGGATAGTATTTTCCATCATGAGTCTTTCGGAGTTGTCTTAGACCATTATATTTTTGAGAAGAGCTAAGTCTATCATAATTGATCATAACACAGTGTTGCTATTACTGTGTGTGATGTTCTCCTGGTTCTGCTCACTTCACTCAGCATCTGTTTATGTAAGTCTTTCCAGGTTTTTCTGAAATCTGCCTGCTCATCATTTCTTATAACACAGTAGGATTCTAGTCCTACATGTTTTAAAAAAAATTTTTTAATTTGAAATGAATAAACATCAAATAACAAGCATTTGCATATAGGAGAAGAAAAAAGAGCATCACGTACAAAACTGAATCTCTACAGCTTGCTTTATCTTTCAAAGTATATAACAAATTTGACATGTAATTTTCAAAGCTGTTGTGCTTGTCTGTGTTTCCTTCTGGCTTTCCTTCTGGTCTCTTCTTTGGATTTTAAAAAATGCTTAAATGGCCCTCCTTTCTTTTGGGGGATGGGGGGGAAGAGGCACACTCTCACTATACTCTCCTCCCTCTCAACCTCACTTCTTTATTTGAAAGAGAGAAAAAAAAAACTTTTGAAGCATATAGACATAGTCAAGGAAAACAAGTTCTTACATTGCCCATGTCCAAATCTGTATGCGGAATATCTTGAGTATATTACTTCTTCCTTAAGAGGTAGAGGCAGCATACTTTATCATCAGTATGCTGGAATTGAGGTAGATCATTACATTGATCAGTGTTCTTAGATCTTTCAAAGTTGCTTGTCTTTACATTGTTGTTGTTCTTGTATAAATTATTCTCCAGATTCTGCTCATTTCAGCCTTCATCAGTTCATATAAGGCTTCTTAGATTTCACTGAGAATCTCTTTCATTCATTCTTATGGTGTAGTCATATTTATTCCATTACATTCAAATTACCATAATTTGTTCATCCATTCCCCAACTGATGGGAAACCCTCTCCTCTTATTTTCTAGTTTTTTTTTTGCCACCATACAAAAAGCTGCCGTTAACATTTTTGTACATATGGGTCCTTTTCTTTGTTCTCTTTGAAGTATAGGCCTAGATCATCCCTCCCCCCAGTTATATATTTCTCTGATGACATCCCTTCTATGGCTTCTCAGGTATAATTCCTTACCTATTAAATGCACTGATGCTTGCTCACACCCACCATGTGTCACTTGTCCTTTGGGTGATTCTCAACATCAATTTGTTACTGTTAGCAGAAGTTGGAGTATTCCTACTTCTGAAATCACTCCTTATTTACTTGTTTTTACATCTCTGTGTACATGTTTCCTCCTCCCCCTTTAGAATGTAAGCTCCTGAAGCGTAGGAACTCTTCCTTTGTTATATACTCAGCCTTCAGTCTAGAGCCTCACCTGAGTTCCAATCCTGCCGCATATAATTACTAACTCTGTGGTCCTGGGCAAGTCATAAGTGACTTGCCTCTGAGTCTCAGTTTCTTTATCTTTAACATGGGGATAATAATAGCACCTGTTGTGCTTAATCATCATTTATTGAATTAAATTAAATCAAATGCAATAACACTTGGTTATTGTCATTAAAAAAAAAAAAGATGGGGCAGCTAGGTGGCGCAGTGAGTAGAGCGCCAGCCCTGGAGTCAGAAGGACCTGAGTTCGGATCCGGCCTCAGACACTTAACACACACGAACAAAAAACCTAGCTGTGTGACCTTGGGCAAGTTACTTAACCCCAATTGCCCTCCAAAAAAAAAAAAAAGAAAAAAAAAAAAGATGAGCCTTTGTCCGAGGGAGAAGCTTGGAGTCATTGTCCAATTGCCTAATTTCCAAAAGGCAATCCAGCCAGCTCTCCTCCTCCTTTTCAATTCCGTAACTGACTCATTTCCCTCTTTTAGTGTCTGTCTAAGCAAGATCTTGTCCCCAGGGATGGGGACACAAGGATAAAAAAAAGCAAAGCAGACATCCACTTTAAGGAACTCCAGTATACACTCCAGATATAGTTTGGTTTGGGCAGTGGGTTTTGCAATCTAATGGGGAGATAAGGCATATAACCAAAATAAGTACATTGCAAAGTGCAATGCAATAGGAAAATAATAATAAAATTTACGTAGTACTTTAAAGATTACAAAGTGCATTATAAATATCATCTCATTTGATCCCCATAACAATCCAGAGAGATGGGTGCTATGATTATTATCATTTTACAGATGAAGAAATTGAAGCTCAGAGGCAAGGCCCATCTGACTTTCGCAGGGCCACATAGCTAGTAGTTATACGAGGCAGGATTGGAACTCAAGTCTTCCTGACTCCAAGGTAGGTGCTCTATTCACTACAACATACAATTAGAAAAATTTTCAATACTTAGAGCAGGCTTTCTTCACTTTTTTGTGTGTGCCATGGATGCCTTCGGCAATCCTGAGGAAGCCCATGGACCCAAGTCTCAGAATTACACTTCTGAATGCACAAAATACATAGGATTGCAAAGAAAACCAATTATGTTGAAATACAGTTATCAAAATCTTTTCTAAAGAACAAGATCATTCCTAAGTTAAGAACCCCTGAATCGGAGCTAGCCAAAAGGGGGATGGACTACTTTAGTAAGTAGTAGGTTCTGCCTCAGCAGAAGCCTTCAAAGAGAGGGCAGATGACCATTGGTCAGAGATATCATAGTAAGGATTCCTTTCAGGAAGGGTTAGACTAGGATGCTGAGAGGGGGGCCTTTCAACTCATGTGGTAACACTAAATCTTGGGTTTGTTTTGGCTTCACTGCTTAGGCTGCAGCAAGCAGATGGGCGGATTTGGAAGTTGACTGTATCAGCAATTCTGACAGAGATTGCAGTTGGCCAGAATACTTCAGGGGAGCAGAGTGGGGGAACAGAGTTGGTGTATCTTTGATCAGAGCAGCCTATATGTAGCAGTAAGCCCAGAATGTGTATATTTTCTACCCTTGTGCTTTCCTTGTGGTAAGTGTGGGACAATTTCCAGGGGGCTATGTGGGCCATGGCCCATGTAGTTCATATACCCTCTGACCCTTAGATGCATCATATTCTTGAATGGGAGGAGCTGAGTGAAAATGAAGCTGTGTTCCCAATCCAGACTCAAAATACTGATCTGATTTTCCCAGTGCAGTTTTCTCTCCCTTCCCCGAGGCCAAAGGGAGAGGTGCCCAGTGGCAGGCACCAGTCAGGATGGTGACATTACGTTCCAGTCTCAGGACTATTTCTGCTTTTCCAGTCTGCCACAGAATTGGCTGCTACCTACTAGCACCCTGGGTTTTGGTGCATTTCTGAGGTCAGACTCTGTGCCTGAGCTTTCTCAAACACAGAAGGCAGGCTCAGGAACATAATGAAGCCTGTGCAAATGTTTATTGATGATGATGATTCCAACCACAATCAACCTTTGCTCATGCTGTGTCTGCCCGCCTCCCCCTCCTTTTTTGTCTTTCCAAATGAAAGAAACAGACAACTTAACCTTGGATGGGACTTTAAAGACCCCCTGATTTTACAAAGGAGATAGTTGAAACCCAATGGGTTTTATGGTGTGCCCAAGGTCCTAGGATCATAGATATAGATAAGCAATTGAATCTAATCTCCTCACTTTACAGATGAAGAAATTAAGGTTAACTGACTTGCCCAAGGTCACACAGCTAGTAAGCAAGTATCTAAGGTGAAATTTGAACCCAAGTCTTCCTGACTTTAGGTGTGGTGATAATCCTCCTGCACCACACTGCCTTCACTAACAACTATGAACTCTACTGTGTTTTAAGCCTTACAAAACACCAACACCAATTCATCTCTTTTGGCTCCCTTGCCCATTGAGACTACAGAAGCAGGAAGTTCAGAAATTAACTCTGGCTCAAATATTCTTTTGCACACCATGCTCAGAGACCCAGGCAAAAAATAGTATGAAGAAACCAGGACCAAAAGGACAGGTAAAGCATCAGGAAAGATGATTAGCTATATTATTTAGTGAATAGAATTTAAATCCCATTCCTTCCATAGTAGTTTGGGAAATAACTCCAAAAAAACTCAGTTACCACAAGACTAGGCATATATACTTACATTGTCTCTTTGTAACTGGAGAGACAGAGACAGAGAGACAGGACAGAGAGAAACAGAGACAGAGAGAGGTGAGGAGAGAGGGGGAAGAGGGAAGAGAGAGACGACAAGCTTCAGTGTTGACAGCCTGGGACCTCTCCTCCCAGGATCTGCTCTTCCCTCCTAATCTCAGGCTGGAGCCCTGGGATTGCAATGCAGCTCCCAGTTTGGCTTGCCTTGGACAATACTCATCATTTCCAGTCTCCAGGCTGCTGGCTCAGCTAGTCTCTCCTTTCCCTCCTTGAGTTTAAAAACCCCAACAGAAACTGGAATCAAATCTACATTTTTTTTGTCAGAGAAGGGAAAGTGAGAAAAGACCTCTTTAGTTACCAAGGAGGAAAAAGTAAAATATTTCTCCCCAATTTGCTCCTTTGCATGTGGATTTCTGTGAAAGGCAAGGGAGAGGGGCAGCTAGGTGGCGCAGTGAGTAGAGCATCAGCCCTGGAGTCAGAAGGACCTGAGTTCGGATCCGGCCTCAGACACTTAACACACACGAACAAAAAACCTAGCTGTGTGACCTTGGGCAAGTTACTTAACCCCAGTTGCCCTCCAAAAAAAAAAAAAAAGTAGCTATGGGAGAAGGAACGGCCCATTTACATCTAGCCTAAAACTGCTTCTCTTAACTTCCACCTAATATTGCTCTTGGTTCTGCCCTCTGGGGCCTGGCAGAAAAAGGCAAATCCTTCTTCTCTGTGACCATCCTACAAAGAGCTCTCCCCAAAAGATTTGATTTTTTAACTCCACTCCCTGAGGATACAAGGTTTCTTTCACCTTCTCTAATTGGTACTTTTCCCAGCCTCCTGAAATTCTTTCATACCAGGGTCCTTCCCCTGCTCTAATGCAGGGTTTCTTGAACTTTTTCCACACAGGACCCATTTTTATAGTTAGGCAGCATTCATTGACAGTTTTGTGGCCCGAGGGCATGCTCTGTACAAAGTGCACATGTTTTGTGCTTAGAATCAAGGCTTCAGTGAAGTTTTGAGATGCAACATGGGGCAAGTGCTGCCAGAAAAACCTTGAATTCATTAAGCATTTGATTTTTAATTGATTTTTGTTTGTTGCATGTTCAGAAATCTTTTACTGTTGCCAAATTTTTTCCCAATCCCCTATAAGGTCATGACCCACAAGAAGGGCTCCAAAATTCATTTATCTGTTTCTTATGGTCTGTTATAACTATCTGTACTATAGTGTTGCATAATGGAAAGAACATAGAATTTGGAATCAGAAGATGTGGGGTTCAAATCCTGCTTCCACTACTCACTAGTTGTAGTTCCCCTTGGCAGATTAATCCATCTGGGTGAGCTTCATCTATTTATAAAATGAGAGAGTTAGACAAAACACCCTTTCAGCTCTAAAGCTGATCTATCTGTGCTGATGTCACAGAATTCTGAGATCCAGAAAATACTTCAGAAAAGAGCTCTTCAGTCAAACCCATCCTGGAAAGGAATAGCCTTCTTTTCAAAAGCACGTGTCAAGAGCTGTTCCAGCAGCAAGACACAGTGAGAAGGGCATGGGAGTGGAGTCAGAGGACCTGGGTACAAATCTCAGCTCTTTTCTACTTACTGGCTATGTGACCTTGGGTAAGTCATGCATCTTTTCTAAGCTTCAGTTCCCTCATTCATAAAATAATGGGGTTGGACCCTATGACCTCTTAAGGATCCTTCCAGCAGGCAATCAGTTAGGTGGTGAAATGGTTAGAGTGCTATGCCTGGAGTCAGGAAGACCTGAATTCAAATCTGACCTCAGACATTTACTAGCTGTGTGATCCTGGACAAGTCATTTAATACTTGATTGCTTCAGCTTCCTTTATGTGTAAAACAGAGATAATAAAATGTGGATCATAACAGTACCTACCTCCCAGGGTTGTGGTGAGGATCAAATGAGATAAGATATGTAAAATGCTTTGAATAGTGTGTGGCACATAGTAGGTGTTTATACATATATAATATATAATATAATAAACTTATAAATGCTTATTCCTTCTCTTTCCTAGAAGACCTCCAAGGAACATACACAAACAACAGAAGAGCCAAACCAGTCCCCTTTGTCTTGCTCAGGGGTAGGAAACCTGCAATCTTGAGGCCACATATAGTCTTCTATATCCTCAAGTGTAGCCCTTTGACTGAATCTAGGACCTCAAGTGTGGCCCTTTGACTGAATCCTAGAGGGCCACATGTGGCTCTAGGCCATAGCTTCCCCACCCCTGGTCTTGCCTCTTACCAGAATGTAAGCTCCACGAGTTCAGGAAGGGGTCCAGTCTCCTAAACTTGTCACTTTAATAAGTAGCTCAGTATTATTCTCCATACAGAAGAAGCATAACTAATATTTGTTGAAATGAATTAAAAGAAAAAGAAGCTTAGTACAAACTAGAAACAGCTGAGAACAAACATACTTAAAAAAAAAAAAAGACTTGGAGAAGGAATTCCGCAATTGTTTTTGATGACCTCTTCTAGCCTTGAGTCATTAAGAACCATGGTGCAGGAAGTCCTCCCTCCCTTCCTCCTTTCTGAATCTCTCTCCAGCTCTGCAGCACTCTGGAGCTGGGCAGATGCTTAGGAAAAAGCAAGACAACTCAGATCCTTTGGCTCCAAGGTCCCTAAGGCTCTTAAGTGGGTTTTCTAATCAACAGATCTTTGAGAAGATAGAGTATACGCTGTTTTTTTCTAGGAGCAGGTAAGAGACCAGAAAACAGAACCTTTCAGCTTATTGACCCTGGTGCCTGATAGAGAGTTTTTAAGAACAGACTTTCTTAAGTGCTCCTGAAATTGGATTAATCAATAGCATCCTCTGGGGTGATCAGTAGTGTCTAATTCTTTGTAGCTCCATGGACCATAGCATGGAAATACTGTCCATGGGGTTTTCTTGACAAAGAGACTGGAATGATTTGCCATTTCCTTCTCTGAGGGTAAATAGAAGTTAAGTGACTTGCCCAGGGTCATACAGCTAGTAAGTTTCTGAGGTTCTTATTCCAGGCCCAGGCACTCCTTGAGTACAGAGGTCTAAAAGTCTTTCCTTCCCTGCATGCTGTGAGGGGAGCTCTTCCTGCCCAATATACAGTCATATGATTTAGAGAAAGACCTTAGAGATTATTTAACACACACTTCCACTTGATGGTAACCCCCCCAAAGTAATGCAGAAAGAAAGTAAGGATTTGAACTGGGGTTGACTCCATATGCAACATATTTGCCATTATGTCACACTGCTAGGTGATGTAGTCGAAAGAGCACTGAAGTTGAGACCAGGAAGACTCGAGTTCAGATCCTGCTTCAGACAGCTTCTGTCCTGAGCAAGTCTCTATGCCTCAACTATAAAATGAGGGGGAGGTGGCCATAAAGGTCCCTCCCAATCAAGGATGTGTTGGAGTCAGCTCCTACTGGTTCCTCAGGGCTAATTGTTAAAATTTCAGTGTGAACATTTACACCTTGGAAACTGGTAAATACTACAAATCAAGGCTTGATTTATTGTTTTGTTGATCTTCTAGATTGAAGAAAGAGATGGAGAAAATGCTAAAATATGTATTAAATTTAAAAGTATGTCTTGTGTTTTCAAAGAGTTGTTCTTAAACATTTACCAGAACACCATGGATCCTGAACTCTAAATCTGTGATCCCAGGATCTTGCTGAGACCACTGTATGGCTGATTTGAATTCAGGGATACTTTGAAATCATTATCTCTGCCAAAAAATACAGGGGGTCTCAAAAGTGAGAATGGCATGTAACAAGGACTCAGAGGCCTTGGGTTCAAAATTCCCCCTCTCTGACATTTACTGATTAGCTGACCTTGGGCAAGTCATTTAACTTTTCTGGGTCTCAGTTTCCTTATTTGTAAAATGAAGAGGCTGAACTCCATAAGCTTTAAGATCTCTCTTAGCTGTGGTTTTCTGCTTGAAAATACTCTGTACAATAAACATTTATTAAATGCTTACTGTGTTTGGCTCACTGTTCTAGAGTAAGATACAAAGTTTACATGAGTTCTCTACTCTCATGGAGATTCCAGTAGGGGTGGTGAGGAAGCAAGACTTACCAATGGGTAGTTATTATAAACAATGTTCATTAAATACACTTTGTAGCTCTTTCATATATTTACAACATTTTATATAATTATTAGTTATGCCTAATATGAATGAATAGTTTATTAATTAAAACAACAACTAAAAATGTAATTCATACATTTATAACACTTTATTTTAAGCAGAAGCAGTGTTAGATCCATGTTAGACATGGAGTCAGGAGAATTTAGAGTACCAGTTAGCCAGTTCACTTTTCTGAATCTCAATTTCCTCACCTGTAAAATGGGAATTAAATTTAACTATCTAACTAACTATTTAACTATTTAACTAACTAAGATTTAACTATCTTCCTCATATGGTTATCATGAAAAAAAGGAAGGGCTTTATAAATCTTAAGTACTATATTTTCTCCCCAGGTTGTTTCTTATCCATACCTTCTCATCATGTTTTATTTTGTCCATTGTTGTTGAGCCAGATCTATGATTTCATTAGAGCATAGAACTCGAGATGAGGGACTCTTTCTGCCAGTGTGGATGGGCTCCTTCTCAGCAACTTATCATAGAGATCTGCCTGAAATATTCAGAGTTGAAGTAACTTGCACAGTCATCAAGCCAGTATGTGCCAAAGGCAGGACTTGAACCCAGGACTTTCTGACTCTGAAGCTAGCTCTCTGTCCATTATACCACATTGTCTTTTGTCCAGATCTTTCCATTATCCTCCAGAGAGGATCAACCCAATTCATTGGAAGTCTTTCTTGGGTTATTTGGATATTTTTACAGATAAAAGGGCAACATTCAGCCTTGCTGAAAGTAAGCTCTTTGATGGCAGGGACTGCTTTTCTTTTTTTTTTTTTCTTGCATCCCCAGGGCCTAGCATAGTGCTTTACACACAGTAGGTGCTTAATGTTTGTTCAATGAGCCCATCTTTCTCACTCTATAATCATAAAAGACATAATTCAAGGTATTACTAATAGGAATTATTATTACTTGATATTGCATTAACAACTGAGTTAATATATGCCAAGTGCTTTGTAAAACAAAGTGCTATATAAAAAGCTAGCAAATAATAGCTAGTATATATAAATAGCACCTACTATGTGCCAGGTGGCAACTAGGTAGTGCAATGGTGCTGGGTCTGGAGTCTGGAAGACCTGGGTCCAAATCTAGCTTCAGACACTTACTAGCTGTGTGACCCTGGGCAAGTCACTTAACCCTGTTTGCCTCAGTTTCCTCATTTGGAAGATGAGCTGGGAAAGCAAATGGCAAAACACTCGAATATTTTTGCCAAGAAAACACCAAATGGGGTCACGGAGAGTCAGACATGACTGAAACAACAAAACGACAACATGTGCCAGGCCCTGTGCTAAGTGCTTTATAACTATTATTTCATTTGATTCTCACCACAAGCCTGGGAAACAGGTGCTGTTATCACCCCCATTTCACAGATGAGGAAAGTGAGGCAGACAGTGGTTGAATGACTTGACTAGGATCACACAGCTAGTAAGTGTCTGAGGTTGGATTTGAACTCAGGTCTTCTTGACTCTCAGTCCAGTACTCTGTTCACTATGGGACCACTAGCTGCCTGGATATTCTTATTCTTGTTACTAACTTGAGTGTGTCTTAGCTCAGCCTCTAGACTATAAGTTGTTCTCAAAAGGGGACCTGGTTGTTTTCATTTGCGTATCTTTGTCAGTCTAGAGCACTCTGCTTAAATGAGACCCCTCAGACTGTTTCTGAAAGAGGTAGAGACAAGGTACATGATAACTGCTGCTTCAATACGTTTGTTGCATGGAACTGCTGGATCCCAATCCTCCTCCTCTGGATGCTCAAGTTTGTCAACATTCCTCTTCAATGCAGTGCTTGGGAATGAACAGAGTTTTCCAGATGTGGCCCAAGACAGTAAGGCCACAAGCTCCTTTTCTTCTCTGGAGGCCAGACTTCTATTACTCCAGCCCAAGGCTGCCTTGGCTCTTTTGGCTGCTGCATCAGACTGCTGAGTCATACAGAGCCTGCAGTTCACAAAAACTGCAGGGTTTTTTTTCTTCCATATTATCTCAATAAAACAGGTCTTCCAGCTTTTTTTTTTTAATCATTGCAGCATATTTTTGAATCTCAGTGTAGGACATGCGTTCCATTTATCCCTGGAAAATGGAGCCCTGTTCTATCTAGCCCATTGCTTTACCCTACTAACCCCTGTTTAGATCTTGATTCTGACATCCACCATGGATTCACAGACTGAGCCCTGGAAGAGTCTGTAGAGAATGCTTAGTACCAGGGGTGGTCCTCTAGGTCCTCAAGTATGGCACTTTGACTGAATGGCACTTTGACTGAATGCAAATCGAAAAGAACAAATCCCCTTAATAAAAGTATTTATTCTGTAAAACTTGGACTCAAAGAGCCACACCAAAAGACTTAGAAGGCCACATATGACCTCCAGGCTGCAGGTTCCCCACCACTTTGTCTTAGTTCTTGACCTTGCTTGTGTCTTAGATCCTTCTGATGAAACCCCTTCACAGAACTGTGTTTCTAAATGAATGAAAAAATGAAATATAGAGGATTACAAAAGGAAAGCAATTATACTGAAATACAATTATCCTTTTTTGCTTGATTGGAAAATTTTATTTGATTTGATTAGAAAAGAAGTTCAAGGGTCCTAGACTAAGAACCATTGGTCTGATATATAGGTCACTCTTTTGCTCAAAAAACTCCTTAGTGGCTCCTTACAAACTCCTCAGCCTGGCATTTAAACTCCACTACCATCTGCTGCCAGCCTACCTCCCCAGGCTGATCGCAGATGTAACCCCTGGACCAAATCCCATTGGTGGAGGAATCTCTCCTTATTAATGGAGATGAATGTGCTGCCCTGTGTGAGGGCCAAGGTGGAGCCAGAAAGGGCTAGAGAACCTCAATACTTGTCTAATCTTCTCTGGGATTCTTCAAGCATTGAGTTGCTTCAAACACTTCTGACTTCCAATTTTAAGGGGGAAGCTAGAAGAGGCCAAGCTCACTTCAAGTTGCTGAAGGAAAACATTCTGGGAAGACATGAGAGGAGCTGGCAGTCTCTATGATGTCTCTAGCCCCAGCTTGTTATACTAGAGGCTTTGGGGAGTTTCCCCTTAGGTGAGACTGAGGACTATCTCAGCTGAGCTGAGTTTCCTCCCTCCCAATGAGGAAGCTCCATCCTGAATTGTCTGATATATATTCTCCTATGTATGCCTTCTCTGATTTGTTTTGCTACTGATTTGAATAAATTGGTTTATTTGCTTATTCACTATGTGTGTTCATTCTGGAATTGGGTATTTGCTAGTTAAGCCTTAGATATAAAATTTGGGGTCTTCCTCCCTGCCTCCATAATTACAGAGAAATTAGAAATTAGCTTAACCTGATCATATTCCCCAGACCAACCATATCTAAGGAAGCAGGTACATATAACTAGCCTGGTGCCCTTTTTCTCTGAGGAGAACAGAATGGTCTTGGGCCTCAACCCTCTGCTTCCCCTCCTGGCAGGAATTAAAGCCTCCTTTGGAGAAGGGTAGGGGGGAAGAGACTAGGGATGTCTATTCTGCCTCTGATCAAGCTATACTCAGCAGCACCCCCATAATGTATACGGGGGTCAATCCTCACCACATGTGGACCTTGCAACATGTTGGGCATACCACTGTCTTTAGAGTATAGTATATTTTCATTTTGTGTTTTATGTTTCAGCCAACCTCTAGCCTTAGGGCCCTCAAAGGGAATTTGGAGGTAATCCAGTGCAATCATCTCGTTTTACAGATCAGGAAACAGAATCTCAGAGAAATAATCACTTGTCTCAGTAAATATCAGGAGGAAGAGTCAGCATGGGATCTCAGGTGTTCTGACTCAAGCCAGCGCTCTCTCCACCCCTCCTCCAGTCTGTCCAGGCTGTCCATTGTTCCCGAAGCCCATTCTCCTATCCTTCCTTCACAATTCAGGCCAGGTGTCTCCTCCATGAAGCCATTCCTGATCCCCTTAGCTAAAAGCTTTCTTTCCCTTCCCGAACTTTCTTATAGTCATTTGGCTGGATTGATCTTTTGCTCTTTTCACGTCCACTCCATTCGTAGCATATTTACTTGCATATGAGTCTTATCCCGTCTGTTAGACTATAATCTCCTTATAGATGGGACTGTATAGAAGGGATGGAGTTTTTTCATCTTCACATCCCCAATTCTTAGCCTAGTGCTTTGTGCCTAATAGGCATTTTTAAAATATCTGTTGAATTGAAATGAAGTCTAATCTTCTCATTTAACAAATAGGAAAACTGGTATCCCTTTCACCTTTGGAAGTTTGACAAGCCTGCCATCAATGTCTTCATCTAAATCAGTGGTTCTCAAAATTTTTGGCTTTAGGACCCCTTTACACTCTTAACAATTATTGAGGACCCCTCGAAAAGCTTTTCTCTAAGCAGATTATACCTATCAATATTTACCACATTAGAAACAAGAACTTCTTAGTATTGTTATGAATTGGATTTCGTGGACCCTCTGAAAGGGTATCAGGGACCCACAGTGGCCAACAAGCCATACTTTAAGAACCACTGATCTAAACAATTACTAAGAATGTTGAACCAAAGAAAATTACAGAGAAAACCATAGTGGCAAAGTACTATATAAATATCATTGATTATTATGATTTTAAAATACATTTGACACAACTAGATATGTGGTATGACCCCAAGTCAAACAGGATGCAGTTCCTTTTATAATTCCCTCCTCCCTTCTTCTTTATGGCTTCTTTATGGCCTGAGAGTAGCCCTAAAGAACACTGCCTAACCCTTTAGGTAGCTCTTAGGGTAAAAGATGTGACTAGAGACTAGGTTATCATGATGTGTTGGTTCTCAAGCCCCAACATGTGGCTAGGTACACACACACAAGCACACACAGTAAAAGTTGAGAGAGCAAGTCACTGATTCATAGAATGTCAGAGCTAGAAGGGCTCTAAATCTTCTAATGTAGCCTGCTTCTTTTCTAGAGGGGCAAACAGGGCTAGAAAAGAGAAATGACTTCCCCCTGAACCTTTTGATTAAAAGTTTTCTCTTCTATATTAATTTTCTCAAGAGTACTTTGCCTGCATTTCTTGACCCTCTGACATTCTACTTTGTAACACACTTATTTCTGTATATTCCACTCCCCTCCCACTATACACTCCCTGAGGACAGTGACTCCATTTTTTTAATCTTTGCATCCCTAGTGCAAACTACGGGACCCAACACACAAGAGGCCTTTAGTAAATATTTGTTGAATTTAATGGAATAAAATCACCCAGGGTCTTAGCAGAGAATCTGCCCTATTCTGTAAGCTGTGAATTGGTGGCCAACATGACATTTAGGCTAGCCCTCTGAAGGTGGGACAGAGGCACCAATAAATATTTACTAAGTACCTCCTAAGAGCACTGTGTAGTCAGGAGAGAAAAAGCTTAGGTGATGCCAGGTCCCTAGCTTCAAGGAAGACGTGTGTGTGTGTGTGTGCACATGCGCAGATCAGACCAGAGATGTACAGTTTAAATATAACAGAGATGGGGGTAGCAGGGATGTTAATATGCAATAAAGCTGGAAAGGTAGGGTGGTGCCAGGTTATAAAATGCTTGCCATGCCAAGAAGAGCCTGACCTTTATTCTGGAAGGCAATAAGGAGCCATTGAAAATTTTTGAGCAGAGGACTCTATCCTTGCTAATGATTGTTGTGGCAATAAGATGGAGATCAGGAAGGAGGGTTAGAAATAAAGGGGGAGAGAGTAGGTGAGGGGAGACCTGTTTATAAGCTAATATAATAGTTCAGGTAAGTGGTAAGAAAAGCCTGTATTAGGGCAGGGGCAATAGAGAGAAAAGGATATATTTCTGAGATATTTTGAAGATTAAATTGATAGGAGCTGGTGAAGGTGGTGAAGGAGCAGAAACAAAGATAAACCCAATGTAATTTATATGGTAGATTGGGGGAATGATCGTAGCACAAAAAGAAATAGTGAAGTTAGAAAGAAGTATAAGTTTAAAGGAAATAGAATGACCTTGGTTTACATAAAATACCAGTGACTTATCCAGCTGGGGAAGCCCTGTGGATAGTTGTAGGTGTAGGTCTGGAGCTCATAAGAAAGGTCATGACTGGAGATATAAATTTGGGAATCATCTGAATGGAGGTGATAGCTGAAACCCCAGAAATAAATGAAATTACCAAAGGGGAGGGAACAGAAGAAGAGGAGGAGAAGTGTATGTTTATGTGATAAATAATAAATACATATGACAAATTCAACATGAAACTTGCAAAGATGTACTTCTAGCTACTAGTATAGTGGATGGAGGACTGGGTCTGAGATCAGCATTATCTCAACTCAAATTTTCTGTTTTTCAAACATTTGCTGTGTGTGACCCTGAGAAAGTCATTTAACCTCTGTTTCAGTTTGCTCATCTGTAATAGCACCCACCTCACAGGGTTGTTGTGAGGATAAAATGGGGTATTTATAAAGTACAAAGCAAACCTTAAACAAACAAAAATTACTTAACTTCTGCTTGCCTTAATCCACTGGAGAGGGAAATGGCAAACCACTCTTGCATCTTTGCCAAGAAAATCCCATAGATAGTATGGTTCATAAGGTCACAAAGAGTTGGGCACACTGAATGACTAATCAACAACAAAGGCAGAGGATGAAGAACTGATGAAACAGAGGAGTGAGAGAGGTTCAGGAGAATCAATAGAATGTGTGCAGTGTCTGTGCTGAAGAGAAGAAAAGGTATGGAAGAGATAGGAGGGAATAGTTAACAGTGCCATAGTTACAAGGAGGTCAAAAATAATGAGGATGAGAACTGAAAAAAATCACTGGGTTTGGTGATTAGGAAGTCAGTGGTGATTTGAAATGGAGGAGTTTCTATGAAGTGATAGGGACAGAGTACCTATTGCCAGTGAATGGTGATGAATTGGAGGGATTGGTATAGACAAGTTTTTTCAAGTTTAGTGGTGAAGAGCAGAAGAGAAATGGAACAGGATGACACAGAAAGGTCAAAGGAAGGCTTTAAAAAATTTTAGAGCCCTTTCCATGTTTCTAGGCAGATGGGAATGAGCCAATGGTAAATGAGACAATATGGCTCAAGAATTATAGTCAGTGTTTCCTCAACTGTCCTAAAGTGCCCCAATATCTCCAGTGATGTCTCCTAAGACTTCTCTCCTGGGATTCTCCTCCCTAAGTATGGTTCTTAATCTGAGGACTTGCTTGTCTTTTATTTGAATGCCATAACACACCCAACAATTCCTAGATTTCATGGGAGACTGTCCAAGGCAAAGCTTCCTGAGAAACTCTGTCAACTGCACCTTGCAGAGTATCTTGCAGATTGTGTTGAGCTGGCTTTCTGCCAATCTGGGATGACTGCAAAGAGAAACTAGGACTGACTTGAATTTCCTGCCCCTCAGGAAATTGTGAAGGGTGTATCTCTCCTCCAGGTTTTGCAATTGCTTTCTCTTTCTTAAGTGCTAAATCCCATGGGCTTTTCTCAATTGTCATCCTTCCCAACCTCTGAGCATTTGGCCCAGTGGCCCACTCCCTCATTTTGGATATCCTTGACAGAATCCTAGGCTTTCAGAGCAGTCTTCTGTTAGTTTTCCTTTTACTTCTTCATGGTCTCCTTTGCTCAGTCATCATCTCCCTCCCACTCACTTTCTGAACGTGTGTGTGGGGAGGGGTGTCCTCCTAAACTCTGCCCCAGGTCCTCCACATATACTCTCATTCAGCAATCTCATCTGCTGCTATGGATTCAAATCATGCTCTTTATGGAGCTGATTCTCAGATCTATGTAACAGCCCTGGCTTCTCTCCTGGGATTCTACTCCCTATCACTAAGAAGTATCTTCAACTCTTCTCCCTCTTATCACCTGCCAGTTGCCAAATTTAGTCACTTCTACTGCCACAAAACCCCTTTCCTCTGTTTCTGTTTCTCTATTCTCATGGCCACTGTACCAGTTCCTATCTCCTAGATAATTACAACAGTATTCTAATTAGATTCCCAGCTTCTAGTCTCTATTCTATAATATATCCTCCACTCAGCTGTCAACATATTCTTAAGGCAGCTGGTGGGCTCAAGAATATGTTGAAAGATAGGGTCTTGGGCCTGGATTCAACAAGACCTGAGTTCAAATCTGACTTAACTGGGTGACCCTGGACCAGAGGGAGACCCTGCCAGTCCCACTTTCCTGGATGGCAAAATGGGAACAATAACATCTACCACCCAGGGTTATTGTGAGGATCAAATAAGATACTATTTATAAAAAGTGTGAAGCAGAGTGCATGGCACATAGTAGGTGTTATATAAATAAGTGCTTAAAGAATAAGACAGACCATTCCGGTTTTCTGTTCAAGAACCATCTATGGCTCCCTTTTATTTCTAAGACAGAACATAAATTTTTCATATTGTCATTTAAAAACCGTTATTACCTATTTAAGCCTATCTTTCTAGGCTTAGTGTACATTTCTCCCCCTCACATGCTTTGCATTACATCACATCTACATTGGCTTGCTATTCTCAAATGCAGAATTCTATATCCTGATTCTGTGCCTTCATTCAGGCTGTCCCCAACACCTGGAACACACTCTCTCCTTGCCTCTACCTCTTAGAATCTCTAGCTTCCTTTGAGAGAGCTTGTGTGTCCTTATCTTGGGGGAAGTCTTTCCTGATTCCCCCAGTTGTTGGTAACCCTTTTATCTTTCCTCAAATTGACATGTTCATATTTATCTGTTTAAATACTCTATACCCCACTTGAGGACAAGGTCTTTTGACATCTTCAACACTGAATATACTGCCTTGAACATTGTAGTTACTTAGTGTAGTTACTTAATAAAGTTTTGATGGATTGGATTATCTCTCCCCACCCCCAGATCCTCCCACTCCTCCACCCCCAATCATTTCTTACCTTAAATTCTAACAAAATTTCATAGATTTCATTCTAACAAGATTTCATAGAATCCTGGAGCTAGAAGAGTTCGGAAAATAGAGAGCAGAGAATATTAGAGTTGTAAGGAACTTAAGAGTTCTAAATCCTTCTCAAAGTAAGAATTCCTCAATCCAATACACTCAGTTCAATTCAACATTTATTTAGTGCCTGCTCCACACAGTCCAAGGTGCTATACAAAGACAAAAAAGAAAAATATTCTCTAGCTTCCAGATGGTCATATTCTACTGAGGGCTATACCATAGATACCAATAATTAAATAAAAGGTAATTCATGGAGGGAGCCAGCACTAAAAACCAAGGGGATCAGGAAAGACTTCCTGTAGGAAGTGCCACATGGCTTGATCCTCGAATGAAGCTGGGCAATCTAAGAGTCAGAAATGAAGAAAAAGTATGTTCTTGTGAAAAGAGGCAGGGGATGGAATGCTAAATTTAGTATAGCCCCTGTTTTGGATGGCTCAGATTCCCAGAATCCATAGCACCAGATTTTTGGAGGAAAACTCTGGAAGCTGCGCCTGTGTTTAATGATTGATTCACAGAGGTTTCTGAGGAGAAAAAAGGAAGATGGAGAAAAGAGAAGCATAGAGTTCCAATGTCAGATGGACTTTCATCTTGGTATGTGGGTCACATCACTAATGTTGAAGTGTCTCCTCCACAGCTGCCTCCAGAGCAATTGTGAGAACTGTTGACTACAAAGATGCTGCTGCTGGTATGGATGCTTTATCTCTAGATATATCCAGTTGAAGGAGATAGCCCTTCACAGACCTTATCCTTTCCCTAGCCTTGATTGCCAGAGGGAGGAACAGGCGCTGATTATTGACACCCTTACCCCTTCCTGGTCCAGCCCTGGGACAGGAGCCCCCCTGCTCCTTGCAGTCTGAAAGCTTCTGGCTCCTGTGTTTACATGTCTGTGCAGATCAACTCTTCCCCTCAGCTGATTATTCTCCTTGGCCCTTTCTCTCCATACAAGCACATATCAAACTGCTTTAGCACATTGACCATCTTGTAAGGTTTTTGTTTTGTAAAATAAGTGATAATAAAGCTCCTTGGGGGAGATACCTCAGTGGGGCTAAAGCTGGCTGGGGGGCAGGGGGGTGGGGAGCACTAAGTAATCCAGGAGAAGCAGCCCAAGCTGGCTAAGAGGAGTCCTCTTTTAAAGTGGCCTGAGGCAGAAGCAAGAGAAGAATGAAGACCAGAGAGTGACTCACTGTAGAGCCCAGTAAGAAATCCTATGAGCCTAATGTTATAAACATGGGGGGTTCACCAGGAGAGGAATCATGAGGCCATGCCATGCCATCCGAATTCCCTGTTCCCCTCCTCACTATACATAACCACTCAAACTGTGCTGCCTGGCCTAATGTCCTACTGGGCAAATTCCCTGGTGTCCTCCTGTGGGGGTAAAGTCGAGGCTGAGCAGTCTAATGAGAGAGGGGGCGAGAGTGAGGGGAGGAAAGAGTGACAAGCTTTGAAATGCCCAACTGAGGTTTTTTTACTTTAACCTAGAACCAAAAGGGAAGTACTGAAGATTTTCAAGTAGGGCAGTGACATAGTCAGACCTCTGCTTTAGGAAGATGATTCTGGTGGTTGTGTGAAGGCTTGATTGGAGCTGGGGAAGATGGAAGGCAAGAGATCAAACAGGAGGGCATTACAATAGTCTGGACAAGACCTGAACTAGGGTAGCAGCCTTGGGAGCACAGTGAAAGGGGCAGTTTTGAGAGCTACTCTGGAAGCAGAATTAACAAGACTTGGCAAATGACTCTGTGTGTGTGTGTGTGTGTGTGTGTGTGTGTGTGTGTGTGTGTGATGAAGGAGTGTAATGTATATGTGTGTGTATGTGAGTGGTGAAGGAGAGAGTGTTTGTGTGATGGAGTATGTATATTTGTGTGTGAGTGTATGTGTATGTGTGATGGAATGTGTGAGTGGTGAAGGAGAGAGAGAGAGTGTGTGTGTGTGTGTGTGCGCGCGCGATGGAGTGTGTGAGTGGTGAAGGTGTGTGTGTAATGAAGGAGTGTGTGTGTATGTGTGTGTGTGTGTGATGAAAGAGTGTGTATATGTATGTGTGAGTGGTGAAGGAGTGTGTGTGTGTGTGTGTGTGTGTGTGTGAGTGAGTGGTGAGAGTGTGTGTGTGATGAAGGAGTGTGTGTGTATATGTGTGTGTGTAATGAAGGAGTGTGTATGTGTGTGTGTGTGTGAGTGGTGAAGGTGTGTGCGTGAGTGAGTGGTGAGAGTGTGTGTGTAATGAAGGAGTGTGTGTGTATATGTGTGTGTGTGATGAAGGAGTGTGTATGTGTGTGTGTGTGTGTGAGTGGTGAAGGTGTGTGTGTGAGTGAGTGGTGAGAGTGTGTATGTAATGAAGGAGTGTGTGTGTATATATGTGTGTGTGAGTGGTGAAGGAGTGTGTATGTGTGTGTGTATGTATGTGTGTGTGTGTGAGAGTGGTGAAGGTGTGTGTGTGAGTGGTGAGAGTGTGTGTGTAATGAAGGAGTGTGTGTGTATATGTGTGTGTGTGAGTGGTGAAGGAGTGTGTGTGTGTGTGTGTGTGTGTGTGTGTGTGTGTGTGAGTGGGGAAAGAGGAGAGTGTGTGTGCATGTGTGAGTGAACGGTGAAGGAGAGAGAAAAGTAGATGACAGATCCAAGGTTGAGAATTTCAGGAACCAGAAGGCCAGTGGACCCTCCATAGAAATAGGAAAGTTTGGAGGAGGGTTAGGTCAGGGGCAGGGGAAGCAGGGAGAAAGATAATAAAGATAACAAACTCTGTTTTTTCATATGTGAAACTTAAGGTGCCTATAGAACATCCAAATGGGGTTATACAAACGGCAATTAATAATAAGAGTAAACATTTATCTAGTACTTTAAAGTTTGCACAAAACCTTATGAATGTCATCTCATTTGATCCTCACAACAACCCTAGGAGGTAGGTGTTATTATTATCCCCGTTTTACATATGAGGAAACTGAGGTAGGGTTAAGTGATTTGCCCAGGGTCACATAACTAGAAAGTGCTCCAGGATGGATTTGAACCCAAGGGTTTGTGGGTTTTTTTTTTTTGCTTTTTTGTAGGGCAATTGGGGTTAAGTGACTTGCCCAAGGTCACACAGCTAGTTTTTGTGTTAAGTGTCTGAGGCCAGATTTGAACTCAGGTCCTCCTGACTCCAGGGCTGGTGCTCTATTCACTGTGCCACCTAGCCACCCCTGTACCCAAGTTTTTCTAACTCCAGGTCTAACACCATGCACTGTGCCACCTCGCTGTCCCTAGCAATGAAGCACTAGAGTTCAGGAAAGATTAAGTTTTGGAGCCATCCCTGTAAAAGTGATCATTGAGCCTTGATGAGACATTCAAGGGAAATAGTTGAGCTTTCCTGAATTCAAATCTGGCCTCTGACACTGGCTGTGTGACCCTGGGCAAGTCACTTAACCCTGTTTGCCTCAATTTCTTCATCTGTCAAATGAGCTGGAGAAGGAAATGGCAAACCATGCCAGTATCTTTGCCAAGAAAACCCCAAATGGGGTCATGAAGAGTCAGACACAATTGAAACAACCCAACAACAACAACAACAAAGTAGTAAGACCTGTAGGATAAGAACCAAAGAAGAGTTGTGTCATGAAAGCTGAGGAAGAAGAGTATGCAGAAGAAGGGGGTCCTCAAAATAACCTCAAAAGCTACAAAGAAGGCTGAGAATTGAGTCAAAAGCCATTGGGTTTAGAAATGAAGAGATCGCTGGAGAGTGAGTAGAGTTTCAGGAGAATGTTAGGGTTGGAAACCAGATTGTAAGGAATTTAGAAGTGAGTGGGAGGTGAGGAAGTGGAAGAGACAAATATAGATGTCTTTTTCTAGGAGTTTGGCTGTGAAAAGGAGGAGAGCAATAGGAAGATAGAGTGATGGGATGGTAGGATCAAGGGAAGGCATTTATAAGTATGGGACCATCACAGGGATCATGTTGGGAAATTCACTTCTCATGGGGCTAAACCCATTCAAATTCTGGATGGTTCTAAAGAGTTCTTTCCTCTACTGAGCTGACATCAACTTCTCTGCAACTTCCACAAATTGGTCCTGATTATCTTCTTGGGCCAAGCAGTGTACATTTAATCTCTGCTTTCCAGGTGAAGAAAAAGTGTGACAGGAATGGTGACTAGTAGATAAGTCTCCATTATAGTAGTTGATCTGAAAGAAATAGTATGTATGATTAACCTAATGTCAAAAGAATCTCTAATACCACTTAGATGAAACACAGGAAAATTAGGAATTCATGTTCTGAAATTCCCAGTGCTGGGGTTTGAATTGTTCAGACTGTTGTACATGATAACATTTTGCTAGTGACAGCTCTTTTTTTTAGACATTCTCTCAATCAGCATTCTCAATTAACCAGTGCTTGTGGGTATTTATGTGATGATGAGAACCAATACCCATTATAAGGAGAAGCAGCCTGGCAGAATGGCATTGAACTCGGAGTCTGAAGATCTGGATTTGAGTTCTGACTTTGCCACTTCCTAGCTGTGTGGCCTTGGACAAGCTCCTTATCCCCTCCTTGTGACTCAGTTTTTCAATCTGTGAAATGAGAGAGTTAGATTCATTTTCTATTTTTGAAGCACCAAGGTCCTTTCCAGCTCTAATGTTCTAATGCTCCTTCTGGTTTGAACATTCTGTGATCTACATGAGAAGTTTCCTTCTCACCCAAATATTCTGGGTTCTGTGTTCTAAAGTACCTTCTTATACTGACAGTCTATTATTATATGATGCTGAAGCCTGAAAGAAATTATAGTGCCATCTGGACCACCAGAGAAAATTAAATTATGTTTAGTGACATCCTAGTTTTACTGCATCTTTTATTATATCCTTTGAAAATTGGTGATCTGAAAAAGGTATCTTTCACTGAATCTTTCTTAGTGCTTCCTCGATGGCATGGAGGTGACCTTTGCTTTTCAAAGTCAATCAATCAATCAATAAGCATTTATTAAGCATCTGTGTGTCAAACACTGTTCTATGCACTGAGAATACAAAAAGCAGCAAAAGACAGTCTCTGCCCTCAAGGAGCTTCCAATCTAAAGGGGAAACAAACATGCAAAAAGGTATATGTAAACAAGCTATCTACAGGATACATAGGAAGTACTTAAAAGAGGGAAGGCACTGTAATTAAGAGGGATTGAGGAAGGCTTCCTGTAAAAGATGAGATTTATTTGGGACTTCAAGGAAGCTAGGGAGGTAGGTGGGACGGAGGAGGGAGACCATGCCAGGCATGAGAGACAGCCAGGGAAAATGACAATGGCAGTGAAGTGCAAATTCTGGCAGGTTCTATTAAGCTGGAAAATCATATATGCTGTATTTGTTGCCTCTGCTTTCTCATCTCCCACTCACTCTTTAAAGTAACTTTTAAAATTATTAAGCATTTATTTTCTTTCCTTCTTAGTCCTCTTCCTTCCCCACCTCAAAAAAAAAAACTAGAAAAGGAAAAAAATCAAAATCATCTTGACAAAAATTCGAAGTCAAGCAAAACGAATTCCTACACAAAACTATGTGTCTCCTGTAATGTAAGCTATCACCTCTCTGTCAAGAGGAAGATACAATGCTCCATCTTCCATTCTCTGAAATCCTGACGTATCACTGCATTGAGCAAAGTTCTGAAGTCTTCCAAATTGTTCATTTTTACAATGTCTTTATTACATTGTAAATTGTTCTCCTAGTCCTACTCACTTCACTTTGTATCAGTTCATACAAATCTTCCTAGGTTTTTCTGAGACTATTTCTTTCCTTGTATCTTATATGGTAACAATATTGCATTCTATTCATATACCATAACTTGTTCAGCCCTTCCCCAATTTATTGGAATCTCCTTAGTTTCCAAAATTTTATGCTACAGAAGAGCTGCTATTTATACTTTTATACATATAGAGCTTTTTCCTCTTTCTTTGATCTCTGGAGAATAGGCCAAGTAACTCCTATTCACTTTTATACTCCTTGTCATCTGGCTTCCAACCTCACCACTCTCACTGAAACTTTTTTCGACAAGGTCACCATCACTTAACTGCTAAATCCCTAGCTTGTTTTCAGTCTTCATCCTTCTTGACCTCTCAGCATCTTTTGACCCCACTCAGTACTCCTTTCTCTTGCACTCCCTCTGCTCTTTTCTTCTCCTACCTCCTGGTTTAGGTAAATTCCCTTTACTCTGTGGTCATTCAGAGAGACAATTTCTGAGTAATCTTTGATGCTTCAACGAATATGACACACATCCATGACTTGTCAGAGCATCTTAGCTTATGAATTCCAAATGTTCTATGAATTGAATTAAGTTGACTGCCTCTAGTGATATCTATCTTCTTCTTCTTTTTGGAGGGCAGTTGGGGTTAAGTGACTTGCCCAAGGTCACATGACTAGTTTTTGAGTTAAGTATCTGAGGCCAGATTTGAACTTAAGTACCCCTGACTCGAGGGCCGGTGCTCTATTCACTGTACCACCTAGCCACCCCATGATATCTATCTTCTAATGACTAGTCTGCTGCTGTTGAAATCTCTCCATACTTAGCGAGGCAGATCCTTCTTGGACAGCAGACAATCTGTCACCAAGACCATATAGTCTATCATTATTTATAATAAGGACACTTTCCCTATACGTCAAAGAGCTATGATTTAATTAATGTGGCTACACCTTCCACCAACATTGATTTCATCCCCCAGTGTCTAAGTAGGTATTCTTCATGAGCTGTCAGGGCTAAAATATTCACTACCTGGTAGCCAACTCTCTGTACTTGGTTAGGGTGGTCTTTTCCATATTATAGCTATGAATTATTGTCCACTATTGTCATTTTTACTGATGCTGCAACTACTACTAACCACTACCAACCAGCTACAACCACCACCAACCACCAGCAGCAACACTACTACTAGTACTAGTAAGACTACACAAAAACAGAGTTGGAAGCCACATGCTAGGCACAGTAGGATATTAGTGTGGAAATCTTCTAATTTCTGGTAAATTAAGGGAAGTTGTTGGCTCCTAAGAACAGTCATTACTCTTCTCAATAAGCTGCATGTCCAGAATAATAATAGTGAAAATCTTTCTTGGACAGTTTAATCTTGCCCCAAATCAGTGGGTTCTTCAGAGAATAGCTCTGCTGGCCTGAAACTTGACCAGCCCAAACAAGGACCCTAATCGGATCAGAACATCTGTGACATAAAAAAGCCACCATATCTCACTTTGAGCTAATCCCCTTTCTCTCCTTTTATGATCTTTTCCCACTTTGAGCTCCGTGGGAAACACAGCAAAGTGGGTAGGTGTGTTCCCAGAGCAGGTGAGAACCTTCAAGCAAACGAGACTTTAAAAACAAAAAACATCTCATGTTTCTGAAACTCTTTAAGTAAAGGGATAGAGTACTAGACTTGAAGTCAAGGAGATGTGGTTTCAAATTCTGCCTCGGAAAAGCTAAATGACTTTGGACGTTGTCATTTACCCTCTTTCAGCCTCAGTTTCCTCTTCTATAAAATGGGGGCAGCGATAGCAACTACCTTTCAGAATTTTTGTGAGGATAAGGGAGATAATACAGGTTAACACTGTATTAACCTTAAAACCCTGTATGAGCATAAGTCATTTTATTATTATTTAAAGTTTACAAAGCACTTTTCTCATAACACTGTGAAGTAGATGGTATGCATAGTAGGTACTTAAATGTTTCCTAAATTAGCATGTATTACAGAGACTGCATTAGTGACTCTGTGCTGGTTTTTTTGCTACCTGACTCAGAAACCTCTTCACTTTGGAAGCTCACTCCACCCCTAGACTACTTCTCACATTGGAAGTACCTTTGTCCCTGCAAAGTCTCCCTCCAATTGGCTGGTTCCTACCAGAACCTTCATTTTAAGGAGGATGCCCAGGTCAACTATGTCTTATTCCCCTCCTGGCTATATTGCTTTCTGGATTTTCTGCCACATCCTAGATATCTTCATCTCCCTACCTCTCTCCCTTTTCCAGCTTCCTTTGATCTATGGTCTTCCTCTATTAGAACATCAGCTCTTTGAGGGCAGGGACTATCTTTTTTTCCCCTTGTATTTGTACTCCATGCCCTTAGCACAACACCTGCCATATAGTAAGTAAATGCTTATTGGAAAAAAAAAGGAGCTCAAAGAAATGCCATCTCTAGGCTAGGAAATGTCAGAGCTGGAATTCCAACCTTTGACCCCAAGTCCAAGATTCTATCCATTTGACCATACTTCCTTCTCTAATACACATGATTTGGTTCTTGATTACCTCCAACCTGCTACTACACATTTCTATCCTATCGTATTCACATTTATATAGCACTTTAAGGTTTACAAAGCATTTCACAAATATTGTCTCATATTATTCTCACAATTATCACCCTCATTTTACAGATATGGAAACTAAGGCTGAGAGCAGTTAATTTTTTTGCCCCCAGTTATGCAGCTAATAAGTGAAGCCATATTTGAACTCAGGTCTTCCAGGTATAGCTATCTATCAATTGTACCACTTAGCTGCCTGCCTTATGTGAATTTGGACCCTCAAGATCCCTGGAAGCTACTTGAGGATGGGAACAGTGCCCTACAATACATTGTTTCTGTCAATTTCACCTTTCCAACTTCTCTCAGATATGTTCCCTTCTCTTCCTCCCACACTGCCACCACTCTGATGCAAGTCCTTGTCACCCCCCACTTGCACTATAATAATAGGCTGCTCCAGACTCCATTCATTCACCAAAATGATTTTCCTAAAGCATAGGTTCAACTATGTCACCCCCACATTGATAAGCTCCAATGGCTCCCCAATGACCTCTAGGATCAAATATGAAGTCCTCTAGTGTTCAGTGCCTTTCATAACCTAGCCTTCTCTACCTTTCCAGTCTTCTTAAACTTTATTCTCATCATATACTCTTCAGTCCGGTAACTCTGACTATTCCACTAACAAGACACTGAACCTCTCAGCTCCAGACATTTTGCCTGGCTATCTCCCATGCCTGGAATGCTCTTCCTTCTTATCTCCACCTACTGCCTTCCTGGGCTTCCTTTTTATGCCACCTAAAATTTCATTTTCTTTAGGAAGTTGTTCCCAAACCCTCTTTATTTGAATGCCTTCCACCTCTTATTTCATATTTATTCTGCATATAGCTTTTTTGCATATTTGTTTGCTTGTTGTTTTCCAAATTAGATTGTGAGCTCCTTAAAGGCAGCAACTGTCTTTTGTCTCTTTTTGTAGCCCTGGGGCTTAGCATAGTACCTATTTATTGACTGACTGACTGACTGATTGACAGACCCATTGACCTCAGGCACCACACTCCAGCCCTAGGACCTTGCACAGTATATTATAAACATATATATATATATATATATATATATATATATTCTCTATATCATTTTATGTATACATGTTACATATCACATATGTTTTATATACATATCAACATACATGATGTTGCTCAATATATATGATATAGGTAGGAGTGGGGGGAAGTGCTAGACTTAAGAGATCTGGCTTCTAGTCCTGGCTTTGCCACTCTAGGCAAATCATTTCCTGTCTCTGGGTCTCAATCTGCTCTTCTGTAAAATGAGATGGTTGATTCACATAACTCTCCAGATCCCTTTGAGTTTAGTCTAACATCCTCTATTCCAAGTTCTAAAGTTCTTCTTGGCTCAACTATTCCGGGCTTGCTTCAGTACGCCAAAAGACCTATGGTTTCGGTGTTTCTTCTAATGAAGCAGGTCACAATGCCTCCTCCATGCTTTATCAGGTCATCTTGACTCATGAATTCCAAAAGGTCTATGAAATGAATTAAATTGAGTGTTTCTAGTGATATCCATTCTTTAGTGACGCAGAAGGCAGGATCTATGACAAAGAAACAATAGGAGGCACATTATGTACCTATGGTTATGCACTTCTAGACTAAATTATAACCCTTCCAAGCCCTGACCCTTTGTTTCCCAGAATATTTCCCAGTATGGCAGGCTTTGGAGTATTTATGATACCACAAACTGTACAGTTTTTCTCAGAAAAGCATTTCTTGACCATAGGGGGAATGAAGTCAGCAGTGGAGGTCTTCTTTGTCCTAGGTTTTTTTTAGGGTGTGGCATAATTTCCTATATTTGGTGCACAAAATCACCCCCACATTATCTCCACTGGGGTGCTTGGTGAGGATAGTGGACATAGTGAAAGGAGACTTTGCCCTTCTGATCTCTGAAGAGGATTTTCTCATAGGTTCATAGAATCCCAGAGCTTAAGAGGTTGTCTAGGTCCAACCTGATGGAGGAAATCCCTTTTTAACATCCCTGACAAGGAGTTAGTCTTTAGGTAAAAACATTCTGTATCTCTTATGAGAAGGAATCTATTACCTTTCAAATGTGAATGGCTGGCCATTCCATTTTCAAACAGTTCATTATAGTCTCTTACATCTCTCCACCTTTTCCATATACATACCTATCCCTAATCAGGACCCTCTGCATCTCCTTGGTACTTTCCAGAATTCTGAAAGCCCTCTATAAAGGCACACACCAATAAATAATTTGAACTAAGTAAATATGTTTTCTTATTTATTTAAATGAAGACTATCCCTTATGCGTTTATGTCTAAAGTCTCTTGGAAGACTGAAAGTCAAATGTCCTCTACCCTAAGAGCTAGCACTTGCGAGTCTTGAGGTACAAAGTGTACTGGATTATGCTCATGTTATATCTTTTCCATGAAGCCTTCCTTGACTATCTGAGTCAACAGAACTTATCCCTATACCTCCCCAATTGACACTTATCACATACTTATCTTCTCCTGGATGTATATATTAGCTACCCAGCCAGAGTATACTCTATTTGAGGGCAGATACCATGCCATATATATTCCAACTAAAATCCCACCTTCCACATGAAGCTTTTCCCAACCGCCTTAGTTCTAGTGTGTTCCCTCTTTTGATTATTTCCAATTTATCTGGCAGACTGCTTGTTCATACATAATTGTTTACATCTCATCTCCTCTATTAGACTGTGAGCTCCTCGACAGCAGGGACTGTCTTTTGCCTTTCTTTGTACACCCAGGTCTTAGCACAGTGCCTAGCATGTTTACTGACTGACATACAACTTGATAATTCCCACAATGCCTAGTATATGATAACTGTTTAAAAACAATCTGAGAAAGGACTAGATACAAATAAATGATTAAGTGTGATGGGTGACCTCTAAGGGGAGATCAATTTGGGCTGGAGTCCCTAAAGAAAGTGGAAGAGATAGGCTTTAAAAGATGGCCTGGTACCACAAGACCTTGACCTGAAGACCCAGGGCAGGTTACCCAGTGATGTTATTTTATGTTTTCTTTCCACTGGGTTTTCCTTTATTCCCTAACATCAAGATACCTGAAGGAGAAATATACAGGCTTTCTTTCCTTCTCTCTTCCCTTCCCTTGATTCCCAATAGCAACACATCAATTGGATTGGTTAAAAGGAAGGAGTGCTGTATTTTGAATCAGAGGGCATGGGTCTGACTCTCATCTTCCATTGTATGACCTGGGGCTTACATTCAACTGGCTTCAGTTTTCTCTTAGGGGTTTTTTCTCGTTCAGTTTTCTCATCTGCAACATGAGGGAATTGGGCTAGACAGTCTCTGAAGCTCTTCCAGGTCTGAGATTCCATGTTTCTTTGACTCTAAGATGGGTGCTAGGCTATTGGCTAGGAGGAGAAATGGGGGAGGTTATTTTTAAAGGGATCCTTGAAGGATAGTTTGAATAAGTAGAGAGGAGGACATTCCTGATGAGAAAGAGTCCCTCCCACCTTCTCTACATTGGCATGTTTTGTTTCAGAGGAGCTGAGAACTTCCTGGGACTAATTCTGGCCCTGCCCAGGGATGGGGCCAAGGATGGACCTGCCATGGATCAAGGCTGAGTGTCTCCCATAAGTGTGGGAGCCAGTAAGACTACAATCCAAAGGCTCCTACTTATGACAGCCCCCTCCTCATCTTTATTTCATAGAACTGATGATACATTTTTGTAGAACTCAATCTTCTGTCCTGGGACACACTTGTCATTCACTGAAAGGATCTATTCATGAAAATGCTTAGGGATGTGTGCCAGTCAGTGCCTGACTCCTTCCTTACTCTAATTATTTACATGAGCTACTTCAGAAATAGGCCTTTTGCCAAATGGGCTCTAGATGCATTTATGGACTTTATGAAAACCAATCCACCATCCAAATTAACCCAACTGGCTAAGGAGCAGGCAGAACAGGCTAATTCACTTCCCACACAGCTGAGTTCAATCCAAAAGGATAGGTTTTGCCTGATATTCCTTAAAAGTTATAAAAAAGACCGGTCTCAACTTCCTAGAAATTTGGCACTCCCAATCAAATGATCTTTAGCATTCTCTGCAGCTTGAGATTCTTTGATCCACATTCAGGAAAGCATTTGGTATTTGATTTCACATGCCCCAAGATTTCAGAGAGCCACATTAGCCTTGTGACTAGGGCCAAGTTCTTTACCTTTCTGGTCCTGTTTCCTCATCTGTAAAATGGGGTCAGGAAGATTTGAACTACATATCTCACAGGACAACCTGAATGTGCCATAAGAAGTGAATGATTGCTGTTATTATTACTGTTATTCTTTTATTTCTGTAATATAGAACCAAAGTTATTAAGAGCCTAGAAAGTGAATTATATTACACTAAGCTCTTGGGAGATTGTATTATAGAAGAGGCATGTATTTTCCCCTAAAGGAACTAACATTTTATTATGGAGGGCAATATAGAGAAACATGTAATCAATATTAATATTTGTTGTTGTTGCCTACTTTTCCATCATGTTCAACTCTTCAGGACCTCATTTGGCATTTTCTTGGCAAAGATACGGAGTGGTTTGCCTTTTCTTTCTCCAGCTCATTTTATAGATGAGGAAACTGAGTCAAACAGGGTTAAGTGACTTGCCTAGGGTCACATAGTTAGTAAGTGGCTGACACCAAATTTGAATTCATGAAGATGAGTCTTCTTGATTCTAAGCAAGTGTTCTATCCATTGTACCACCTAGCTACCTCAATATTAATACCAATAACCTATAAATTTGTACAATTCTTTGCAGTTTTTTCAGAGTTTTTTAATTACCATTATCTCATTTGACTGATATATCAAGTAGGCCTCATTTCAGGGATACTTGATGCTGAAAGGTTGGGTCTAGATTCTCCTGTTAGCTTGGGGTTAGTTGGGGAGGAAGGTTTTACTGAAGGAAGGCAATAAGAAAGGGGTTGTGTTGTAATATAGGTTAGCTTGTAAATTTGGGTAGAGCATGAATCTATGAACTTTTTCTTTAATATGTTGACAACTGTATTTCAATATAATTGGTTTCCTTTGCATTTTATTTTATGCATTTAATAACAAACAGTATTCTGAAAAAAGGTCCATTGGCTTCATTAGCCTGCTATAAGGTCTATGACACAAAACAGGTTAAGAACCCTGGACTAGAGACAGAAGGGGAATGGCTGAGTGCAAGAATTTCATGAGAAAATAAACTCCCATCCAGGAGAAGAGATCAGGCCAGATACTGTGGGTAATAACAATAATAAAAAAAAAGAATGCAGTTAAGATAAGGCTAGCAGGAAGATAGCTTTGAAATAAATAGAAGCAGAGGAACATAGGGAGGGGGACCTAGAAACTTATTTCAAGAACATCAGAGGATAATACTATATTATTTCAGTACTTTAAGGCTCTGTGATTTCATCTACACTGACATAAATCTTTTACCCTCTTCTCTAGGAGTGAATTGCTATGGCATCAAAAAAAAAATGAATACCCCAGTGGCCAAAGAGATGATAAGCCTCTCCACACTTAGCGTCAGAAGATCATAGATTTAAAAGAGATCCCAGGAGTCATCAAATCTAAGGCCATCATTTTAACATGTGGGGAAACTGAAGCCCAGGGAGGTTATGATTTGTCCACAGAAACACAAGTTATAAGTATCATGTCTCCCCCAAATAAATTCTTCACCTGGAATCTCATCATCATGGAGGCTGGTCCTGATTTGATACCCAATACCTTCTTGGCACCCTCAGTTGCCTTAGATTGGAGGGCTGGAGAGTATAGCACTCAACTCCTCCCAACACCTTCCTTTACAGAGGCTGCAGAATTTTCCAGCTAAACAATTCATTTTCCATTAGTTTCTCAGCATGGTTTTGACTCCACAAACATCATTACCCCTCTGCTATATACCCTTGGCCCTACCTCCCTCTTTCATCTTCCTTTTGTGTATTATCTTTACCTAAATAGATTGTAAACTCCTTAAAGATAGGGGCTGTCTTATTTGTATCACCAGTGCTTAGCAAATAAATTCTTTTTAAAAATATTATTTTATTCCCCCCAATTACATGTTAAAACAATTTTTAACTTTTTTTAAAGTTTTGAGTTCCAAATTCTATACCTTCCTCTGTTTCTCTCCTCCTACCTCCCTGAGGACACATAAATTCTTTTTTTTTCAAAGGGGGGGGGTAGGGCAACTGGGGTTAAGTGACTTGCCCAAGGTCATACAGCTAGTTTTTTTGTGTGTGTCAAGTGTGTGAGGCCAGATGCAAACACATACAAAGCAAGCTAGGTTAAAACCTTAAAAGTATGGTTAAATAAAATTCTTGCTTGAGCAAGTATAAACATTAAGACTCCATGAATGTGGGTGGGGGAGTCATTTCATTCTACGTAGGGAAGTATGACAAAGTAAGTTACCAGCACTACCCAGCCCCTCTCAATCTTGCTTCTGAAGAGGAGGGTGGTGAGATTTTCAATAACCACAATTGGCATCACAGCAGTGAGCATGAGATTATTTGAGCATTTTCTTATTTGAAGTCAAAGAATGAATGGGAGAATGGAAAAATGTATAGGAAGCTGGTTTCAGAGTCAAAAAGCCCTTGGTTCAATTTCTGCCTTTGACACATATAGGCTGTGGGACCCTGGACAAGTCAATTAACCTTTCAGAGGCCACTTACCTCTCTGAGACTATAAGTTGCACAGTGGGTGACAATATGCATTGATAAAGGGAGTTTCCTGATTGGGTGTTTCTTCTGCCAATAAAATAATAGGGGCTATCTTAAAAAAAAAAAAGGGCAAAAGACGCCCTGATTGGAAGCCTGGGGTAGAAGCAAGGGAATTTAAAGGGATTTTTCTGAAGAGACCTATATGTATGCACAAGGAACTCATGAAATAACTCAGTTTTTAAAAAGAAAGATATAGAAAATGGAAGCTAAGCCAGGGAACAGAAGAGGAATCCACAAGTATGGCATGATCTTATAAAAGTAGTACGACGAACTCAGAATGAGGTGAGACAGGTGAAGCAAGCTAAGGGAGTGGGGATTTTTCTTTTTTTTGCTATATGGTGTGGAGGAAAGGAGGATCAAAGAAAGGATAGGGCCTTTGCTTGGGGTGGATGGATTAATGATAAAAGATAAAAATGATTAAAGAGAAGGCAGAACTAACTCCCCAGTTCTGATTTTGTTTCCATTTTCTCTCTAAAAGAGAAAACCCTTACACTGGAAACTGAACAAAAATGATTACCAGGCTGTTGATGCCCAAGAGAAGTGAGGAGAAGGTAAGAGAGTGCTTAGACTTCCTTGATAAATTCAGGTCGCCTGACCCAGAAGAACTACATCCTGGAGGCTGAAAGGGCAGGCTTTGTTAAGGTTGTTGTTCTTGTTTTGGATCCTGATTCTGTCATTCACTGTGTTAATTATTCCTTCCAGCTTTGTCTCATTTGTAAACTTGATGAATATGCAATCTATGCTTTTATGGAAGTCATTGATGAAAATGCTAAACAGCAGAAGGCCAGCCCAGATCCCTAGGATATTCTCCTAGACATCTCCCTCCATGTTGCTATTGAACCAATAACAGTTACTCTCTGATACTGGCCATCCAACCAGTTCTGATTATATTGCACTTTAATTCATATCTCTCCATTTTCTTCACTAGTATGTATACTTTATCAAAAGCTTTGCTAAAAGCCAGGAAATGCTAAAATTCATAGCATTCTCCTCATCTATTAATTTAGCAATCCATGACAGTAGTCTGGTGATCAGTTCTTGATGAAGTCATAGTGGCCTTTCTAGATGATTGCCAACCATTTCTCTCATTATGTATGCTGGAATTCCCTGCCCCTCCCCACCCCCATCAATGCCAAGCTTATACATCTATAGTTTGTAGACTCCCATCGCTTTCCTATTTTTTGACAATCAGGACGTTTTCATTCCTCTAATCTTGTGCTGCCTCTCCTGTTTGCCATGATCTTTCAGATATCCTTAATGGTGGTTTAGGGCAGCTAGGTGGAGCAGTGGATAGAGCCCTAGTCCTGGAGTCAGGAAGACTCCTCTTCCTGACTTCAAATCTGGCCTCAGACACTTACTAGTTGTTTTACTAGTCACTAAGTGACCAGAAAAGTCACTTAATCCTGTTTGGGCTCAGTTTCTTCATCGGTAAAATGATCTGGAGAAAGAAATGTAACTTTGCCAAGAAAACCCCAAATGGGTCATGGAGAGTTGGACATGACTAAAATGACTGAACAACAGCAGATCAATTTCACTAGTCTAAGATGGGGAAGGTATGGAAAGACAGCAGTTGTTCTGAAAAAAATCTGGAGGTTTTAGCAGACAACAAACTCCAGATGAGTCAGCATTGTGATGCAGCATAGAAAAAAATCTAATGTGACCTTAGGTAGCAGCATTAAGACAGGCAAACCTTCCAGGAATAAGAAGGTGAGAGACCCAGTATATCCTACCCTCCTAAGACCTCATCTAGAGTATTGTGTCCAGTTCCATGGCCAATGGTTGAAGGATGTTGGTAAATTGGAGAGTCCAGAGAAGGTAACTAGGAGTCTATGTCAAAGGAATGATGGGGATGGGATATGAATGGCTAAAAGGAAAAGACCATGTCTTTGGGATCTGGAACCCCAAAAGGATAAGCCTCTAGACTTTCCCATGTAGCCCAGATCCCTGGCATTTGCCTGGGGCACCTGGCCTTTCCCAGTTAATAATCCATTCCCTCATTGTCTGCACCTAGCCTCACCCTAGACTTCTGCTCCTTGATTTCATCTAGACCCCTTCCATGTGGTCCAGGTCCCTGGCATTCACCTGGGGCACCCAGCCCTTCTGAGCCTTTCCTTCTGGGTCCTTCTCTGTTACTTCTCAGTCTCCCCAGACTACTTGGGCACTCCAAGATCCTCCCTATAGTCTTTCTGTATATAAGGTCCATCTTACCCCTGTAGGGTTAATGGGATATAAGGTCTTACATGCCCATTAATAGGTCTCAAATGGAGCCCTGGCTCAGAGCCAGTTAGGCTCTGAGCCCCAGGGATTCCCACACCTTTTTGATTAAGTGCTGATTTCCAGGCTGCTCTTAGACTGGCACTAAGCCAATCAAGTGCTGAAAATGGTATATATTATATTGCTTGAAGGGAAAGGCATGACCTGAGAGAGAAGAGGGTGGAAGGAGGAACTTGCCTAGGGCAACTTGCTTGGAGACTCTCCAACTTGGAGGAGGCTTGATGAAGAGAATGCTTGAGATGATGGTGTTCCCTGGATTGGTGATGAGTACTTTGCTAAATCTTGCCTTTTGGTACCCTAATAGTGATGTTTCAAATAAATGTTTTGATTTGATCCTGGATCAAGAGAGTTAATTATATTTTGTGAGCCAACCCTGGAAATACATATGTATATTCATAGCAGCTGCTATGGGTATCGCATTGGTGTTACAGCCCCTCCCCCTCCATTAAATTTCTCAATTCCTTAAGAATCTGACCTGCTTTTAATAGTGATACAAATGCTCATATTCCTTAAGAGTATGGAAAATGTCAAGGTTCTTAAAATCTGGCCAATAGAGTAAATTCTTAAAATCTCACCTACCAAGACTAGTGTTCTAATAAGCCTTATCTCTGTCAAGAACTAATAAGAGGGCTGTTGTGTAACAGGAGGGCATGCATTTGTAGTGCACTCAGTTAGCACACTTACATGAGTACCTCCGGTGGTATTCAGTGGTATCAGAGAAGAAATAGAGAAGGTAGATTGTGGCAATGATTCAGGGTTGATTGACAGGGAGTGAATGGTGGTAACACAAAGGATTGATACATTCTGGGGTAAAGGAGAGCATATAATTGAAGAGATTGACAATATGGTTAAGACTAAAGAGAGGAAACTGGAGCAGGGAGGAGATACTAAAGACTGGAGAAGAGACTTCATGGCACCCAAGATGAACCATGAAGGAAGAGAAAAATTTGAACGGGTGGAGATGAGGAGAAAATGCATTCCAGGCATATTGCTGACCCTGATTTATGAGATTATGGTTAGAACACTGCAGAGAGGAGTCAGACTGGCTGGGGGCTGGGTGTAATGAAAGAGAACCAGAGGAGATCTTTCCTGAAGTGCCCCAGGGAATTGCACTTGGCCCTATGTTCTTTAACATTTTATCAATGACCTGAATCAAGGCATAAATGGGCATTAAAATAAAGGCCTAGATTACATGCTTATCACATTTTCAGATTGAATAAGAGAAGGCAGCATGATGTAGAATATAATGTATAGGTCTGGTGCCTGAGAGGCTCACATACCAGCCCTGACACTTGCCAGCTCTGTGAATGACCTTTAGCAAGTTTGTTAATAAACTGGTAGATGAAGGGAATGCTGGGTATTTCAGCAGTCTGACTAACTTTCCTAAGCTTCGTTTTCCTCATCTGTAAGATGGGGATACTTGGAATACTTACCCTCAGGAGGTTGTTGTAAGGATCAGAAGAAATGTTTGGTCGATTCAGGTTGTGTTCAGATTGGAACTCAGGAAGATGACTCTTCCTAACTCCAGGCTCAGTACTCTATCCACTGTGTCCCCTAGCTTTCCCATCAGAAGAAATAGTAGATTTTTAAAAAATTTTTTAAAAAGTAAGATGATATATTACTGGGAGGGATAGCTGACATGTGAGATCACAGGCTCAACAGCCAGAAAGAGATCAAAAGGCTAGAAAAATATTTGGCCCAATTTAATAAAATAAGATTTAATAGGGAAAAGTGTAAAAATTTTACACTTTGGCTAAAAAAAGAAATCAGCTTCTAAGCTTGAAAGATGGTAGGAAGGGCAGAAGACAGAAATGATGAGGGACAGAATTTCAGACACAATAGTATTCTATTGTGTACCATAACTTGTTCAGCCATTCTCTAATTGATGGGCATCCCCTCAGTTTCTAATTCACAAAAAGAGCTCTTTTAAATATTTTTGTACCTGTGGATTCCTTTCCTTTTTCTTTAATCTCCTTGGGGTGTAAACCTAATAGCTGTACAGCTGGGTCAAAGTGTATGAACAATCTTATAGCCTTTTGGGCATAGTTCTAAATTATTCTCCAGAATGGTTGGACCAGTTCACAATTCTGCCAACAGGGCAATAGTGTACCTATTTTCTCACATCCCCTCCAGCATTTTACATGTTCATTTTCTTTCATCTTATTTTATCTGATGAATGTGAGATGATCCCTTAGAGTTGTTTTAATTTGTATTTCTCTAATTATTAGTGATTTAGAGCATTTTTTCATATGTCTATTGGTAGCTTTGATTTCTTCTTATGAAAACTTCCTATTCATATCCTTTGACCATTTATCAATTGAAGAATTCTCTTATTTCTATAAATTTGACTCAGGTCCCCATATATTGTCTCATTTACCTTCTAACTCTCCATGTCTACAAGTTACTTCCCTACTGCCTACAAACATGCTCATGTCTCCGCTATCCCCCCCCAAACCCTAACTTGATCCTTCCATCCCCTCTCTAACCATTGTCCTATATCTCTTCTGCTTTTTATGGCCAAACTCCTTAAGAAGGTGATCTACTTCCTCTCCTCTCACTGGCATCCAGACTCACCGATGCCAAAACAACCCTCCCTAAAGTTACCAGTGGTCTCCCCATTGGTAAACTCCAAAGCTTTTTCTCTTCTTGTCCTCAGCACTCTCTTCTGTCTAGGTTTTCAGGACACCATTCTCTCCTAGTTCTCCTTCTACCTCTCTGACCATTACTTATGAGCCTCCTTTTTTGGATCTTTATCCAAGTCATGGTCACTGACTATGGGGGTCTACCCTGGACCTTCTTTTCTCCCTCCACACTACTTCATTTAGTGATTTTATCAACTCCCAGGCATTTACTTATCATATTTATGCTGATGATTTTTGAATCCACCTATCCAGCCCTAAACTCTATGTTAAGCTCTATTTTTGATGGCTCTTGGGTGCTTGGATCCCAATTCCAAGATCACATTTCTCCCTAGCTTCAAAACACTATCCCTGACAGTTTTTTTCCCCAGCCCAAGGACACTATACCTAGCAATAACTTAGTAAGACAAACTACCTTTCTCCACAGTTACTCACCAGTGGGCCCCATGTTTTACTAAACAAACTGTCTTTCCCCATCACAAGAACAAGCTGACCTCTGAAGAAATTCTCTTGTAAAAACAGGACTATCTTATAACCACAGAATTATCATGTATTGATTCCCAAAGTTATCATATTCAGTCCAGAGGTCAAGTTATAGATATCAACTCTGAAAGCTATCTTGCTACAGACGTAACAGACCAAAAATACACCCCTCAGAAACCTTTTCCCTTGGTTTCCAGTAGTGAGTGACGCCTGTGACCAAGGTTATAAGTCATCACCCAATGAGCACATCTGCCAGATAATCCACTACTTTTCTTTAGCATTATTCCTGTTAAGTGACAAGTTTCTTAAGGAGCTCTGCCCACCATGTTGGCATTACAATAAACCTTTGCCACCTTGACTTAAAAAATGCTAGAATCCATGAATTCAATCCAGATGACCCTCTCCTGTACTTCAGTCCTTGAACCCCTTAAACCACACCATTTTCACATCTTCAGCTGCTTTTTAGAACTTGAACTAGATGTCCAGTGGACAGCTTAAACTATGTCCAAAAATGAACTCATATCTTTCTCTTTCAACCTTTTCCTATTCCCTGTTATTCTTAAAGGCACCACCATCCTTCCAATCTCTCAGACTTACAACCTAAGTGTCATTCTCAAGCCATCCCTATCTCTTATCCTCCTCTTCCCCATCATATCCAGTCTGTGTACAGATCTCTGTTCTGCTACTGGTATTTCTCTTGGAGTTGTTGGGAAGCAATATCAACTGTTCCTTAGCCCTTTCTGAGGTCACACTAGCTCTCAGGTAGATGACCTCTTCCAGGTGAAGGATCAGCCTATTAAGGAGGACTCTGGCAAGAATCTTGCCAGCAATGACTAAGAAAGAGACCCCCCTGTTATTGTCACAGAACAATCTATTTCCTTTACCTTTATAGAGATGGACAATGGAGACATCCTTGAACTCCAAGGGGATAACCTCCTCTTGCCATATAATCTGGAAAATTTCAGTCAGCTTTTGTATGAGCAATGGACCCCCTTCCTTGTAAATATCAGAAATAGAATCAGCACCAGGTGCTTTGCCACATGAAAGGAGCCTAATGGCATTCAGGACCTCTTCTTCACTTGGAGCTTCAGCTAGGGAGGGGTTGACTTCAACCTGAGGTAAATGGTCAATGGCATCAGCATTGATTGATGATGGTCTGTTGAGAACACTATGAAAGTGTTGAACAGCCTATCTCTCTAGGATCATGTCCTTACCATGAACATTTGTAGATATGACCAAGGCCTTTGATACTGTTAGTCGTGAGGGCTTATGGAAAATTACGTCAAAATCTGGTAGCCTGGAGAAGCTCATCAGCAAAGATAGTAAAGGGCCTTGAGTTCATGCCATATGAAAATCCCTGGTGCTGGTGACTTACTTTGTCATACTTCCCTAGAATAAAATGACTGCCCCACCCTCATTCACGGAGTCTTAATGTTTATACTTGCTCAAGCAAGAATTTTATTTAACCACACTTTTAAGGTTTTAACCTAGTTTGCTTTGTATATGTTTGCACATTGTAAGTTCCCCCATTAGATTGTAAACTCCTTGAAGGCAGGGATTACCTTTTGCCTCTTCTTGTATCCCCATAGTGCCTGGCTCATAGTAGGCACTTAATAAATGTTTTATCAATTGATTACTATGTACGAGGTACTTTGTAAATATTATTTCATTTGATCCTTACAACAAACTTGGGAGGTAGGTGCTATTATATCCCCATTTTACAGATGGGGAAATAGTGATAAAAAAGGTTAAGTGACATGCCCAGGTTCAGCTAGTAACAGAGATAAAAAGCTTAAGTGACTTGCCTGGGTTCACACAGCTAGTAAATGTCTGAGGTTGGATTTGAACTTAGGTCTTCTGATCCCAGGCCCTGAGCTCTCTCTACTTTCACCACCTAGTGGCTTCAGGTGAGCAAGACTGTTCACCATACAAAGTACTTTCATATGCACTGACTCATCTGATCTTCATAATAGCTTGATAAAGCCATCGGTATAAATATAATTAGCCCCATTTTGTAGATGAAGAAACTGAGACCCAGATAAATAGAGATTTGCCCAAGTTTACCTGGCTAGTAAAGGGTAGAGATGAGACGTAACAGAAGTCTCCTTCCTCGTCCCAAGTACTTTCCACCACACCTTTCAAAATAAGGATAAATTGTTCTTCCATGTGTAGCCCAGGCTCTGAGGACCTCAATCAGAAGGAAAAAAAAATTATCCATGGGAAATCTTGTTGTGTTTGTCCTTCGTTTTTGAAGAGGACCACGACATCAGGGAGACAATGACATGACTTGCAGTTGACTTTGATTTGAGTGAGGGAGGCCTCACTTTCTCCTCTAGAGCCATCTGGGTCCAGTGGCCACATATTCATCAGGACAACTGGAGATGGCCCAGATGCAATAGGTGACCCTGAACCTTTCAGGCTAAGGCCTTTTCAGGTTTTCACTTTGAGTGGGATAAAGCCTATTCAGTGAATAAATAGGCCTCTTTAAGAAGGTGAGTCAAAGGATGGTTCCCTTAATAAAAAAAAAAAAAATCAAACGGAGGGGAAGACTGTCAGCGTTGCTGGCCAAGACAACTAGTTACTATTTATATTCACTCTGAGACAGGAGGTTCCCCCAAAATTGCGATTAAGTGGAGCTTGGACAGGGACCTACTGTTGTCCAGTCGATGAACTCCCGGAGTGAAACGAGTTTAAGGTTTGATTTTTGAAAAAAGAGGAAGGAAGGAAGGAAGGAAGGAAGGAAGGAAGGAAGGAAGGAAGGAAGGAAGGAAGGAAGGGAGGGAGGGAGGGAGGGAGAGAGGGAGGAAGGGAGGGAGGGAGGAAGGAAGGAAGGAAGGAAGGAAGGGAGGGAGAAAAGGAGAGAAGAAAGAAGGGGGAAAGGGAGGGAAGAAGGGAGGGAGGGAGAAATCTAGCCAGTAAACCCCAAATTAACTGGGCAGCTTTCGGCCATTAAAATTTACCTTCCTTCCGAGAGGAAGCGGGAGAGGGACAGGGACAGGGACAGAAAGAGGGAGCGGGAGAGGGAGGGGATGAGCTCAGTTACCCAACTGGCTGGGTCCTCATTAGGACAGCTCGCACTACTCCCATATGGTGCTTGTCCTCGGTTCTCAAAGAGGACCGAGTGTCCTCGCGGTTCCCTCCCGGGGCGGCGGTGTCCCCCGTCCCCATGTCGCTCCGCCCTGCCGCCAGGGACCCCGGGCTCTTGAGGGCAAAATTACTCTGTATTTAAAATCTGGAAATATTGTGGAAGTCAAGAAATGGAAAACAGCGAATGTCTCTATATGTCTACAAGTAGAACTTTAATATGAAAAGCCTTTAAAAAAGAAAAGGGAAGGATGTCCTTTCAGTTTTAGAAAGAATGATGTACTTGGGCCATAAATCTGTGCCTTGTTTGCTTTGGACTACGTGCCTCTAGCACACAGTGTCCTGGAGAGCCAGTTGAGCGAGACGAGACCCTGACAGGTGACCTAGAATGTGTAATGCTTGGTCATCCTTGGCCAGAAGAGGGAGATCCGGCAGCCACAAGGCTTTGTTTGCAGTTGTTGACAAGAAGGCCTTTAAACTCCATTGGGTCTGAGGGTTTGCATACACGTCAGACAGCTGGGGGAAGGGAATGGGGATAAGGAAGGGAGGTAAAAAAAAAAGGGGATATAAAGCGGGGGAGGCAAAAGCGGGGGGGAGGGGGGGGAGGAGTCCGGAGGAGGGCAGCAGCAAAGCAAGGAAGCTGACAGGGACCGAATCTAAAGCCGGCAGAAATTCCAAGAAATCTCCCCATCCTCTGCCTGGACAGGCCACATTTGGAGTATTGTACTTCAGAGCATTTTCTTTAAGGAGTGATAGTGATAATTGGGACTAAGAGAACCCTGAACCCAGTCAGAGGACTTGCATTTGAATCCTGATACTGCTGCTTAAAACTCGATGGGTCATTTAGCAAGTTACTGGACTTCTTGGGACCTGGTTCTTCTGTTAAATGAGGGTTTCTTCATCGGGGGTCTGAACTTTTTTTTCTTAAAAATTTTTTTGATAACTGTTTCAATATAATTAGTTTTCTTGGTAATTCTATGCATTTTATTTTATATATTTATGGTGATCTCTAAAGTCTCTTCCAACTTTATTCCAATGATTATGAGTCTATGAGTGCAGAAGAAGGTGACCAGGATGGTATACCACACACAAAGATGGATTCACTTTAATTCATTTCAGTTCAATTCTATTCAGTTCAAAGAAGCAAACATTTATTGAGTGCTAGGTGGCCTAGGGGATAGAGTGCTGGGCCTGGAGTCAGGAAGACTCATCTTCCTGAGTTCAAACCTGGTCTCAGACACTTATTAATTGTGTGACCCTGGGCAAGTCACTTAACCCTGTTTTCTTCAGTTTCCTCATCTAGAAAATGAGCTGGAAAAGGAAATGGCAAACCACTCCAGTATCTCTGCCAAGAGAACTCCAAATGGAGTCATGAAGAGTCTGACTAAAATGACCAGACAACTACAAGAACAACCAACCTGTGTTCTGAGCCCTATGCTAGATATTGGGAGAGATACAAAGTTTAGCTAAGACAAAGGGTCCTGCCTTTCTGGAGGGAAGTCTATTCTGAGGGAATCTGAGACATTTAACCTGGAGAACAGAGGACTTAGGGATGCCATAATCATTGTTTTTAGATATTTGAAGGGCCATCTTATGGAAAAGGAATTAGATGTGTTCTCTTTGGCCTCAGAGGGTAGAATAATGGGCTGAAATTAAAGGGAGACAGTTTTTGTCTCCGGGAAAGTAGGATATTCCTGATGATAAGAGGTGTCCAAAAATAGAACAGGCAGGCATGGTAGGTGGTTAATATCCTGACTAGAGGTAGAATTGAAACAGAGGGTGGACAAGCAATTCTCAAGGAAAGTGGATGCTTGTTTAGGATGGTGGTTGGAATGGTTGGCCACCATGGTCCTTTCCACCTAAGATGTGCCCTGATTCTGTTAAACTTGGAGACTCCATGACTCTTGAATTCTTTATATCAATTTCCCAATAATAATACTTAGTTATTATTGGCAGCCTCTCTATGAGGTTGAAGAAAAACTTGTAAAAAAAAAAAAAAGACTTACCTAATGAAGCTAGAGGAAGAAATAGATATGGAAGAAGGAGGTGATGTACCCAACTGTCACAAAGGGAGCTTCTGGCACAGCTGGATTTGTAACCAATGGCTCTTAGTCACAATACCATATAGTCATAACATACTCTGTGAGCCTACAGCCCTCCAAAGAATAGACAAATTCCAGTATTAACATAAAGAGTAACTTAGATAAATATATATAGAGAATATATAATTATTTATTATTAGAGTTGGAAGAGACTTTAGAGATCACCTAAGCAAACCATTCACTTTACACATTTGGAAACTGAGGCCAGAAAATCTAAGCCAGTTGCTAGCGAGTCTGGGGAGAGGGCCGAGGTCTCCTGATGCCCATCCAATGATTGTGTCATTTCAATTTAACCCCAGACCCTCTCTGCACATACAATAGCAACAGTTTTTTTAAGGTGTTAAAATTAATATAGTATGGTAATAAATAATATATGTAATTTAAAAAATAAATTCCTATAACACACACATATTCCTTGTGTCCAAGATGCCCATGGAGTGAAGGGCCCATATTAATTTTAGAGAGTATCATACTTCTTTACTTGAGTGGGTCCATTCCATCTTGGCCTAAAACCTGAGAAAAATGTCTTAATTTGACAGCCATGTCCTGTAAAGATTCCAGTTATATGGCTCTGATTACTTCAGGTTTTTTCTAAATATTTTCTACTCATAGAATCATTGGATCTGAGAGCTGGGACAGACCTCAGATGTCATTCAGTCCAACCCCTAAATTAGCAGAAACCTTCTGTATAATGTATCTGACAAGGAACCCTCCAGCAAGGGAGGTGGGTAGGGAATTCACTTTTTCCTAAGGCAACCCATTAATCATTAGGGAAGTAAGTGTTCCTTATTATTAAGCTGAAATTTGGCCTTTTTGTAACTTCTCTCCTCCCTCCCATCTTTGCCTTCTAGGCTTAAAAAAAAACAAATCTCATTCTTCTTTCTCATGACAGCCCTTTAGATCCTTGAAGATCCCTGCCATGTTCCTCCTCAATCTTCTTTTCTCCAGGCGGGACATATGCATTGCTTTAATCAATCTTCACAAGGCATGGTTTTGATTCCTCTCAACCTTCTAGTTTCCCCTGTCTCCTAAAACTGAATTCAGTAGTCCAGAGGTGGTCTGGTCAGGGCAAAGTACAACTGAATTTTGACCTGCAATGTTCTACTCAACGTTTTGATATTTCAAGAGATCTATTGTCTCATCAGTGTACTCCCTCCAAAATGCAGATTGCAACCCAGTCATAGCTGCCTATCTTGTGTAACCTTTGTCCATATACTCCTGTAAATCTTTCTGGGTGAGGGGAGTGAGTGGGGGTGGGAGGGGTACCCAACATGGCTCTCACTTTCTTTACATTGATTGTGCTGATGCCAAATGGAGTTAACCTTTAATCAGCTCTCAATCCCACAATTTGCTCAGCCTGTCTTGTTTTCTGTTCATCCATATCCTTAATGCTCTCCTTTACTTTGTTTCTCCTATGTAATTTCTCATTTGTTATACACTTTAGCTTGCTATATTGTGTGTATATGTATGTATATGTGTCTATTTACACATACAAACAGAATAAGGTAACATTTGGGTTTTTCCCCTGCTATATTACCCTATGGATTCATACCTGGTTTGCCATTTCCTTCTCCTGCTCCTGTTACAGATGAGGAACGTGTGTTTTTGGTACATCAGATCCTCAGGCTTTAAGACATGAATTGTTATCTAGCAAAGGAACTCCAATTTTATCCTAGTATAGTTGATTTATAAAGTCAAATGTTGAAAACTTTACAAAATTGCATCTTAGGAGTTTTTTGGGGTTTTTTTTGAAGGGCAATTGGGGTTAAGTGACTTGCCCAAGGTCACACAGCTAGTTTGTTTTGTGTTAAGTGTCTGAGGCTGGATTTGACCTCAGGTCCTCCTGACTCCAGGGCCAGTGCTCTATTCACTGAGCCACCTAGCCTCCCCCATCTTAGGAGTTTCACTTCATTATTTAATGATGTCAAGGCTTTTTTAGATTTCTGCCTTTTAGGTATACCACCCAGTTTTGTATTATTTACATATGTGACAAACATCCCAAATCAAGACACTAGCTGTGTGACTCTGAATAAGTCACTTATTGACTAACTTTTGTCTGCCTCAATTTCCTTAACTGCAAAATGGGAATAATAACAGAACCAACTTCACAGGGTTATTGTGAAGATCCAATAAGATAATTGTAAGGTATTTAGTTTGACTCATAGTAGGTGCTTTTAAAATACTTACTCCTTTGACCCTTCCCTCCCCCGCTCACACCCCCCATCTAAATAACTGATCACAATTTTTTTTTTTGCTTTTTTTGGGGAAAGCAATGGAGATTAAGTGACTTGCCCAAGGTCACATGGCTCGTAAGTGTTAACTGTCTGCGGCTGGATTTGAACTCAGGTCCTCCTGACTCCAGGGCCAGTACTCTATTCACTGTGCCACCTAGCTGCCCCAACTGATCACAAATTTAAATATAACAAAACTGAAGACTGAATTCTGTGGAACTCTATTAGAAAGATAACTCATGGGCGGGGCGGAGCCAAGATGGCGGAGTAGAAACAGCACTTTCAAGGTGCTCTGCCCCACACCACTTCCAAACTATGTAAAAAGGGACTCTGAACAACTTCTGGAACCCCAGCACCCACAGAATGACACAGAGAAGCTAACCTCCCACTGAGGACAGCCCAGCAGCCCTACGGGGAGGGCCAGCACAGCGCTCTGGGAGCCGACAGCCCAGCTTGTGGAGAGCCGAGCCCGGGTCCACGTGAGCCGCAGTTTTAGCCCCAGGGCGGCCGGGCCAGCAGCTGGCTGGAGGGACCCTAGAACACCAGCAGCTGTGGAGATTCCAGAATTATCAACACATATATGCCTAGGACAAAGTAAGAGGTTAGTGCCCTATGGACTTTGGGACCAGTATTTGGGGAACGCATTGGCTTCCTCCCCTGGGGGCTAGAAACCGGTGAGGAGACACTCGCCATTTTGCAGCTTCAGTGGCAGCATCAGCTCCTGGCCTGTGAACTGTAGGGAGATCCAGCGATCAGTGTTGGAAGTTAATCGCTCTTGCTTTAACCTGCTTGGATCTAGATTGCGATCTTGGGGGAGGTCTGGGGTGGGCGTCCAACTTGCCAGAACCAGAAGTTGTGAAGACCCCAACACTGGTACAGAAGCTCCCCTGTCTGGTGGCAGAGTCCTACTGGGCAACAAGCCCAAAAGTCAAGTAATTAAGTGGCAACATGCCTAGGCAAAGGAAACAAAATAAGCAGAAAAATGCAACATTAGACTCCTATTTTGGGGGCAAAGAGGATTGAAGCAGGGAACAGGAGGAGGACTGTGAGGTCAGAAATCCTGTTCTAAAAGCCCCAAAGGAAAATATGAGTGGGTTACCATAGAGGACCTTAAGAAGCAGATAAGAGAAGTGGAGGAAAAATTAGGAAGAGAAATGAGAAGGATGCAGGAAAAGTATGAAATGAGGGTCAACAGCCTGACTGAGGAAAATAACACCTTAAAAAATAGACTGGCAAAGGAGGCCCAAAAGGGCAATGAGGAGAAGAATGCCTTAAAAAGCTGACTTTGCCAGATGGAAAAAGAATCTCAAAAGCTCACTGAGGAGATTCATTCCTTCAGAGTTAGACTGGAGAAAATGGAAGCTAATGACTTTATGAGAAATCAAGATGCTGTTAAACAGGTCCAAACAAATGAAAGAATAGAAGGCAATGTGAAATATCTCATGGGAAAAACCACTGACCTGGAAAATAGATCCAAGAGAGATAATTTAAAAATTATTGGACTACCTGAAAGCCATGATCAAAGAAAGAACCTAGAAATCACCCTTCAAGAAATTCTTAAGGAAAATTGACCTGATGTTTTAGACCCAGAGGGCAAAATAGAGGTTGAAAGAATCCACAGATCACCTCCTGAAAAAGATCCCAAAAAGAAAACTCCCAGGAATATTATAGCCAGGTTCCAGAATCCCCAGATCAAGGAGAAAATACTACAAGCAGCCAGGAAGAAACAATTTCAGTATTGTGGAAACACAATCAGAATAGCACAGGACCAGGCAGCTTCTACACTGAACAACTGAAGGGCATGGAATATGATATTCCAGAGGGCAAAAGAGCTAGGATTAAAGCCAAGGGTCACCTACCCAGCAAAACTGAGTATTTTCTTTCAGGGGAAAATATGGTCATTCAGTGGAATAGAGGACTTTCAAGCATTCTTAATGAAAAAACCGGAGTTGGATAGAAAATTTGACATCCAGACACAAGAAGCAAGAGATGCCTGAGAAGGTAATCAGGGAAAAGAAATCAAAAGGAACTTATCAAAGTTGACCTATTTACATTCCTACATGGAAAAACAATAACTATGACTGATGAAACCTTTCTCAGTATGAAAATAATTGAAGAAGGGTATATGGGCATATGAATACATCTGTGAATGTGTGTATATATGTTTACAGTTATATATGGATAGAGGGCATAGGTTGAATTTGTTGGGAAGGGATGATACTTAAGGGGTGAAATTATGAGGTGAGAGAGGAAAGTGGCAAGAGGAGATGGGGAGAGACAGGGTAGGGTAAACTATCTCATGTAAAAGAAGCAAGGGGTAGTGGCTGCAGGGGAGGGGAAGAACAGGAAGGGAAAAAGGCAAAACCATATTCTCATTGAATTTGGCTCAGGGAGAGAATGACATACATACTAAATGGAATATCTCACCCTGCTGGAGAGTAGGGGGAAGTGGGATTGATGGGGTCCTTGGGATATATCAATCTGTAACATCAGTTTGTAAGTGGGGTGCTTTGGGATCTATGTCTGTAAAATCAATTTGTAAAAGCAGTCTGTAAGATCACATTTCTACCCCCCCAGCCTCAGAGCATTGACTCTGCCCCTTCCCCCTTCCAGCACTCTGCCCAGCAACAACTCATGACCTGTTTATCTATGCTTGAAACAATAAGTTATGTAAATGCTATCTCCATTAGTTAGAGTGGCCAGCCCCACCAGAAATTCTTCAATACCTTATCTATAGGGTAACTCCTTAGTCAGTTATATACCCACACTGTCTCTGATGACCTTGGTGGGAGGCAGACTGGGCACTCTTTAGTGAAGTGTCAGGCCTAAAACCACACCTCCAGCTAGCCCCGCTTGAGCTATTTCCCAGTGAATCATGGGCAATACACCTGCACAGTTGATATTAAAAGTCCTTTGAGCACTGACCACTCCTTAACTCCTCCCTGATCCCACCCTTACTCGCCTAGTTAGCATAATTGACACCTTAAAACTATGCCTGCAGCCTCTGCAAGTTTGCAGGTTCCATAAGAATCTAGCCCGCTGTTCTCTACTGCGTAACAATAAACTTTACAATTTCAGCTTCAAAGTTTGCTTGAGCCTGGTGAATTCCTTCCAGACTGGATGCCAGGAGAGGTATCCCTGGCAGAACCACGTACCCTCCCCCCCTCCTTATCACTCTTCCCTCTTCAGGATGAGAGAGGGGATGATGGAGGGGAGGGCATTCTGGGGGGAGGGAAGGCTGGAAGTACCCACTATAGAAGAGGGACAGGATCAAAGTAGGGAATGGACCAGGTGGGGGGTGGGATGGGTGGGAGGGAATTATAAGCAGCCTTGTACAATATATCTACTATGGTAATGTTGTGCATAGCTATACATGTTCAACACATACTGAATTACTTATCTTCCCAGAGAGAATGGGTGACAAGGGAGGAAGGGAATGGATCTGAAATTCGAGGTCTTAAAATTAAATGTTTCAAATATATATAAATATTATTATTAATACTATTTTGCATGTAATTGGGAGATAAGATGTGCAGGCATTGGGGCACAGAGACTCACCTTGCTCTAATGGAAAAGTCGAAGCAGGTATGGGAGAAGATATGGGAGAGAGCAGATTGGATGAGGGGATATTTTGTGGGACTGCTATTCTGGGGTGGTGGGTAGGGGAAAAATGGGGAAAAAATTGTAACTCAATATCTGGCGGAAATAAATGATGTAAACCAGAAATTAATAAAGCATTTGTTAAAAAAAAAAGAAACACAGTTCATCTGAGTGTTTATTACTACTTTTTGGGTCCAGTAATTTAACCATTCCCAATCCTATTTAAATGTGCTATTATCCAACTCATTTCTTCATTTGTGTAACAAAGATGTCTCAGGGAATTTTCTCAAATACTTTGCTGAAATCCAAGTATTTGGTCTATTGCATTTATGTCTAATGATCCTGTCAAAAAAGGAACTGAGATTAGTTTAGAGCAACCTCTTCTTCAAGCTGTTGAGTCATTTCAGCCATTTCAACTCTTCATGACTCCATTTGGATTTTTCTTGGCAAAGATACTGGAGTGGTTTACCGTTTCCTTCTCCTGCTCCTGTTACAGATGAGGAACTGAGTCATGGTCACCCAGCTTCTAAGTCTCTGAGGCCAGATTTGAATTAAGGAAGATGAGTCTTCCTGACTTCAGGCTTGGCCCTCTACCCACTGTGCCATCCAGCTCCCTTTGTCTTAATGAAGCCATACTACTTTTTAGTGATGACCCCCTTTTTCTAAATGTTCACAAACATCACTTTAATAATATGTTCTAGAATTTTACCAGAAGTCAAAATCAAGCTCAGCAGTCTATGGTTTGAAAAATCCAAGTTTCTTCTTTTTGAAAATCAGGACCAGGAGTTCATGCCTCCAGTAATGGAGCACCCATTCTTTTCTCCATAGTTCTCCACATAACAGTAATAGGACAGAAAAACTTTGTCACAAACATTTCTGCTAAAAGTCTACAATCCACCATTTACAAGGAATTAGCACAAATTTCAAGAGTAAGATCCAAACCCTTATAAGTAAGTGATGAAATATACATATTATATATAATATATAGGTGTATATATATCAACAGTTATTATAATTAGAAACATAAACTATCATGTCCCAAGTGTTCACATTCTTTAACAATTGGATAAATGCAAATTATAATTACTATGAGATGCTACATTCCACCCATTAAATTAGCAAAAAACATTTTTAAAAAACCTTAAAATTCAGTGCCGATGAATCTGTGTATTAATAAGCATACTTTATTTAGCTGGTGGAGTTGCATATTGTAGCAGTCTTTTTGGTGAGTGATATAGAAATAAATACAAATAAAAGCTATCAAACTGTGATGCAGTGATCTTATTTATAGGACTATACTGTAAAGATAGTGTTTAAGAGGGAGAAAAGTCCCATCTGCACAAAAATATTCCTAGCAGCATTGCTTGTAATAGTAAAATATGAGAAACAGGGCATGAATAATGTATGGAGAATGGCTGAACAAATTGAGGTGCATAAATGTAAGAATACTATGGCGTTGTAAGAAATGACAAAGATGAAGAACCCAAAAGAACATGGGAAGACTTTTAAGTGATACTGAGTATAGAAACCAAAACTAAAACAATAACATACACACTAACTTCAACTAGGCAAGTGACTTTAATAAAATCCAGAAAAATACAATCAAATAGTCAATCAAGAATGCATTTGTTGGGGATGGCTAGGTGGCACAGGGAGTAAGAGTGCCGGCCCTGGAGTTGGGACGACCCGAGATCAGTCCCGGCCTCAGAAAATGAGCACCCACACATAAATAATGACTAGCCGTGTAACCTTGAGCAAGTTACTTAACCTCAATTGCTTTTTTTTTAAAAAAAAAAAGAAGAATGCATTTGTTAAGTGTTAACCATGTGACAGGAATTAAGCTGAGTGCTCAGAAATACAAAGAAAATGCATATACTGTCTCTTCCCTCAAAGACCTTACATACTAATAGAAGAGACAATTAGATCAATATCTGTCAACATACTTCAGCTCCCCAATATGGGATAGGCTATTTTCCCCCCTAGCTTCCTCTAATACTTGGTTAACCAACAAATCCATGTGATTTCTTGGGGGCCTCAGGCTCTTTTGATGTGTCTTTCTGTGCATAAAAGAAGACTGCCTACATAGAGTTAGGGTTCTTCAGACTTGATGGATATTCCAAGGCTGGAAGTCTACATCCTACCCTGTTGATCAAATACATTTCAGCATGGGGATGAGGGAATAGCATTCATCTACTTGAGATAAATACTACATCTTTGTTGAATATCCTTTCTGTACTATGACTAAGTAAACTCCTTTTGTCAACTGTACAATGACCTTAAATGGCTTATTTGATTCTAATATCAGACCATTTGATTCTATATCAGAGCTGTGAGCTGACTCTTGTCAGTCCCAAGCTAAAACAGTCACTTTAGTGGAAGGACATTAGCAGCTAAGGGGACTGGGAAGGGCCCCCTGTGGCACTTGTTCAGTGTCTCAAAGGAAACCTGGCATTGATTCTATGACATGGAGGAGACTAGGGAGAAATTCCAAACATGGGAAAAGGATAATCAGATAGGAGATGCTCTATGAGGAATAGCAAAGAGATTAGTACAGCTGGACTATAGAGTGCTTAAAGAACAGTAACGTGTAAGAAGATTGGAAAGAGAAGGAGTTGTGTTACAAAAAATTCAAAATGTCAAACAGAATTTATATTTAATCATAAAGGTAATAGACAGAACCAATAGAGCTTATTGAGTAGGAAGAGCCATGACTAAGTCTAGGCTTTGGGAAAAAAACTTTGGCTGCTGAGTGTATTAGAGTTGGGAGAGATTGAAGGTGGGAAGACCAATTAGGAAGGAGGCTTTTGAAATAATCTCTGATAAAGGTCTCTGCAAGGGTAGGGGGATGTGAACTAGGGCAGAGGCTTATGGAGTAGATAGCAGGGGACAAATAGAAAGGGGAGAACAAATACAATGGGATAGAAATGACAAAATTTTGTGCCTAAGGTTGTTAACCTGGCTGACTGCCTGTACTTTACAGTGATAGGGAATTTAGGAAAAGGGGTAGGTTTCAGGGAAAAGATAGATGCTGAATTTGAGATGCCTATGGGATGTCTAGTTTGAAATGGTGAATAAGTAGTTTGTAATGTGGGACAGGAAGAAGAAGACCAAAAAATTCAGAAGGAGACATAGAAACAATATAATATTAATTTTTACTAATTAATTTACTAATTTGAATTATTTTATTACTTTTATTAAATAAACGTGAAACAAAGAGCAAATTATGGAACTTAACAATTTTATGAATGCTATTTTAAAATTATTTCCCTTTATGCACTCTATGCTTCAGCTAACTTGGCTTATGAACTATTCCCAGAACTATATATTTTATCACTTTGGTTTGCCATGCTTTTGCGTTGCCTATTCCAGATGCCTGGAAAGCACTTCTGCCTTATCTTTATCACTTAGAATTCCTACTTTCTTTGAAGAAAGCTCAAATCTCACCTCCTACTGGAAGCCTTTCCTGATTGTCCCTCAGTTGTCAGTGGTCTCTCCCTCATTGAATTGGTACCTGTATACAGGCTATGTTCAACCAATAGAACGTAAACTAAGTTAGAAGAGGCACTCTAGTTTTTGTCTTTGATTCTCCCTTTCTCCCTCCCCCACCAGTATGTTTCATATAATAGGCAACAAAAAGATATTTGTTAAATTTAATTGAATTCCCATTTGTGTGTTTGAATGTTTATATTTACTGATAATTATTAAGGTTATAATTGTAATTGAGTTGTAATGATTTGGGGTGTCACAGGAAAACAGGGCAAAGGTCATTATTTTCACCAGCTCTACCTACCCCTTTTCAGTATTACTCCAGAAGTGATATTTTCATGTCATTGGGTAATGATTGGGTTGGAAAGAATCTTCGTAATCCAGCCACCAAGGTCCTTGGTAGTAGAGCTAAATGTAATTCTTCCAGTCTGGGTCCCCTCGCTCTCACCTTGTAGAGGACCCCTGCTTGATTCGAAGTGGACTCTGGTTAGCAACCTGAGTTATTATGAGTTTAAAAGTTTTTAGACTTCACATAGAGTTAACATGGTGAGATTTTGAGTGGCAGTAGGGAAAAGAACCATTTAAAAAGACAGACTTAAAATGAATAAGTGTTTCTGGTTGGAGAATTCAACACAAAAGAACTAATGCTATGTGATAAGATAAAGAACTAGAAGATTCTTTCTTGTAGGGGGGATAAACAACATTACATGTACCATCAGCTAGAGCCCCAGACCTGGAGTCAAGAAGACCTAAGTTAAAATCCAGCCTTAGACACCTAGTAACCGTGTGACCCTGAGTAAGTTAATTAACCCCTGTTTGCCTTGGTATCCTCAACTATAAAATGGGGACAATAATAGTTCCTTTCCCAGAGATGTTGTAAGGATTAAATGAGATAATATTTGTAAAGCACTTAACACAGTACCTGCAAGCCACACAGTAAACACTATATAAATGTTAGCTATTATTAGCTATTATAATTAGTAGCTTAGCAAAGAAGTTGCATTGCCTGCTTATTAACTGACTATGGTAGCAGGTAGCAACAGTAGCTTAAGTGAGGTGATGGGTATACAACAAAGTTGCCTGGCAGAAAGCAGTATAATATCAGCAGGTGACATCTAATATTAGAGGCATGAGTTGTCATTACATATGTGTTCCCTGGCTGTGCACATTTCCTGCATGTGTGCTCCTTATAACATGTTCCCTGGTCATGTGTTCCTTCCATACATGTTCCTCCATGAGAGTTCTTTAGTAGTTCATAATTACTATAAATGATAACTGGTAGGAAAATGTACCCTTCTTTGTAAGAGGGATCTTTCTTGTTGCATTTCCAATGTTTTGTATAATACCTGCACATAGTAGACACTTAAGCAAGAAAGGGTAGAACAAATACAATGCCTGATGACTTATTTTGCTATGATGACAGATTTAATATCTTTTATTTTGAACTAACAAGTTCTCTTGTTAGTCTAGTAAAAGAAACACATCAGTGGGAGCTCATATGATATGATTTTTTGAATGGATATTGACCCATAAAGTGCTTCAAATATGAGGTAACCTGAGAGCCTATTTATAAAGGGTCCCCTAAGTGCTAATAAATGAATGAATGGGTGAGTGAATGAATGAATTAATGACTGGATAATAGCAGCTAAGTGATCGTATTCATCAGGTTTTTCAGTATTCTGGTATATACTTTATCTGGGCCTGTTGACTTTTAATTCATTGAGTTAGTTTCTACATTTATCTTAGGTTTCATTTCCCCCGATAAGCATGTTTTCTTATGTACTGCTGAGTGTGAAGCTCTTTCTCCTTGTTAGGAAACACAATAGCAAACTGGGAGTTAGATAGTTCTGCTTATTTTCCATCATGCATTATCTCTTTCCTTCAAAATAATTTTGAAAGCCTCCTTTGCTGTCCTTAGCCTTCTTCAGAATTCTTAGTCCTCTGTGCTTTACTTAGTGCTCCAAAAATTATTTTCACAGAACCACGACACTCTATTGTACCTGTACTAAATATCCATCATCGTTTCTATCTCTTACACTTGTCTTCTAAAAATGCAACTTGATTAATCTAGTCCTTGTACATTTAATTCAGCAAATATTTCTTAAATGGCATGTATGTTCTAGGTCCTGTGTTTAATGCTTGGGATACAAAGGTAGGGGAAAAAAATTCTTGCTCTTAAGGACCTTCCATTCTATTAGGGAAAAACAACAGGTTTAACAAACTGAGTTAAATGGAAAATACGTACATCCTCATTCATGGTGGAAGGGCACAATGAAGTGGTGGGATCAAGAGAAGCTTCTTAGAGGAGATAGCCATTGAGCCAAAGTTTGAAGGAAGGTAGGGATTCATGGAGATGGGCAACAGCCGGCAAAGGCACAGAGATGGGAAAAAAGAAGAGTGAGGATGGTAAAAAGCCATTAGGTTGGAAATAATGTCTGAAAGGGAGTAATATGCAACAAACCTAGAAAGATAGGCTGGAAGCTAGATTGGGAAGGACTTGAAAAGCCCCACAGATGAGGCCACATCTGTCTCTTTAGATAAAGCCTCCTTTTACTTATTCAAAGGAGTCACTTGTGTTGTGTCCTCAGAATTTCACTCTTGAGGGTGTCCTATATTCCTCTCAGGACAAATTCTGCTATAGGTTTTTAGGCCATGAGACCCTATGAATTTTTTTTCTGAACCCTTAAAAACTGATTTACCCCAAATAGGTTTTTTTGTTTGTTTGTTTTGCTTTGTTTTTTATCAAAAACTCTGAAATTTTATGGTCATTTTCTCCCAAGTTTTCCTGTTTCAGGATCAGGCCCAGAATAGTAAGTAGCCTTAATGTTCAACCTCCTCCACTTTTAAAAAAACAAGATGAGCATTAAATCAAGTCCAGTTGATCAGCTGCTGGTTTGTTAGAAGAGTTAGCAAGATGTCCCACCTCATGGCCAGAGCACTGAAGCCACCCATCACTGCTATACAATGCTTCCATATAAGGTTTACAAGGAGTTTCCCAAACTCATTGTCCATGTTCCCACAGTCAAACATAGAGCTACTTTATTTTTTATTGTAGATAATCATCTTTCTGAGTTGAAGATGAACAATGACTGATGAATTTGTTGTTTATTGTTTCACCTTCATTCTCAAAGAGAACCAATAACATCAGGAGGTAATGTCTTGACTTGCAAGTGAATTGGATTTAACTGAGGAAGGGCTATGCAAAGTCATCATCAGCTTTGCTCACTCCTCCAGGGTCATCTGAGTCCAGTGTCAAGGAATAGGTCAGAACAACTGGCAATGGCCCAGGATGCAGTTGAAGACTTTAACCTTTATAAACTAACTTTCCCAGGTCTCAGTTTGTCTGAGGCAACACCCATTCAGTGATTTAAGGCCAGGTAAGAATTGAGACAAAAGATGGCCTAGTTTGCCTACTCAAAAGAAGCAATCTAGGAAGGGTGAATTGTTAACAGATGTAAAAAAGTATATCAGTGGAGTGTACTGATAAATGTTCAACACCTGGCTCTCCAAAAAAAAAATAATAATTAAGTGTCCCCATGGTACACTTTTTGGTTTAATCTGCATTATTAGCATTTTATCCATCACTTTCTTAAATCTAGACAATCAACAAAATAAGAAATCAAGCCCTGATTTGTAGCATTTGTTGATTCCCAAGGTGTAAATGTTCACATTGAAAATTTAACAACCAGCCACCAAGACTTATGAGCCCTCTCCAGCTCATATACAAATTATATTAGCTTGAGAGTCAGGAGCCCTATTTCTTTAAACCCTGAGATCACCACTCTGGAACTGGAAGGGATCTTCTTATTTTAATTCTGCCATTAAATAGTTGTATTATCTTACTTTCTATAACATAAGAGTGTTGAGGTGGGTTATCTCTAAGATGCCTTTTAAGTCCCCGGAGATAACTACCACCACCACCCAGAGAACAATAATGAGAGAATGAGTTGAGTTCACTGAGGAAGTAAGGCAGGGGAAGAGAAAGTGTCTTCTTCAATGACCATCTTGTTTATTTATAAGGCTGAGCCAGAGGTTCAGAGTATGTACTCAGATAAGAGGTTACAGGCCACAGACAACTGTGGCCTGTGTCAGAGAGAAAACCACCCCATCCCACGGTCATATCACCCCCTGGTGGAAAAATATTATATCACCATTAAACATATGTAGGGTTGTCTACTTTTATTATAGAAGTTTAGAGTGGAGAACACCTAGTTCAGAAGTGTTTTGGAGGCAGCTTGGACTGACCCCAGAGAGCTAGTTTTTAAACTTTCAGTGCCATCATTTATACCTCTGAAATCAACAAACTACAAATTGGGGCTTGATTTATTTTGTTAATTGTCTAGACTTAAGAAAGTGATAAGAAAATTTAACAATTCAGATTAAACTTAAAAGTGTATCATGGTATATTTTTTTCTGAAAGCTGGTTGTTAAACATTTACCAGTATATGATCTCACTATGCTAAGGGTTCTTACTTTGTCATGGACCCCTTTGGAAGTCTGATGAAGCCTATGAAACCCTTCTCAGAATAATATCCTTCAATGCATAAAACAAAACATATATTATAAGAAAGGAAACAAGTTATGGTAAAATACTATTACCACAATAATTAAAAAAAAACAAGGTAACAGACCACAAGTTAAGAATCTTGGATCTACAGATTGCTTACTGTTTTAGGGAGGTGGGTGAGGGAGGAAGGGAGAAAATTTGGAACTCAAAATTAAAAAAAAAATGAATGTTAAAAAGTGTCTTTACATGTAATTGGAAAAATACTATTAAAATATATATAGTACATATCAATGAATAATATAAACATTTTATATTTATGTTTGTATGTGTGTATATATAAACACATAAATACACACACACACACAAACATATTTTCCTGGATCTAATTGTATACAGCAACAGCAATGTTGTAATGATAATCTACTATGAAAGACTTGGCAACTCTGATCAATATAATGATCCAAGACAATTCCAAAGGATTCATGACAAAGAAATGCTATCGAGCTCCAGAAAGAGAACTGATGAAATATGAATGTAAATGGAACTATACTTTTCTCTTTTTTTCCTTTTTTTTAAAAAATATGACTAATCTGGAAATATGTTTTGCATGATTTCTTTCATATTTATAATTGATATCCTATTGTTTGCCTTCTTAATGGGTAGTGGAGGGGATGAGATGGAGGGGGAGAATTTGGAACTAAAATTTAAAAAGAAAAGAATGCTGAAAATAATACCTAAAAATAAACTTTTTGAACCTCAAAAAGAAAAGAATTTCAGATCTAGTCTAATCTTTGTTTTGTTTTTTATAGAGGAGGAGACCAAAGTTCAGTGACTTGTCTAACGTCACACAGCAAGTTAGTGTATCATGTTAAGTGGAAACGTTTTATACCAATTTGAAAGAGTTTTTAAAAAACCCACTTTCTATACTCTTTAGACTATGATCACTAATACTATTAATGGTTTTTGCCACTTTATAAAACAAAAATCTCCCAAGGGGTAGCTAAGTGGCGCAATGAATAGAACACCAGCCCTGGAGTCAGGAGGACCTGAGTTCAGATCCAGCCTCAGACGCTTGACACAAAAACTAGCCATGTGACCTCAGGCAAGTCACTTAACCCCAATTGCCCTCCAAAAAAAAAAATCTCCTGTGACTTTTTAGCTTTTGATCACATTCTAAAGTCCCTTCCTGAGAAAGAAATGGCATTAAATGATATTTTTTTTTAAAAATCAAATGAAATTTGAGGTTGAATTAATGTGAACATGCTTATTTGAAACCAAAAACATCGAACTGTCATTCAGCAAAGTGGAAACACAGAAAACAAGGGAGATGGGGAGTTGTTATCAAACAAAGCCTTTTAATTCTAAACAGTACATTAGTTCAATTAGCAAGATTCTGTCATCTGTGGTTGGCCTGTCGAGAGTCACTTAGGTCCTTTCTGGTGACAGTACTTATGACAGGCAGAAGTCAGGGCAGCCACAAAGACCACGAACTCATTGAAGTCCACTTGAGAATCCCCGTTGTTATCCAGGTTCTTAAATAATTTATCAACTGCCTCACTATCCTTCCCATTCTGAAAGAGAAAAAGAAGAGGTGGATGCCAGGATGATGGGGCAGGACAACCAAGGGCTGCCATGTCCTTCCAGGAGTTCCTATAATAATATTCCTTAGTCTCCTCACCTGCAAAATGAGAGAAAACTGCCACTTTGTGCCACTTACCTAACAGAGTTGTTGTGTGGGAAGAACTGTCAATCTTGAAAAACTATATGCATTTGAATAATAATTATTATTTCCAAAGTTCTTTTCAATTTACAAACTACCTTCCTCTCAACAGTCCTGTGAGACAGGTCATGTAAATATTATGTTTTCATTTTACAGATGAGGAAACTGTGAATGGAAGTGATTTACTTATTGTCAATCAGCCAGAATTCCTGAGCTCTGGTATTTTTGCTGTTAGAAATGGTTGAGGGGCCGCTAGGTGGTGCAGTGAGTAGAGCGCTGGCCCTGGAGTCAGAAGGACCTGAGTCCGGATCCGGCCTCAGACAACGCACACACAAACAAAAAAACCTAGCCGTGTGACCTTGGGCAAGTTACTTAACCCCAACTGCCCTCAAAAAAAAAAAAAAAAAAAGAAATGGTTGAGTTGGGACATTAAAGATTACATTGTCTCACTCCATCTATTTTTTTAGAAGAAACCAAGGACTAGAGGTGAAATGACTTCTCCAAGGTCATGTAGCTTCATTCTAATTAAGGAGACAGGGGATGAGCACATAAAAAGAACCACAACAGTAGAAGGGAGCTTATTGTAAGGGCCACGTGGGTAGGGACAGATAGTAAAAGTCCTCAAGGGATCCAGAAGAATAGAGGTCATTCATACCTGGTATGCCACCTTCACAAGTCTCTGTTGGTGGTGAAACTTACACTGTTGGATAATATCTCACCCCACAGAGCCAAAGAAAAGAGCTGTCCCTGGTGCCATGAACTGAATAAAGCTCAATAACAATGAGGAAAATAATACTAATGGTTACTAAACATAGCTATTTGGCCCTTACATTTTTTTTTCCTTCCAGGCATTTGAATCTTGATATGAACTTATCTGTACCTCGGTTTCTCCAGGGGAATGATATGATGTCCAAGAATCTTTCAGTTATAACATTTTATGTTCTATGTCCTTAGGTCTCTTCTGGCTCTCATGATCAATGTTCTGTATTCTAAGTGTAAGAATTTAAGGTGCTTGAGGGCAGGGATTGCCTCAGTATTGTATATGTATCCCTAGAGCCTGGCTTCGTGCCTGGTGGGGGCTTAATAAATGCTTGATTCATTGATAAGGCTCCTACCAGCCCTGAGATTCTTTGTTCTAAAGCCCCTTCCAGCTCTAATATTCTCAATCCTCTTTTAGTTCAAACATCTTATTTCCTAAGGTTCCTTTCAATGCTAGCATTCTAAAATTCAGCCTGAAAATACTGCAGTACTGCAGTGGACATGTGATCCCTGCCCACATCCAGAAAATTCAAAGAGGCTATTTTGCAAGTCACCAGCAGATGGCACAAAAGACATGTGGCCTGGGAGCTACCTGGGTAAAAAAAACAAAAAGGATTGAAATATTTGATAATTTTTATGAAGTAGATTAAAAGACACATTTTCACCCCTGAGGGTGAAAGCTGAGAGGTGCTTGCTTGATTTGATGCTCATATATTTGAAAAATATCATCTTAGCTACATTTTTAGAGGAAAGAGAATAGTCTGAAATGAGAAGCCTGAGCTCCATTGAGACAGGAGCAGGATTCATCCTGACTTCAGAATTTCAAAGATCTGTAATTTTATCCATGTGGCATCTACCTCCACCAGCAGGAGCCACAACCTGTTTCAGGCTTAGCAGATGTTCTTTGAGGATAAAGGGTAAAAAACAAACAGAAATTCATTTTCCTGAAGCCAATCTGGTGATGAGTCTCTTGCATTTGCCTAAGTCTGATCCTCAAAGAAAGGTCCCAAAACTTAGTCCTCTCCCTCATAGGTACCAGGAACACAGGATCTTCTCCACCCCAAGTTGAGACATGAAAAGTTAAATCAAGTCAACAAGCATTTATTTAATATTAACTATGCACCTGGCTCTGTGTTGTCATGCTTGAAATCCAAATTAGTGGAGAGAAAGACAGTCTCTACCTTCATGGAGCTTACTTTCTAAAGGAGAAAGACAATACATAAAAGGAAGTTGGAAAGGATGGAGGGACTGAGAGTCCCCAGAGAAGGGTCACTGAAAACATAGTTCCAGAAGAGAGTCAGGAGTGCAACCTGAAGAGGAATGAAGACATAGATGGCTTTGGTCACTAAAAAGGCTTTGATGGAAGGTTCCATTGATAGAGAACAATGAAAACAAACTTGAATTGGGTAAGCAGAGTTAGATACAGATGAGGAAGACAAAGGGCAAGAGAAAAAGCCAAGATGTCTTTCATCATATCTTTGTCAGAGGGGAAGACCTGAAGAGGAGCCTATAGGCAGGACATCTGATTGTCCCCACTCTGCTTGGAGTTAGAGATGGCTCTACCAAAAAAAAAACAAAAAAACAAAAAAAAAAACTACACAAAAATCCCAGCAACTCCTAGGGCTAGGACTTTATTAGGAAATATAACCCATGGTCAATTCAGTGGAGGTGTATTAAATTTGCCTTCACACCTTGGCTCTGTCATTAATTAACTGAGCAAGACATGTTGGCTGTTTTTATCTCACTTTCCTTATCTGTAAGATAAGGTGTGTACAGGTAGGACCTACCTAACTGGACTTTTGTAAAGTTCAAATGATCTATCTCTCCATCTCGTTGCAAACCTTAAAGACTGGCTTCTAAAGCTCCAGCCTGGAGCTCAAAATTCTCCAATCTGCCTGTCTAGTCTTTCATATTTCTTCTCTTTATGCTCTCAACATTCTACTCCAAATGGACTTCTAGCTGTTTTCTATAAATGGTATTCCATCTCCTGTTTCACTGCCTTTTAACTGGTGGTTCCTCCTGTCTGGAATGCACTCCCACCTCATCACCTCTTAGGGTCCCTAAATTCCTTCAAAACATAGCTCAGACTATCTCCTAAATGAAACTTCTCTGGATGCCCACCCTGTTCTTAGTTCTCTGTCTTCCCTTCCTCCCCATCCCTCACCCCCTACCAATAACAATGTCCAAACTGTATTTACTTGTTTGTGACACATGTTGTTTCCTTGTGATAGAATGTAAGCTCCCTGAGGTCAGGAACCATTTGATTTTTGTCTTTGTCTCCTCATTGCCTATCAAAGTGACTAGTACATGGTAGGCTCTCAATAAAGATTTGTTCAATTGAAATATTATATAAACGTCAAGAGGCAGCATGATGTGAAAGGTTCCAAGAGACCTTGGAGTCAGGAAGATGTGGGTTCAGGTCTTGCCTATGACTCATCCCAGCTTAGTACAGTGCCTGGCACATAAAAAACAAAATAAATAAATATTTATTGGATTTGATTTATGGGGTTGTCTGTGGCAAGTCAGTCTCTCAGTGCTCTAGGCAACTCTCTAAGACTCCAAATTGCAGGAAAGGTGCTGGTCTACCTGTATTAGAGGGACTTCCTTATATCAATAAAATTGCAAATCATCTCTACAACTGTAAACAATTACTTGTTACTGTTACTCTATTGAGAGACCTGAGCTTTAGTTTTGGGGGGGTCAATAACTATGATCTCAGGCAAGTCGCTTCAGCTTTCTGCTTCTCAGTCTTCTCATCTTTAAAATGAAAGACTGCGACTAGATGATCTCGAAAAGTTTATTCCAGCACTAAATCCTCTAATTCTATAAGCTCTAAATTTCCATCTTCACTTGGGGTCAGAAGATGGATTCAAGTGCACTTGTTGCCCTTCCTACCTATGTGACCTTTGACAAATTCATTCACCAGTCTGAACCTCAGTTTCCCCAACCATAAAATGGAGATAATATGTATATACATGATACATATATATACACATAATGTATATGCATATGTACACACATTATATATATATATCACTGGCTGTGCTATCACCAGACCTCAGTTTCCTTCTCTGTAAATTGAGGAGATTGCATTAGATGATCTGTAAGGCCCCTTCTAGTCTCAAATCTGCGATCAGATGACCTTGGCTACTCATGGGAACATAGTGAGGCATGTGCACTAGATAAAATAAAAATGCCAAAGTAGGTGAAAATTATCCTAAAGCCAGAAGCCTGGAAACAACAGAAAATGCAAATGGAGACTAGGGCAAAGCAGTGGTGTTTAATAAGGATACTTAGCATGATGTAGATGTGAATGCACATATGTCTCCCAGGGTATGGAGATGATATTATATGATGTTGTTACCTCTAGATACAATCCCCAGGGTCACATGAAAACAAAAGCTAGTTGGAACCAAGGCAGTCATCAAATTGAAGTGGGCAGCCAGGGTGATGAATAGCTCCCAGGGCTAAAGCAGCCTGAGCTGAAGACAGGAAAGAAAGAATGCTGTCGGGATGCTTGAATATGTTACCGGAGACAAAGGACCTGTTCCAAGGCATTGTGAGATCAGAGCAACCCTTTCCATGGGGAGTGGAGAGAGGGCAGATTGGGGCAGACCATGCTGGGGTCTCCTTTTCTTCCATAGTGTGTGTATCCAGGAAAGACGAAGTTAAAATGGACATGCTGGGTAGCTTTCAAAGTGGAAAAAAGTTTTTAAAATTGAATACTGCAGGAGGTTCAGTGACATCAGAAGACCAGGGTTTAAGGCACAGCTCTGCCAACTAGTTTGCTTGGGCAAAAGTCACTTCCTCTCAGGGGGGTGGGGAGTGGGGCTCAGTTTCCTCATCTGTAAATTGAGGGACTCAGTCTAGAACAGGGATGGGGAACCTTCGGCCTTGAGGCCACATCTGGATTCCCGGTCCCTGGATGATGTGAAAGGTTCCTTTGAGCTCTGACATTCTGTGTTCTAGGATCCCTTCAGTTCTGGCATTATATGTAAGGTTTCCTAGACTACAGAATAAACATTACATTCTAGGAACTGAATCAGGCCATTTCCACTGTAGTCATTTTAACAAATCCCTTTGGCTCTGACATTCAATGTCCTTCTGCTCTTTGTGGGCTTCAAGATTCTTTTAAGTCCTAACATTCTTGGATTCTATGTATTATTATTGTTAAAAAATAAGAGCTTACGTGTATATCATACTTGAAAGTTCACAGGGTACTTGTAAATTTCCTGTTAGACATAACAGTATAGTGTAAAGCTAGGCTGAGGATCAGGAAACTTGAGTCACCCACCCGTCACAACTTCTTTCTGTCTAACCTTGAAAAAATGACTTTATCACTCGGCTCTCAATTTCCTGCCCTGTAAAATGAGGGAATTGAACTAGAGAAACTCAAAGTAGGGTCATTTTATCCTGACTACATTTTAAAAAATAATATCTTATTTTGTTATTCCCAATTACATATAAAAACAATTTTTAGCATTTGGGTTTTTTTTTAATCTTGAGTTCCACATTCTTTCCCTCCCTCCCAATACGCCTCCCTAAGATCTAAACAATTTTATATAGGTTATACATGTGTAATCATGAAAACCTTTCCCTATTACTGACTATATTTTAACAGGATGTACAGAGTTCATTAAAACAGGCTGGTTTGGGGTTATCTTGATGATCTATTTTGGCAGTGTTGATCAGCTCCATTATGTCTTTCATTCAGATGTCCAGGTGTACTCGATGGGTCTTTTTCTTCTTTTCTATCCTATTTGAGACAGCCAACATTTTGTTTAAACTGGAGAATGCCTGTGGAGCCCTGGCCTTGTGGTCAGAAGGATGAGAGTTCTAATTTTGACTCTGCCATTTTTTAGCAATGGGACCTAAGAAATGTCTCAAGTTTACTGCTCTTCAGTTTCCCCATCTATAAAATGGGGATAATAATGTGACTTAGCAGTGACAACAGGAATCTTGCATTTATAAAGCACTTTCAAACTTATCAAAGTGAACCTATTGTCTTATTGTTATGGAGAAAAGGCTTTGTAAGTCATTAAACATTTTTTTTTAAAATGAGAGATTTAACTAATGAAATTCTAGAAGCATAATCCTTCCCTGGTCAGGAATGATCTAGAATTCCACAGAATCAGGGACATAGAAATGGAAGGGAAGTTAGAAACTTATTTCTCACCCTCCAGTACTCCTTCCCTCAACCTCCCTTCCCTAACCCATTTTACTGATGAAAAAGCTGAGACCTAGAAAGGCTGATTTCCTGGAGTATAATGTTATATAAATAATTAATGGCAAATCCGGGATTAGAAATCAGCTCTCCTGACTCCAAGTCTACTTACTCCATGGGAGCTCGGTAATAAACTCTTACCTTAACAAAATTTGGGAACTCTTTTTCCATGAGTGTCTTTAGTTCTCCTTTAGTCAGAGTTTCCTTATTGCTGTCAGCGCCTGCGTACCGGTCAAAGACATCAATGAGCATTCCCATGGCCGTTTCCAGTTCTGACATCTTATCTGCGCTCTTGATCTCCCTTCTTTGCAGAAAGAGGCTTGGTGGATGATATGTCCAAGTTTCGAGACAAGAGTTGTCTTTTATAGGGTAAGACTCAATATTGACAAAGTGGGTGTTTATCAGTTAACTTAGTAATTTCTTTTTTTTTTTTATTTTCAGCTCCAAATTCTCTTCCTCCTTTCACCTACTCTCATACTCATTGAAAAGGGAAGAATTATGACACCCATTATGCCTACAAAGTCATGCAAAATGTATTTCCACATTTAGCTTAGTAATTTCAAAAAACCTATTTCTTTTCTCCCTTATAGATCCAACCTAGTTTAAAGAATAAAATTCCTTTGCAGGTATTAAATCAGTCCATTTTTACTGCAGCCATTTTTACAAATTTATACAGTCCATGCTTCCTACATATATATCAGTTCCATTTTTTTTTTTTTTTTGGTCTTTTGGAGGGCAGTTGGGATTAAGTGACTTGCCCAAGGTCACACAGCTAGTTTTTGTGTTAAGTGTCTGAGGCCAAATTTGAACTCAGGTCCTTCTGACTCCAGGGCTGATGCTCTGCACCACCTAGCTGCCCCAAAACCATTGAATTTTAAAGGAAGGTAACTCAAAGTAATTATATTGACCAAACACCTAAGCAAACAGATAATTAAAAAAATCCTCAACAGAGCTGTGGGTGGAGGGAGGGGTGTAGGTACACCATATTGTACATACTATTAGAACAGGGTATTGTAGAGGTTGGGTTTTGCCTCTCTTTGTTAAAGAGCAGTCTTCATGTTGTGCTCACGTATGTGTTAGCTTTCATACCTTTAAATGACAGTGAATATTAAAAATTGAAATCAGAGAGGCTGATTCAATCAATAAACATTTATTAAGTACCTACTTGTCATTTCAGTCTACACATAATGACACCCTGGGTCTCTTAAGCACCTTAAAAGAACCTAGTACTCACTCCCACTGACCTCAGAAGGATGGGGGAAATCTTTGGGAAGCAAATGTTTTCACAACTTGGGCTTTTCTTCACAAATTCATTTTATTTGGATAGTTAATTACTAGGACATAGTGAAAGATCACTTTTAAACAAATGCTTTATTAACTTCTGGTTTACATCATTCATTTCCACCAGATTTTGATTTACAATTCTTCCCCATTTTTCCCCTACCCACCACCCCAGAATAGCAGTCCCACAAAATATCTCCTCATCCAATCTGCTCTCTCCCATATCTTCTCCCATACCCCCTTCGACTTTTCCATTAGAGCAAGGTGAGTCTCTGTGCCCCAATGCCTGCACATCTTATCTCCCAATTACATGCAAAATAGTATTAATAATAATATTTATATATATTTGGAACATTTAATTTTAAGACCTCGAATTTCAGATCCATTCCCTTCCTCCCTTGTCACCCATTCCCTCTGGGAAGATAAGTAATTCAGTATGTGTTGAACATGTATAGCTCTGCAAAACATTACCATAGTAGATATATTGTACAAGGCTGCTTATAATTCCCTCCCACCCATCCCACCCCCCACCTGGTCCATTCCCGACTTTGATCCTGTCCCTCTTCTATAGTGGGTAATTCCAACCTTCCCTCCTCCCAGAATGCCCTCCCCTCCATCATCCCCTCTCTCATCCTCCTTCCCCCTACTCTCCAGCAGGGTGAGATATCCCATTTAGTATGTATGTCATTCTCTCCCTGAGCCAAATTCAATGAGAATATGGTTTTGTCTTTTCCCCTTACTGTTCTTCCCCTCCCCTGCAGCCACTTCCCCTTGCTTCTTCTACATGAGATAGTTTACCCTACCCTGTCTCTCCCCATCTCCTCTTGCCACTTTCCTCTCTCACCTCATAATTTCACCCCTTAAGTATCATCCCTTCCCAACAAATTCAACCTATGTCCTCTATCCATGTATAACTGTAAACATATAAACACACATTCACATATGTATTCATATGCCCATATACCCTTCTTCAATTATTTTCATACTGAGAAGGGTTTCATCAGTCATAGTTATTGTTTTTCCATGTAGGAATGTAAATAGGTCAATTTTGGTAAGTTCCTTTTGATTTCTTTTCCCTGATTACCTTCTCAGGCATCTCTTGCTTCTTGTGTCTGGATGTCAAATTTTCTATTCAACTCTGTTTTTTTCCTCAAGAATGCTTGAAAGTCCTCTATTCCACTGAATGACCATATTTTCCCCTGAAACAAAATACTCAGTTTTGCTGGGTAGGTGACCCTTGGCTTCAATCATAGCTCTTTTGCCCTCTGGAATATCATATTCCATGCCCTTCAATCGCTCAGTGTAAAAGCTGCCTGGTCCTGTGCTATTCTGATTGTGTTTCCACAATACTGAAATTGTTTCTTCCTGGCTGCTTATAGTATTTTCTCCTTGATCTGGGAATTCTGGAACCTGGCTATAATATTCCTGGGAGTTTTCTTTTTGGATCTTTTCCAGGAGGTGATCTGTGGATTCTTTCAACCTCTATTTTGCCCTCTGGGTCTAAAACATCAGGGCAGTTTTCCTTGAGAATTTCTTTCTTTTTTTTAAAGCAATTGGGGTTAAGTAACTTGCTCAAGGTTACAAGGCCAGTCATTATTTGTGTATGGGTGCTCATTTTCTGAGGCTGGATTCGATCTCGGGTCATCCCAACTCCGAGGCCAGCCCTCTTACTCACTGTGCCACCTAGCCAACCCTTCCTTGAGAATTTCTTGAAGGGTGATTTCTAGGTTCTTTCTTTGATCATGGCTTTCAGGTAGTCCAATAATTTTTAAATTATCTCTCCTGGATCTATTTTCCAGGTCAGTGGTTTTTCCCATGAGATATTTCACATTGTCTTCTATTCTTTCATTTGTTTGGATATGTTTAACAGCATTTTGATTTCTCATAAAGTCATTAGCTTCCATTTGCTCCAGTCTAACTCTGAAGGAATGAATCTCCTCAGTGAGCTTTTGAGATTCTTTTTCCATCTGTCAAATTTGGCTTTTTAAGGCATTCTTCTCCTCGTTGCCCTTTTGGGCCTCCTTTGCCAGTCTATTTTTTTTTTTTTGCTTTTTGGAGGGCAATCGGGGTTAAGTAACCTGCCCAAGGTCACATGGCTAGGTTTTTGTTTGTGTGTGTTAAGTGTCTGAGGCTGGATCCGAACTCAGGTCCTTCTGACTCCAGGGCCAGCGCTCTACTCACTGTGCCACCTAGCCGCTTCACCAGTCTATTTTTCAAGGTGTTATTTTCCTCAGTCAGGCTGTTGACCCTCATTTCATACTTTTCCTGCACCCTTCTCATTTCTCTTCCCAATTTTTCCTCCAATTCTCTTATTTGATTTTTAAAGTTCTTCTTAAGGTCCTCTGTGGCCTGTAACCTGCTCATATTTTCCTTTGGGGCTTTTGGAGCAGGATTTCTGACTTCACAGTCCTCCTCCTGTTCCCTGCTTTGATCCTCTTTGCCCCCAAAATAGGAGTCTAATGTTGAATTTTTCTGTTTATTTTGTTTCCTTTGCCTAGGCATGTTGCCACTTAATTACTTGACTTTTGGGCTTGTTGCCACAGTAGGACACAGGGGAGCTTCTGTCCCAATGTTGGGGTCTTCACAACTTCCTGTTCTGGCAAGCTGGATACCCACCCCATGACCTCCACCCCAGACCACAATCCAGATCCAGGGAGGTTAAAGAAAGAGCGAATACCCCCCAAGACTGATCGCTGGATCTCCCTACAGTTCACAGGCCAGGAGCTGGAGCCGCCACTGAAACTGCAAAATGGAGTGTCTCCTCAACGGCTTCTAGCCCCTGGGGGAGGAAGCCGACCCATTCCCCAAATACTGGTCCCAAAGTCCATAGGGCACTAATCTCTCACTTTGTTCTAGGCATGTCTATGTTGATATTTCTGGAATCGCCACAGCTGATGGTGTTCTGGGGTCCCTCTGGCCGGGCTGCTGGCCCAGCTGACCTGGGGCTAAAACTGTGGCTCATGTGGACCTGGGTTTGGCTCCCTGCTCGCTGTGCTGTTGGCTCCCAGAGCGCTACACTGGTCACTCCCTGCAGGGCTGCCGGGCTGTCCTCAGTGGGAGGTTAGCTTCTCTGTGTCGTTCTGTGGGTGCTGGGGCTCCCAAGGTTGTTCAGAGTCCCCTTTTACATGGTTTGGAGGTGATCTGGGGGGAGAGCACCTTGGACATGCTGTTTCTACTCCTCCATCTTGGCTCCGCCCCCATGCCCTTCCTCTATTTCTTTGTTTATAGTTTTTAAATATTTGTTTTAAGGAGTTGCTCTCTGGGAATGGGACAGAGCTAAAAGGGGGACTTTGGTGGTAAAAACAAAAGATGCCAAAAAAATTATTTAGGGTTTTTTTTAAGTGTTAATTTTAGATCAGAGGACCCCATGCCTCTATGACCTATTTAATCTTAGGAAAATCAATTAACTTCTTTGGTCCTCATTTTCCCTTTCAGTCTAATGAGGGAGTTAAATAAGATGACCTCTGCAGTCTCTTCCAGTTCTAAATTTATGGTCAATCTCTTGTTTACTGGAAGGAGAAGGTTAGCTTAACTCCTGAGAATATTATTGGTGCTTTTATGGAATCCCTGAGGGAGAGAAGAGAAAGAATCCATGCCCTCATTTTATAGATAAGAAACTGACATCCAAGGAGAGTCATGCTTGGCCCAAGATCCTGAAGCTAGCTCCCTGCTGAGCCAGGCCTTGAACCTAGGTCCCTTCTCTTTCCAGTGTACAACATACATACATACACAGTTAAGTGCCACAGAGTCATTTTCTTTAGGAACCTCTCATGGGATTTATCGGTCCCAGGAATCTATAATGACCTGCCAGACTATGACGAGTGACTTAGCAATGTTACCTGCCCTGACTGCCCTGGGCATGCTGCCCACTCTCCATTGTAGTATGTTTCTCTTTCCACAAAGCTAGGTGGAAGGGCAGTTACTCATTTACTTACCATCTATATGGGTGTTGCTAGATTACTATGATGAAGCAACTCTCCCTTGAACTCTCTCTAGCAAGAGGTGGGCTCAACAAAACCACTGGAACATCTGGAACAAAGGTGGAACCAGAGCTAATTTCTACTCCTGGGGCAGTGGTAGGGTGAAATTGGGGAGGCTTAACCAGGATATAGCATGTGAGCATGGGGGGAATTACCCCAAAATTAAAAGGGAGAATGGAATAGAGACAAAGGCACATCTACTTCCTGACTATTTCTACAGCATACTCCCATGTGCCACTCCTCTTCTGACTTGTCCAATGCTTAGTACAGTGTCTGGAATGTAGTAAAAGCTTAATAAACTCTCTATCTGTATCTATCTAGTCACCTATCATCCATCTATCCATCTACCTACCTATCTATCCATTCATCCATCCACCTGTCTACTGAGGACCCTTAAAAGAATTAGAAGGAAACTTAACACAAGTTTCCTGTGGTGTTATTTCTTGAATTTCAGAAATCCAAAATATTTCTAGGCTACTGACGGAAGGAAACACCTCCAGGACTGGGCTGCAATCTCTGTGTCTCTGAGGGTAGGGCAGGGAGGGAAGCTCCCTCAAGCAAGTACTTTTGGTATCCCCTAAATTTCCTGTTCTAGGACAAAGGCCCAGTTGCTCCACCCTAATTTCAATTCTGACCAAAAGGATCATCAATATGGTTGTCCCTGCTGGGATACAGGAACCAGGGCTAGCTCTACAGGGTTAGAATCACAGAATCCTATAATTCTGGAGTTGGAAAGCACCTTAGAGACCCAGAGAGGGGAAGTGACTTGGCCAGAGAAACCTTGACTGGCTAATGGCCAGAACCAGGAACAGAATAGAAAATGGTACAGCTAGAAGAGATCCAAGAGGCCCTCTACTAACCTGCCATTTTTATGACTATTACTAATGATAGATAAATTTATATAAAGTGCTTAGGACTTTATAAATACTATCTCATTTGAGTCTTATTACAACCCTGGGGATTATTTTTCTATTACATATGAGATATACATATATGTAATATATTATAATAGGTGTTATTGTCCCCACATAAATTATATACCATAGATTCTATTATTAGCATCTTATGGAAAATTGAAGCCAATAGAGGTTAAGTGACTTGCCCGGGGTCATACAGCTAATAAATATCTGAGGCTGATTTGAATTCAGGTTTTCTTGACTCCAGGGTCAGTGTTATATCCAACCACTGTTCCACCTAAATGCTCCAAAAAGAGCAGGTGAGGCTCATAGGAACCCAGGCTATTCCTACTAGGGGATAGGGGAGAGGATGGAGGAGCACTTAGCTAACAGCAGAAAAACTCACCACCCAAACATTGGCTACTGGCTGATAAAGATTTCTGGTTCAAACAGTTTATAAAGATCCTCTTCTCCAGGGTAGAAGTGAGTGAGTATTTACACAGATTAAATCATGGGCCTTTTGAAATACTGAAGCATTTTAAATGTGTCACTCTGGATCTTTCTTCTCCACTTTCTTCAGGAGGTAATGGATTCCCCATAGCCGGAGGTCCTCCAGCAAAACCTTGATGACCATTTATTTAAGATGTCATAAACGGATTGCCTATTCAGATACAGGTGGATCTTGCTGACCTCTAAGAATTTCTCTGGTTCTGAAATTCTGTGTGTCTGGTGTCTGTTTTATGAACCCTGGTGACTTTTCCTACTCTATACTAACTGTACTAATTACATGTATTAACTGTAGGCGAGAGATAGCAGCAGACCATAGGTTAGTAGGTATATCAGATCACTGGCTAATCAGCTGTCATCAAGGGAACAATGGAAGGTAGAGGACCTGCCCAGGATGGAGGGTTCCTAAGAGCCCACACAGGAACATCAGAAAACTGGCCAATGTCCACCAAGTAAGGCAACAGCCAATGGGTCAAGCAGGAATGCAATGGTAAACCTTAAAAAGTCTTGGCTCAAGAGCCAGAGAGAACAAAACTAAAGCATGATCAAGAATCAACCAAGGAAGCAGGTGTCCAGGTAGCATCATTTAATGGGGAATATCCACAGCATAGAGAATAGAAAGCTAGGAAGATCTGAGTTCAAACTCTGCTTCTCACACATACTGGTTTGTGACCCCTGGGCAAGTCTCAGTGCTCTAAGCAACTTGCTGGGATGAGATTCAGACAAGATGCCCACCTGCAGTAGCAGAGGGAGTTTTCTCACTGGGTGTTTCTCTGTAGAATGAAATAACAAGTTTAGTTCCTACCCATGGCTTTATCTCAATCCCCAGCTGAAGGTAAAGTAGCTGTGGGCTCTGACCACTCCTGAGGGGTACCTTCAGCTCAGAGGATTTCCCCAGATGCTTTAGTCCACCAAGGCAAGGACAAAATCCAGTATCTATTCAAGTCAGAATTCACAGCTTTTGAAATGGGATTTGGGTCCTGATCTTGACTCCATTGGGACCTGAAGGACACCTCCGTTTTCTTATTTGCCAAATGAAGGGGTTGGACTAAGTAGCTGATATTCCAATTCTTCAAAATCATCATTTCCTCTGAGACCAGTTTGTTGCCTTGGTGGTGGGTTGGGTCAAGTTGGTATCTTCTGAAGAGAACTCTGTTTGTATCCAAAATCTAGGTTTCTTCCCTTCCCGAGTGCCTCATGGGGAGTTTCTGGAGCAGCAGTACTGGTTGCAATGGCTGAAGGCTCTGGGTTCAGTACTGGTAATGAGCAGACACAAGCGTAGACTTCATCATCCCTTTGTTCAACTGGCTTTTTAGCAAAAGAGGTCATGGGTTCATAAAGGACAGAAACAGCCTGGAAAACAAAATTAGATTGTTTAGATCTGATGACACAGTTCAAGGCGGACAGCTGTGGCACTGCAGCAGAGCACTGAATTAGGGTTCAAATCCTGATTCTGATACCCTCAAGCAATTCACCTCTTTTTCTTCTGGCTTTAATTTGCTACTTTACAAACTAAGAGGACAGAAGTAAGGCTCCTTTCAAATCTAAATCTGTGACTCTATTGCAATTTAATTCCATTTTAAACAGGGTTTCTAGAGGTAATTAAATCTTCATTCCACCCATAAAGAGTTTCAATCAATTTAAAAAATATTTTAATATATTTTTTTGAAAACAGCAGGAACAGTCACTAGATTTGATACCAGGAGATATTAGTTCAAGTGAGTATAATAACTTACTGTGTGGACCTGGGGCAAGTCACCTACCTTAACGAGTCTCAATTTTCTCTTCTGAGAAATGGAGAATAAAAAATATTTGCCCAGGCTTCCACACAGAGTTGTTTGTGAGGATTAAATGAAATAACATAAAGTGTTTTGTAGCCATGAAGCCCTAGATCAGTTTGAGCTAACCTTCAAAAATCTGATATTTCATAGGTTTGGGTAATTCTTATACAGATGCAGAACACAGTCCTTCTGGGACTGGGAATTGGATTTTGAGTTATCATCCTGCAGCTAGCCTGGCCACATACTGTATGGATGTGACTAGGCTGGACCTCAGATGATAGACATAGGCTCCATCATGACACATATACATGGAGCCTTCCCAAATGGTTTTATTAGATAAGCTCTGCAAATTCATTACCATAATGGGGCACTAAAGGGAGAAGCTAGCAGATTACTGCATTTTTACAAATAACTGTAATTAATGAGCTACAGAACTTGGTGTGAATGGTAGGAAAAAAAAAAGCCCAACCTGCCCTCATCACTGGCTTTAACTTTCCAGTCTGTAGCTGATTAGCTGTAACAATCAGCCAGGAGATGCATAAGCTTCCAGAAAAAATAAGAGGTAGGGGTTTTTTTGGGTTTTTTCACCTTATTTGGGCCATTGGATTTATTATTTGATCATACTATGCCTCCAAGGAAGCATTTAATGAAAGTATCTGGAATGAAATTCTGTGGGAAAACTCACATGGCTAGAGTAGCCATGAAAAGCCACCGGGAAAGAAAGAATGTAGGGGCTGAGAAAAGAAATAAAGCTGGCTGTCCTCAATTGGTATTTCCCCATCCTTATCCAAAATTCTATCGATCCTTTGAAGGCCATTTCAATAAGCTAGACCATTCAATGCTCTCTCATGAGATAATGAATTCTTTGTTACTTAGAGTGTCATCCAGACTTTGCTTGAACACACCTGTAGAGGGATTTCTACTACAGGTGAGAGATGAGACTAGGTGATTTCTAAAATCCCTTCCAAATCTAAGACTCCATGATTTCTATGATTCAAATCTTAGATCATTCAGGGACTTCTGTGTAATCATCCTGGACAACAATGAGATCTTTTTCTCTCCTGGACCACAGAAGCACTTACTGTCAAAATGTAGGCACATACTCAGTTATCCAGGATTGTACATGTCTATTTACTCCTTAGAATCACAGACTCTTATAACTTGAAAGGATGTCAGAAGTCATCCAGTCAGCCTGATGGAAGGAAGAAACTTTGTATAGTAAAAAGGTCACTGGATTTAAAAGCAGATGCAATTCTGCTCCTGCCGTTGTTCATCCTTTATTTCCGAAGAGGACCAGTGATATCATGGGGTGATGTCTTGACTTTCACATAAATTGGATTTATGTGAGGCACAGTTGCACAGTCATCAGCCTCACTCTCTCTTTCAGTGTCATCAAAGTCCAGTGGCAAGACAAAACTCAAGATGACCTTGGCATCTTTGAGGTCTGACCAAGCTCTATGCTCCCCTTCAAGCCTACTTCAGCCACCTTCATGGGTAAATAGTTTTCATCTGCCCATTCCACCAGGGGAAATCTTCACATATTTGGGGTAGACACCCCATAACTCACTGATGTGTCTGAGACCTGTCAGTTACCCTCAGCCTGGTTTAGCCCATCTACCAAGACTGTTTACTGGAGTGTGGCTGCCACACAATCTATAGCTTCCTGGAAACATGGAGTTGGGTAACAGGTGAACACCAAAGGTGGATGGGGAGCCCTGACAAGGGCTCAGCAGCCCTCACACCAGAGGTGCTAGTCTTCCCTGTATACCCCATACACCCCATACTCCTGCCACTTACTACTTATATGACTTAGGGTGACTTACTTAACCTCTCTAAGCTTCCCTTTCTTCATCTGCAAAATGAGGGGGCTAGATGAGTTCATAGGATCAAGAGCTGGAAGGAACTTTAGAGGTCATCTAGTCCAAACTACTCATTATACAGAAGAGAAAACAAACCAGGAGAAGCTAAAGGAATCTTGTCCAAAGTCTCAGCAAGTAAATGACAAAGTTGAGATCTGAGCCTAGGTCTTCTAATTCCAAACTCAGTACCCTTTTATTATCTATTTCTAAGTCTCTTTCCAGTTTTATATTTTAGATCCCCTCTATAATTTTCTTATAGACCAGGGTTTCTTAACCTGGGATCTATATACTTAGTTTTAAAAAAATTATTAATTGTATTTCATTATAGTTGGTTTTCATTGTAACTCTATATAATTTATTTTATGCATTTAAAAAGTTTTCTGAGGTGTCCACAGGCATTCCCACATTGTTAAAGAAGTCCATAATACTAAAAGGTTAAGAACCCCTGTTAGAGTCAGTAATATTGTAATTGTTCCCTGTCTCTGTGATAAAATTTTTACTACTTTCAACCAACAAGTGTGTAATTTGTTATGCACCTACTATGTGCCAGGCACAAGAACAGAAACAGTCCCTGCCTTCAGGGAACTTACATCCTATTAGGGAAAGACATGATATTTATCTATAGGAAGATATACAGCAGCAGTGCATATCAGTGTCCCACAGAGTGCCTAGCCAAGCATTGGATAGAAGACAAATGCTCAACCCTCTGGTAGAAATGAATGGAATCTCTCAGCTATTTTTCAAATTCATATGCCTTTTTTTCTAAGCCAAATCTAAGGGTATTTTTTCCCCTAGAATTTTGACTTATAAAAATGATTTTTTAAAAAGCTCCCTCAAAAGATGAAATGAAGGATAATTTGCAGTTTTGGAAAGCTGAGCCCTGTCACCTGATTTCTAAAAGGCAAAAGAAACCTTAGTCTTATTCTTCTGGCTGCTTTCCTCTCCTGCTAAATGACAGCTCCCATTGGGCAAGGCAACATGACTTCAATCAGTCAAAAAAAATACTTACGAGGAAAACAAATAACTCTTTGATTTGAAAGATCTGAAGCATTCTCCAAGGAACTGAGCTCCCCTGAGATGCCACACTAAATGGGGGGGAAGGGGAGGTGGTCCCTCAACAAATAATGTCCTTTTCTCTCTTAATTGCATCTGTTGTCATCCTAAACCAAATACTCACCATTGCAGTTTCAGTTATGGCCAAGGAGAAGGGACGACATGGAAGAAGGGATCATGGAGGGGTTGCACATTCTCCAGACCAAGTTTATTAGGCTCATCACATTCTAATGAAGAAAGTTCTAGAACAGCCTGAGGCAACCTTTGAAAAGTGGTATGCCGAGGGTCTAACCAGTATGTGTATGTGTGTGTGCGTGTGTATGTGTGTGCATGTGTGTGTGTTCCCTGTTTTTGTAGCTCCTTCCATGAAGGGAGGAAGAAAGGTAAATGAGCATTTATTAAGGGCAGACTATGTACTGTAAGTAAGCATTGTGCTAAGTGCTTGACAACCACTATCTCATTTGATCCTCTCAACAACCTTTGGGGGTAGGTGTTATTATCACCCTCATTTTACAGAAAACAGAGGCAAACAGAAGTTAAGTGACTTGCCCAGGGTCACACAGCTAGGAAATATCTGAGGTCAGATTTGAACTCAGGTCTTTCTTCCTGACTCCAGGCCCAGAACTTCATCCGCTGTACTACCTAGCTACCCTCCTTAAGGGCTAGGATCCTGTCTCTTCTCAGCTTTGTGCATCTTCAAGGTCTAGAACACTGCACACAGTAGGCCAAATTGTACCTGGCTGTAAAACCCCTCTAATAATAATTTGCATTTTCATAGCATTTGAGAGGTATCAAACTGCTTAATATATAGCAACTTGTCTGAGTCTCACAACAGCCCTCTGAGGTAGATACCATAAGCTTCATTATTCCCATTTCAGAGATGAGGAAACTGAGGCTCAGGAGATTAAGAGAACTTGCCCATGGCCACAGAGCTAATAAATGTTAGAGGGAGGATATGAACCCAAGCCATCTTGACTCCAAGCTCAACACTCTAGTCATTATACCACACTGTCAAGTACTGACCCTTCCCATGCTTGGAATGGACTTTTAAGAAGTTCTTTCTCTTAATATCTAACTCAATCTCTGCCCCAAATATGCACTCCATGTACATCAGTGAGTGGTCACTCAGCCTTTGCATGAAGGTGGAGTACTTATCTACCCCCTCCTGCTCCAGTGCAGCCTATTCCATTTTCAGCCTTAATGGTCTAGAATTTTTTCCATATATTGAACCAAAATCTCCCTCCTTGCCTTATTGGTTCTGATTTCTGAGGTTAAGCAGAAAAATTCAAATCCTTCTTTCACATGGCAGTCCTTCATATACAAGAAGACTAACAACCATGGTGGTTTCATGACAGGTCCCCAAAGTACAAGTAGGGATTCTTTTTAACATGGGGCTAAACAACTGGTCAAGGGGCAGTGGCCGGATGGGGGACAGTGATGCAGAATGAAGACTGGATGTGGGTGCAGTCATATTGGAAGAAGGAGGGGCCAGATAGCTATTCAAAAATCAATTTGGAACTATGTCCCCAAAGTTACTAAACTGTGCATATCCTTTGACCCAGCAATACTACTATTAGACATATAAACTCCAAAGAGATCAAAGAAAGAGGAAAAGGACCCATAGGTACAAAAAGATTTATAGTCACTCTTTTTGTTGTGACAAAGAAGTGGAAACTAAGGGGGTGACTATCAACTGAGGAATGTCTGAACAAACTATATTCGTGAATTTCTTGGAATGCTATCATATTGTAAAAAATGATGAAGGGAGAGTTTTCAGAGAAACCAGGGAAGACGTAATGTGAACAGAACTGGGAGAACAATTTCTACTATAACAACACCATAAAAATGGAAATTTTTGAAAGACTTAAGAATTCCAATCAACACAGTGCTCAACCATAATTCCAGAGGTAGGACTGGCGATAAAGAATGTTACCCACTTCCTGGAACAGAGGCTATGGACTCAAGAAACAGAATGAGGCACATGTTTGGTTAAGGCCAATGTAGGAATTTGTTTTACTTGACTATGCATATTTTTAACATAGATTTTCTTTGTCTGGTTCTTCTCCCAGTAGGTGGGAGAAGTAGTAAGGAAAGAAAATCAATGCTTGTTAACTGAGAAGAAAATTTATAAGAGAAGGTGAGTAAGGGAGGCAGGTTCCAAGAGAAGAGACATATAGTGATGGGGTCTGGAGGAGGTTGGTCCAAAAGCCATTTTGAAAAGCACCCAGAGGGGATGGCACCTGTAGACCAGGGGAGGGAGTGAGGCAATAGGCAGATGGCCACCAGGTTCAGGAAATTGGACAAAGAGTCTCCAAGCAAATGGTAGAGAAGAAACTTCACCCAACTCCAGCTATGCTAGTGCCCTGGGGCAAAGACACTGGCATTTATTCCAATTAAGAGCTCTGCATCCTCAGGTCTCTTCCAGCACTAAGATCCTGTAATTTCCCTCACACTGTATTGTGACAGTTTCTTAGAATACGTAAGAGTAGAGGCATTTTATAAGGGAGCAAGGACCAGGCAGGATTCCTCTGGGCATAATTAGGAGGGAAATGCAAAGCTCTGGTGTGAGGGATTTGTTTAGTGGCTCTCCTAATCCGAAAAACCAACCAGCTCTAGGAGTCTCATGAATAATTTATGGCAGTCAGTTCCTGAAACTCTCAGATTCCCTAGGACAGTTGCCAATAAGAGCAGAAGAGAAAAGGAGGATGTCACCTTCCTGATTATAGGCCACTATGGCTAACAGCTCTCTAATTAAAACAATACCACTGAGCCTAGATAACCTCCATTCAGCCTTGGGTAATTATTGGGTCACAGATTTACAATCTTAAAGGACTACAGAGATCATTCAGTCTAATCCCCTCATTTTAAAGAAGAGGAAACCAAGACCCAGAGAGAAGTGTCTCTCAAGGTCATATGGCTAATAAGTAGCAGAGTTGGGGGTTCAAACTCTGAGCCATCTCTCTGTCTTTCACTTCTACACCCTGCCCTATTATTTTAGTCAAGTCCGAATGTCTCGAATGACTGCCTAGGGGCTTAATCATTTATTCAGATCAGGCTCTATCCATTTCTTCTCATTTTCAAGACAATTTCTTGTGTCCTCGTCAAAGATTAATAAACACTTGAGCTATTAAATTTTTTTAAACTCTAATCTGATTAGTAGAGTTTTATTATCTCAGCCCACTCCTGTCCTCCCACGTCCAACCAAACCTCTCCCGAAAGCCTTTCATTTCAAAAAAGAGACCTTTAAATCTACTCAAGATTGTTCCCTCTAAGGCCAGGAATGCTGCCATTGCTATCAGACCTCTGGTTAGTCAGAACACATGATAATAACTGCAATTATAATAAAACAGCTCACATTACTTTAGTGTGGGAATAACTGAATGAATGAAAAAGCCTTTTTTAAGCACTGTGTCAGGCACAGTGCTGAGGAGACAAAAAGCAGACATTCCTTGCCCTCAAAGAAGGAAGGACAAGTGTCCCTTCTCTCTGGTTCTCATTTTTCTCACTATAAAATGGAGGGAGGAATGGATTAGCTGAGCTTTAGACTCTCTTTTTTCTTTTTTGCTTTTTGGAGGGCAACTGGGGTTAAGTGACTTGCCCAAAGGCTAGTAAGTGTGTCAAGTGTCCGAAGCTGAACTTGGATTCAGGTCCTCCTGATTCCAGGGCCAGTGCTCTATTCACTGTGCCACCTAGCCACCCTTATACTCTCCTTTTTAAAGATAAGGAAACTGAGCCTCAGAGAAGTTAAGTGACTTGTCCAGGGTCACACAGCTAGAAAACCTTCCTTCCATTTCACCCCTATCCAATCTCATTAGAACTCACCCTCATGGACCTGATGGCTATGCTTTCTCACCAGAGCTAAAAGGAGAACAGGGGACTGAATGATTCCGAGTAAAGCACACACCAAATCCTGTGGCTCACAGTGGGTTCAAGTTCTTGGCTTCTCGCAGGTGGAATAGCTCAGGTGTAGGTAATCCAGCACCTGAGACAAACTGAGATCCTTTTAGATCCTAGCTGAGTAGAATAGTTTCCAGTACAATATAAAGGAAAAAAACAATCACAACAAAATAATAGCAACTGAATGATGAGAAATTATAAAGACCAAGCTTAGAGACTATTTTTCCCCCTGGGCAGCTGCTAGGGACATGATGAGGGATTTGAGAGGTGCCACATTGAATCATCTTGGGAAGAAGGTGGTGACATCATAACTGGCATTAAAAATATGATAAACCCTAAAATATCTCAGTATCTGGCAAGGCTTTTCTGTTGAGAGTTTCCTTATCTTCTTCCTTACCTCTATGACTTGTCTAGTAGAAAGAACTTTGCTTGGTAGGCCAAGGGTGGTGATTTAGTTCTCTTTCCCCTCCGCCTTCCCCACCACTTATATCCTTGGGAACACAGCCCTTTATCTGCTCCTCTCTCCTGTACTCACCATGTAGCATTGTGTATTATAGATATCTGAACATGTTTTATATGCCTCTGTTAGACTCTGAATTCCATGAGGACAAAGTCTGGACAGAATCCAAACTTCTAGGTCCCCTGAAGTTCTCATAGTGTTGTGCCCACCAAAGCACACGGTAAACAAGTGGTATTCGTGGTGTTCTTGTTGAATATCTTCTGAAAACTCAGTTCTAATGTTAGAGTAGAGCTTCTGCATCTTTGAATACTCTGGTAGTTCTAGGTCCACGAGTCCACATGTGAAGAACTGTGAAGTTTGGATTCTGTCAAAAGGTGGCACTTGAGGACCTAGAGAGCCCCATGTGACCTCGAGGTTGAAGATTCCCACCCCAGTCATTTTCTTCTTCATGAAAGGTTCACAGGTCATCCACCCATGGAAGGCAAACCATTCTAAAGTGGCATCCCTAAGGACTTATGTGACAGTCTAGATACTTGTTATAGCACAGACTACAAAGGCCTCTGGGACTTCCTTTCAACATGCCATCTGTTTCATTGCTCTGACATGTTCCTGTTCACAGGGACCAACTCTTTTGATCAGAATTGTCCTTGTGCTTTGGCAGGCAGGTGGCACAGTGCTGAGGGCTGAGTGCTGAGCCTGGAGTCAAGAAGACCTGAGTTCAAAAACAGCCTCAGTCACTTACTAGCTGTGTGACTCTGCCTGCCTCCGTTTCTTCAAGTATAAAATGGGGATAATGACAGTACATACCTTTCAGGTTTGTTTGCACCCTTAGCACAAAGCAGGTATTGTATAAATGTTAGCAATAATAACAATAATAATGATAATCTAATATAACATGGGAGCTGACTATCTATGGTTTATAATATATATAATAATATATAATAAAAGTTGTTATTATTAGCCATATACTACTTTTTCCCCCCTCTAGAATAGTACTTTTTGTACTTCTATCTCAATCTGATTTAGATAAAGCAGATGGTATTTACATGACTTCAGTTGTGACTGTCAAATTCTATAACGATTTATAATAATAATGTGCTTGGATTATTGAACTTCATGCTCTGGATTTTTTTTTAAACATAACTGCAAAGAGCCTGCTCTTAATTGAGAAACTCTACTAGAACAACCTGTTGTCTACGACTGGATTACTCTGCAAGGTTAAAACATGGCCTGGTCAAAGATTCTGACTCTTGTTGATGTGTGCTTTTGGAAATCATACAACAACCTGCATTGTATGTCATTGTATGTCACCTCCTTGTGTCCCTGTGGGCTCTAGAGAGAGTGGACCTTACGCTCTGCCAGATGTCTTGTCTCTGGTCTGAATCAGCCATCATTCATGTCTGGATGGCTCCATGATCTCATTGACACTGAGATTTCCTCCAGTGGTATGATTTGCAAACCATCCATTCATCTGTATCTTGTGAAATACTTCTCTATGGTTGCCAATGAATCCTCATGCTGGGGGCCTTGCTCAAGATCTCTAAACATTGCAAGGGTCTCAGTGGAGCATGTGCATGTCTAAGGGTTAATCCTCACTCTAGATACATGACATGACCACCTACTTTTCCAGGCTCGTCCAGGATCATAATATCATAGATTTAGAGCTGGAAACCACCTTGGAGGTAATCAGTAATATTGGTTCTGATAACTATTGCGTGTGTTTTCTCTCCTGAACAACTTTGTTGGTAATACGCTGTATAATATCATATATTTAGAGCTGGAAACCACCTTGGAGGTAATCAATAATAACATTGGCTCTGATAACTATTGCGTGTGTTTTCTCTCCTGAACAACTTTGTTGGTAATACGCTGTATTCTACTTACACCTATTATAAACATTTCTACTGACCATTTGGCTCATTCCCAGTAAACTAGTCCCTATGTGATGAATTCTTTGGTTGTGGAAACTAATGAATTGAAGAAAAATACAGAATGATCCACAGTTCTCTGAGGAACCTCTTCTACTTCCATAGTGAAAGTGGTAAAAATAAATGGACAAAGTTCTAAAAAAACACATAGCTGGATTTTTAATGTATATATTAATTTAATTATTGACCGTAACCCTGAAATTAACTTACTGTAGTTTTGGCAGTTGATGATTCTATGATCCTGAAGGAGGTTAATCCCAATTTTACCAGGTTGTCCATGTTGCTGGTTCTTTTTTTTTTTTCCTGGAGAATGTCCCTTAAACCCCAGATAACTACAGTGACACTAAAATGGTAGTAAGGGAAAAGAAATCCTTATGACTCCTACCATTTCTCATTCTGAATCAGAAGACAGGACCGTCCCTGCCTTTATCAAGTAAATATTTGCTCTGGGTATCAAACTCTCCATATCAGATCCTGTTGACTTTGGCTCCAGTTAATCTGTATGAGGACCCAGAAAAACAAGTATGAACAATTCAGAGGAATGAAGTCACTGTTAATCATTTGACAGAATTTTAGAGAACCATGAATAGAAATCAGTTGTAAGGTGAATAGTTGAAACTCCACTCTCCATGATCTGTCATAGAAGGAGTTGCCTTATAAAATAGGGAGTTCCCCATCATGGAAGTGTTGAAGCACAGCTTCGATGGCCACCATCAGTTAGAGAAACTAAAAGTGACACTGAATTGTCTGGTAGGGATTAGACCTCTAAAGTCAGCTCTCTGATTCTTTAATTCTTTTATTTTTATCTTTTGCTTTTTTGGGGGGGGGAGGCAAGGCAAGGCAATTGGGGTTAAATAACTTGCCCAAGGTCACATGGCTAGGAAGTGTTATGTGTCTGAGGCCTATTTGAACTCAGGTCCTCCTGACTCCAGGGCTGGTGCTCTTATTCACTGTGTCACCTTGCTGCCCCTGATTCTCTAATTCTAGTCATGAAAACAGGATTTGCTTAGGTAACCAAAATCTTGAGAGAGGCTGATCAATATTTTTTATCAAGATTGTGATAATTTCAATGACTAACAAAAACAATCAATTGCAACATCTTTCTCAACAAATCTTTTTATCAGAGAGGCTAACAAGTAGTCAGAATTGGTAGCAATGTATTTCCTCCATCCCTTTTTGGGCTCTCACTAGCAACAGACACCATGGAGAGCACTCTTCCTAGGTTTTCTCATCCTGCCTGCTGCTCAGAGCTACTGAGCACTGGTGGGCCTCACAGAGCATTTATATGGAACACTTCTCCCCAACTTTATTGTCAATGCCCCTTCCTTTTTCTCCCTTCTGGCTGGACACTAATGCTCCCATCTGCCCACTGCTGGAAGGAACAAAGGGCTCTTCCTCCACTTTGATCTTTGGTCCTATGATTTACTTCCCAACAGTTCTGGGATGGATCCATCTAGGCCACCTCTCTCTCTCTCTCTCTCTCTCTCTCTCTCTCTCTCTCTCTCTCTCTCTTTCTCCCTCCTTCCATCCCTCCCTCTCTCCCTCTCTCCTTTCCCTCCCTCCCAACCCCTGCCCCACTCCAGGTCTCTTTCAGCTCAAACATTCCGTGTTCTGAAGTCTTTCATAGCACTAGTGGTCTATCTGATAAAACCCTTACATTTCTGACACTCTATGTTCCAAGGTCTTTTTGGACACTAATATTCTGCATTCTACAGTCCCCTCCATCTCTGACATTCTATCTTCTGAGCCTTTTTTTTAATAGCACTAATGTTCTATATCCTAAGGCCCCTTCCAGTTCTGATATTCTATGTTTTAAGATCTCTTGGAGTTCTAAAATTTTATCTTCTATGTTCTAAGGTCTCTTTCAGCTATGACATTTCAAGATTCTCTAATACCAAAGGTAGTCTGCTCCCATGTTTGCACTCTGTCTGTTCTGAGAATTTTTGGTTAGTGTCTTTTCATCTCCATTTAATTGCAACAACTCTGAAATGTCAGTGGAGCAAATAATTTCCTACTGTTGAGTCAGAAGACCAACCCTACAGTTTATCAAACAAATATTTGCCCTAGGTCTCAGGCCCTTAAAACTCACAAGACTGCCTGATGTGAGAAAGATGTAAAGAGCTCTGGAGATGTGGTAGTCACACAGTGCTTAGCACAAGGTCAGGCACAGAGGATGCATTTAATAAATAAGTATTAACTGACTTATTGATGTGTTTGCTGGGAGTCAGGTTTAAACTCAAATTGGGTGATCTTAAAAAAGTCACTGCCCCCTCTGAGCCTCAGTTTCCCCATTTACAAAATAGGGAGTTTGAACTAGATCATTTCAAAGTTCCCTTTGTAATATAGATATTATATTTGAAGGCCAGAAGTAGGTGAGAAGTTCACTTATTTGAGAGGTGATGTGAAAAACTGGCTATTAGTTTTTACTGATTGTTTATATTTGTTAATAAAGAGCATCTTCAAGAATCATTACAAGCAATCACTGTCACTGAAAGAATGGCTGAACTCAAAGCTAGGAGACTTGGATTCAAGTCCTGCCTCTGACAGAATGTATGACCCTGGATTTTAACTTCTCAGTGCTCTTGGCAACTCTCTATGGCTATAAGTTGAAGATGCCAGCCTGTACTGGTAGAGGGAGTTTATTCATAAGAGAGTATTTTATATCAATTAAAATACAGGCTCAGTCCCAATTGCCTATCAAAGACTTGGACAACAGAACAGAAAATGTATTTATCAAATCTACATAAAGCATAAAACTGGGAGGAATAATTGCCACAGATGGCAAAATCAAAAGATCTCAACATGCTAGACAGAGCACTGGGCTGTACTATGCCCTGCATTGATGGTCCCAGAGTATTAATTCAGGTCTATGTGCCACATTTTAGGCAACTTTAATAAACTGGACGCTATCCTTAGAAGGGCAACCAGGTGAGTGAAGGGTCTTGAGATCAAGTCATATGAGGGACAGGTGAAGGAAATGGAGATGCCAGGACTTAAGGGGGGAAATGATCTCTGTCTTCAATTATTTGAAGAGATATTATGTAGAATAGGGCTCAGTCTTGTTCTATAGGGTCCTTGAGGGCAGAATTAGGAGAAATAGGTAGAAACTGTAGAGAGACAAATTAAAGCCTGATATAAAGAAAAACTTCTAGTTAGAGCTATCCAAAAGTATAATGGGTTTGGCTCAAAAATTAGTAGGCTTCTACTAACTTGATGATGATGAGGATGGTAACTTGCCTTCAGGCAAAGGCTCCATCCTCATTTGTCCCAACAAATATTAGTGGGAAATTTGCTCAACTATCGATTAGGCTAGATAGCCTTGGAGGACCCTTTTAACTCTAAGAGCCTAAGAAAAACCTAGATTTTCAAGTTAAATTTGGAGTGGGGAGAAGTATGGAGAAGATTTAGTCTTGCTTTTGTATAAATGCAGTCAGCAAATAAGCCAATGTGGTCCCAGGCTGCATTAAGGGCATTAGAGTATCTAAAAAGAGGGAAATTACAGGTCTTTCCTTCCCTGCTCTGCTCAGACCCCATCTGAAGCCTCGTGTCCAAGCACCACATTTAGGAAAGACAGTGGAAGCTGGAATATGCCCAGAGGATGATAAGGCAACTGGAGACCATGCCCTAATAAGATCAGTTGAAGGAACTAGTGATGGTTAGCTTGAAGAAGGGAAGGCTTGAGGGTGTGGGGAGGGACTTCCTCATTATTTTCAAATATTCAAAAGGCTGGCATATGGAAAAAGCAGAGCATTTGCTCTGCTTGGGTTCCAAGAGCAAAATTAGGAGTAATAGGTGGTAGGTACAGAGAGGCAGATTTCAACTAAACATAAGGAAAAACTTCTTAACAATTACAGCGATTCAGAAATTAAATGGACTATTTGGGATAGGATGTTCCCCATCTTTAAAGGTCTTCAAATGGAATTCTAGATAAACAGTTGTTGAGTATACTGGAGAAGAGTATAAGTTGGACTCTGAGGCCTTCAGGATACTTTCTAAGGATCCCAAAATCCCTTTTGAGATTAATTATTCTATTCAGCTGTCACTGAGCTGAACAGTCACACAACATTGAAATCTCTGGCAAACCAACAATGAATCAGTGTACTCCCAGATATCCTAGCACATTGACAGTGATTAAACTTACCCATTCTGTTGTATTGGATGGGGTTCTTTCATCTTCCTTAGCTTTTTTTTTCATTTCAATATACTCGGCCTCTTCTTTTTCCGCCTGGTCAGTTCTGTTTGGCTCTAGGGGTTGGATGAGGCATAAATAATTCTCACATTTGCAGGTCAGGGTTCCCCACAGTGGGGCCACCACCCTGCTGCTACAACTCATGCTCTCTCAGGCTCTTAGGGGTAAACTTGTAGGGTGATAAACATTCCTACTATACTTATTGCTGTAGCTCATAGGCCCTGAGGGGTATACTTGACAGTTACATGAAATTGGTCAACATGATGCCATTGGCCCAAATATAAAGCATTCATTAAATAATAATGCAAAGGCAATAATAATTTTAACATCAAGATTATTCAATGGAAGATAAATATAGGAATAATCAAAATATCACAGTCTACTCATACACCTTAGTGATGCCTCCCATCAGTACATGCATTGTCCATGGGAGAACAGAGTCACATACTTATAGAAACCTAGCAGGTTTCTATGGGGAAACCCACATATTGGGGCAATTTAGAACTTTGGACTACAGGCCCTGATGTCCTCAGTCAATTCAAGAACAGTTTACACTACATGAAGCTGTTTCTCTGATAGTTCCTCACCTTCTAGCCTTCACCACTCTCCTGGGGCAAATCTGTTCCTTCCTGATCTAGAGCTGATGAAGCAACGACAAGCTCTTAATTAATTTATAACTACACTTAAAAAGTGCTGAGAAAGTATTGCACTGTTGTAATGAAGAAGAGTTCCCTTAAGCCAAAGAACTGAAATGCTCCTCCGGTTGACTTTCTGGGCAATGCACACAAGCCCAGTCAGCTCTCCAGTTCAACAGGACTCTGAATCTTCTTATCAGGTCTAGTCTCTTCTCACAGAAAAACAGATGCAAAATATCTCTTTTTCTCCTTCTCAAATCAGAGAGAGCAGTAGAGGCACTAAGTACCTCTGAGAGATTTCCCTCCTTTAAACCGTGTATGGTAATGAAGAGCAATAAGCATAAATAGCAACAGAATTCAGCTCTCTTTCAATGAGGCTTCCAAAATGCTGAAGCCTTTTCTCTAATCAATCAGCCAAGAAATGCCTCTCTTTAAATCAAAAGGTGTCCAGTAAGGACATGGAAGCTTTCTAATTAGTTTACTGTCCTGCCATGAGCCTGGCTTAGAGCGAACACTTGAGGTTTTGTGTGTCCTTCAGCATCCTGTTAATGTGGTTGTGAGTTAAGATTCTGTCATCCACAGAAGAGCAGATTTGCCCACAAGAGAGTGATCAGTACGGGTGGGTAGTAGAGGGGTTAGCAGAGGAAAAGGTAGGTGTGAGGCAGATTGTTTTTGAAGGGAGCAAGCACAACAAGAAGCACTTAAGGTTAGTTGATTGATCTATTAATCTTGATTAATTAATTGTGGTGAAGGTATTCTGAGCCCCAATAAACTAAGAGTTACTTCTTGACTAAAATCATGGGATCTCGGAGCTTGAAGGGACTTCAGAAGCCTACTTATCCAAACCATACCTGAAGTCCAAATCTTTTCTACAACCACCCAAAATTAAGATCCCCAGGGTCAGGGGAATGCAGCCTATTCAATTCTTAGACATCTTCAGTGGTTATAAAAACCTTCTTATGCAACACTGATAGCTGTCTCCCTATAAGTTCTCTCTGTTATTTCTAATTCTGACTTCTAGGGTCTAGCAAAAAAAATTAATATCCTGATTTGATGATACCCTGCAGATAACTGAACATAGTGTTCACATTCCCTTGTTTAGGCTCTTCACTTTCTCACAAACTCAAGCTGCATGGGCTCTTTGAGATAATCTAGTCCAGCTCTTCTCAAAACGTGGACCCTTTCCCCCTTGTGGTCCCCAAGACCCTTTCAGGGGGCCTGTGTGGTCAAAACTATTTTTATATAATACGAAAACATTTAACTATTAAAATACTCTTCCAACTACATATATGTGTGAGGTTGGATTTTTTTTTCATATACTTAAACCAAAACAACATATTGCAACATTTTGAATGTAGAAGCAGATATGATAATCCAACTTTCTTCTATTAACCTAGACCAGGAGTAGGGAAACTACAGATTGGAGATCACACGCAGCCTTCTAGGTCTTTGGATGAAGCCTTTTGACTCAGTTCAACTTTTATAGAACAAACACTTTTATTAAGGGGATTTGTTCTGTGAAGTTTTGGATTCAGTCAAAAGGCTGCACTTGAGGACCTAGAGGGCCACATGTGGCCTTGAGGTTGCAGGTTCCCCATCCCTGATAGACATTAAAGAGATTTGCAACAATATGTAAAACAATGCCATTCTTCTCACTAATATTTTTTTGTTTTGGAAACTACACTTTTTATTAAAATGTTATTTGTAATGGATTTATTATTATTATATATATTATTATTTATTATTTATAAATGAATTAATATGCATTTAAAAATTAATCCATTTTAATGGCTTATAAGGTAAATATTAATAGATATAACCAGGAGTGTGCTGATAAATGTTTAACAACTAGTTCTCTGCAAAGGCATGACACACTTTTAAGTTTAATTTTAATTTTAATTATAAACATTTTCCCCATCTCTTTCTTAAGTTTAAATGATCAACAAGTACCTTTTTAGCATTAGCTAATTTTTGAAGTTGAAATTCTCACAATGAAAATTTTAAATTGGTTCTTCCATACCAGTATAAATCAGTTCCAGCATAGCCTTGGATAGAATATATATTTTAAAAACTCCTTAGGTTTGTCAATACTGTTTAAGGATGTAAAAGAGTCTTCAGACCAAAACACTGAAGAACTGCTGATTTAGTCCAACCTCCTCATTTTATAGCTATGATACCACCTTCATCAGCCTCTCCCACCAAGTATCCATATTGTTACCATCTCTTTAAGAGGCAATCATTCTTGCCTTCTTAATGAGTAGAGAAAGGGCAGAAGGAAGGGAAAGAATTCAAAACTCAAAATTTAAAAAATTAATTTAATTTAAAAATTAAAAAAAAACAAAATTGATTTAAAAAGAAGAAAAGAGGTAATGGGATAGTGAATTTACAGGATAACTGTTATTCTTTGAGGAGTCTGTGAGAGGATGGAGAGTTTAATTATCTTTTTGGAGAGACTGTTAATTATGATGAGTGGAGAAAGCAGGGAAAAAGATGAAGAGATCTTATTTCTTAAAAAAATTAAGTTTAACACGTATTTTATAAAGAAATACAAACAGAATTATTGAAAAGAAACTTTAATTGGTATACTGAGAAAAGTAAATGATGAGACTTTTTCTAGAATGGAGATTTAGTTATAGTGATGTGACTTTGGCTCTGATCTTTCTCAAAGTTGATGTATTAAAAAAAAAAAAGAAAGACTGATTACATTGTAAATAAATACTATGGCCAGGAGTCTTGATGTTTATTTAAGCAAAGAAGGTTTGGGACCTTGCTATAAGAGAGATAAACCAAAGTTATTAGAAGAATAGGTTTCTCAAATTTACTAAATAAGTAATATTTAATAAAGTGGAATGGTGATCTAGAAAATTGATGTTGTAATTCTAGCTGAGATGTTGCAATTCTGTTAATTAGTAATGAAATATCAAAATATATCTCTGGAATGAGAATAAATTAGGAAGACATACTAGTAGCTGATAAGAGAAGTGATCATTCCACCTTGGCTATATGTAAGATAGACAACTCTAAAGCCCTCTAAGATAAGGAGACTGAGGATCAGAGTGATTAAGCAAGGTTATATGGGTAGTAAATTGGCAAACTTAGACTTAGTCCCAAGTCTTCTGACTTCGTGTCCATCCCCCCTGCCTTACCAAATATGATTTTTTTTGTTATTTGCTACTTTTTAATGTTGTACAAATCTAGGTGCTAGGCTAAAGGTAGGGCTAGTTCAAAGTGTCAAGGTCTCAAGACCTCCTCTGCAGGCCTACCCTAAAGAGCAAGGTTCTGTCAGGGATGCCCTGGCATAATTATCTGAACCCCTTGATGTTCTCTGTGCCTAGGCAGATTAGAGCCTGGCCCAGAACAACAACAACACAAATATGAACACATAAAGAAGTCCACCCAGGAAACCGGACCCTCATAGCCACACCAGTCCACCATGCGGTTCCTTTGCCCTTTTCCACAATGGAATGGGTCAGCTATAAAAACCAACTAAAAGGCTTTCTTAAGCCCTAGCTTCCTGAAGTGGACAAGAAACTAGTGTCCCAAGGACACTGTCTACATCTGCTACTGTCTTTGTAGCCCTGTCTTCCTGATTACAACAACCCAAAGACAGAAGACTAAAAGTAAACACTCTGGTCCCATTTAATTGAGATTTTACACACTTAGTCCATAGAAGAATTATTTGGAGAATGAGCTAACAATAATTTTGGAAAACCTGAATACTTGTCAATTAGAGTCAAAATTGTTCTACGTTACTACTAATCTGGAAGTTCCCTGAACTTCAGAGACTTTTTTTTTTTATTTATCAACTAGCATCCCAAAGCACACAGCAGGAGTTTATTAAACATTTGTTGAGCTATCATGATAGAAGACTCAGCATGTACACTTCATGTCTACCTGATCTTGGAGGCAGGACTCCTGACTTAAAGTCTGGCCTCTGACATGTATGAGCTGTGGGACCCTGGACGAGTCACTTAAGAGATTGATGCTCTTCGCAGCTCTTTAAGACTAGAGATAATCCTGACTTACACTGGTAACAGCTTCCTCATCTAGGGGTTATCTATGTCAATGAAATCCCAGGTCTAGTCCCTATCCCTAACAATAATATAAAAAGAGAAAGATGACATATTGTTACATGGCAAGTTTGGGTTATAAATAAAGCAAAGGTTATTTAAAGGAAGGGTTATTAATATTGATGTTATTGAGGCGGCTAGGTGGCGCAGTGTGTAGAGCGCTGGCCCTGGAGTCAGAAGGACCTGAGTTCAGATCCGGCCTCAGACACTTAACACACACAAACAAAAACCTAGCCGTGTGACCTTGGGCAAGTTACTTAACCCCAATTGCCCTCCAAAAAAAAAAGCAAAAAAAATATTGATATTATTACTGGCTGTTACCAATAATTATTAGTTATAAACAACGATAATAATAATAACAATAATAATACTTAGAAAGTGACACAGTAGATAGAGTGCTAGACATGGGGTCAGGAAGACCTGAGTTCAAATCTAGTTTCAGACACTTTGTAGCTACATAATTCTGGGCAAATCACTTTACCTGTGCCTGCCTCAGTTTCCTCAGCTGTAAAATGGATATGATAATAGCACTGACTTCTCAGGATTATTGTGAGGGTCTTAGCCTACCTGGCACAAAGTAGACACTTACTAAACGCATGTTCCCCTACCCCACCATAACCTCTTACATTTTTAGAACACTTGAAAAAATTCTTACCATTTCTTTTTGAATTCCATTGTTTCTTGCAATAATAGCTCAAGCTGGTACTTAATATTAGGAGAAGAAAGATGACTAAAGTCCACCATTGCCATTGGATTTTTTTATTATTTTCTGCAAAGAATATAGGCAAAAGTCATCTATTTTTGTTACTTCAAAGCATAAAAACATCTAAATTAATTCCCCAAATGATCTAGTTACATAACTATGAAATTTTAACTCCTCTGTTTCCTAGGGGAATTTTAAGGGTATGTCCACAGAATCCATAGAAAATGTTTATAATATATATATAATGGGTTAATATTAGTAGGAAAAAGTTTCAGAGCTGGAAAGAAGCTTAGAGATCATAAAATTCACCTCATTTTACTTATAAGAAAGCTAATGCACAGAAAAGTAATGTTGGAAGGGGTCTCCAATAAAGAAGGCACCCACTATGTCCCAAAGTAGCCCATTCTGCTTTGGGAAAATTCTTTTTTTTTTTTTTTTTGCTTTTTGGAGGGCAATTGGGGTTAAGTAACTTGCCCAAGGTCACACGATTAGGTTTTTTTTGTTTGTGTGTGTTAAGTGTCTGAGGCTGGATCTGAACTCAAGTCCTTCTGACTCCAGGGCCAGCGCTCTACTCACTGCGCCACCTAGCCGCCCCTGGGATAATTCTAATGGTTAGTAAGGTTTTCTTATATCAAGCTTAAACATGACTCTTTGCTGAAATTAAATTAATTTAATTAAATTTTCAGTGTGAATGTTTACACCTCAGAAATCAGCTAAGGTGCAAATCAGGGCTTGATTTACTGTTTTGTTGATTTTTAGACTTAAGAAAGTGAGGGAAAAATGCTGATAATGTTGATTAAACTTAAAAGTGTGTCATGGGTACATTCCCCCCAAATTATTTTATTTATTTATATTTATTATTAAATATATACCAGCATACTTCTGTATAAGGCCCCAATATAAAATGTTAAACAATAAATAAATAATATAAAATAACATCAGATTGAACTACAGGAGAAGGAAAAAAATTTACATGAAGTTCTCAGTAGTGTGCTAAATAGGAAGAACAGTAGATGTGAAGTCCGAGGTCCTGAGTTTGAGTCCCAGCTCCATCTGCTATTTAATAGCTGTGTGACCTTGGGCACACATTTTCTGGACTCTCTCTAAACCTCCATTTTCTCAGCCTGTAAACTAAGGGGGTTGGACTAAATAAAGGACCTTAAAAGTTCTTCCCATTCCCAAATCCTACGCTCACCAGTGTTTCTACTCTTTGAAAAAAAAGTAGGCAAACTCCTATACTTCCCACCATCTATTTTGAAATCTACAATGAGGCGGATACAGTGGATACAGGAGGCACAAGTGAGGTACGGTGGAGAAAGAATCTGTTTTTCAGTAGAGGATCTCTGTTTAAGTTCTATCCCTGATGCTTATGGTATGAACTTGGGAAAGTAACTTGACCTCTTTGGCCCCACTGTCCTTCATAAAATAATGGGGTTGACTTCTAGGGCTGTATCCCAAAGAGATCATAAAAATGGGAAAAGGACCCACATGTACAAAAATATTTGTAGTAGCTCTTTTTGTGGTGGCCAAGAATTGGAAATTGAGAGGATGTCCATTAATTGGAGAATGGCTGAACAGTTGCGGTATATGAATAATGGAATACTATTGTGCTGTAAGAAATGAGGAGCAGGCGGACTTAAGGAAAACCTGGAAACACTTATATGAACTGATGCTGAGTGAAGCAAGTAGAACCAAGAGAACATTGTACACAGCGACGACTAAGGATCCTCAGCAATGCAAGGATCTAAGGCAATGCCAAAAGACTCATGATGGAAAATGCTATTCACACCCAGAGAAAGAACCCTGGACTCTGAAGGCGGATCACAGCATGCCATTTGATCACTCTTTTTGTTTTGTTTTTTTTCTTTCCACTAGGTTCCTCCTATTTGTTCTAATGCTTCTTTACAACATGACTAATGTGAAAATGAGTTTAATAAGAATATGTAATTTGAGACTATATCAGATTGCATGCCATCTTGGGCAGGGGAAGGTGGAGCAAATTTAGAATTCAAAATCTTATGGAAGTGAATGTTAAAAACTAAAAATAAATGAATGAATTAATTTTTTAATAAGAAGTTCTAGGGTTAGATGATATCATGAAGGTCCTATAATTCAAGGGAAGATAAAACACAAGACAGAAGTGTCTCTAGTGCCTTACCTTTCACAATAAGAAGAGTTCCAAAACCTTCTGCTTGCTTAAATACAGGTATGTCGACTATTATTATACATAAATAAAGTCCAGAGTCATTCATTGCCAGGTTTTTCAGTTCCAGAGATTCCTTCCTGGTCCCTGGGGTGAAAAAAGACTTGCTGTATAAATTCTTCTTAATGGAGCCAGCACAGTCTTTGGAGGTGTTTGTCAGGTGGCCAGCACTGTTTTGGACATGGCTGATTTTCTTCCATTCTACTCGAAACTGTTGCACCTCAGGAGAGACATTCCAGGAACAGATTATTTCAGCAGACTGTCCCACCAGTAGCTGCAGCTTGGAAGGACTCTGGGTGACTGTCAAGTTATCTGCTGATGTGAGCACTTTTAGCAAAAAAAAAAAAATAATAATGATCATAATATTAACTACTAAAGAGAAAAACCAGAATATTCCCAGAATGGCCATCCCAGTCCCTTTTTATAGTCTCACAGAGCTCTGTGGGCCTTACTTTATCTGGAAAATAAAGAAGAAGTAGATTATCCATAATTTTGGATTTAGAGTTGGCAAAGACCTTAGAGACTAACTATCTCAACTTTCTCAATTTACAGATAATCAAAACTCACAATGACCAGAGAGGCTGTCATGTTCAAGATCACACAGCTAATAAGTAATAAGTAAAGCAGAGAAATTCCCTGCTTTCAAGGAGCTCACAGTCTAATGGCAGAGATGACATACAAACAAGATTTTATACATGTACATACTACATATATATATATGCACATACATATATACATACACCAAGTGTATGTGTGTGTGAGATAATCAACAGAAGGAAGGCACCAGCCATGAAAGTTTTCTTGCAGAAGGTAGGATTTTAGCTGAGACTTAAAAAAGGGAGGGAAATAAGATGGTGGACTGAGGAGGGAGAAAATTCTAGGCTCAAGAAACAGCCAATGAAAATTCCCCGAGTTGGGAGATGGAGTGTCTTCTGTCAGAACAAGGAGGTCAGTGTCACTGGGTTATAGAGTATATAAAAGAGAGGAATGTGTAAGAAGACTGGAAAGGTAGGAAGGGGCTGGCTAGTTTATGAAGGGCTCTGAAAAGGCAAACAGGATTCTAAATGTGATCCTGGAGGTAACAGGAAACCACCAGGGAGAGACTTGAGACTGGGAGACCAACCAAAGGCTACTGGGATAGTTCAAGCTTGAGGTGATGAGGGTTGGGCCTGGGTGGTGCTAGTGTCAGAGGACAGGAGAATGTGACTGGTGGGACTTAATAATAGATTGGTTATCAGTGATGAGTCAAGGATGAAGCCTGGGTTTTGAGCCTGGGAGGATTACTTGATGCTCAGAAGAAAGTTGGGAGGAAGGAAAGGACCTGAGTTCAAATCCCAATCCTGCTTCTCATCTGCCATCTGTGTGACCTAGGGTGAATTATTTAACCTTTATGAAGTTCAATTTGCTTATTTGTAAAATGAGTGGGTTGGTCTTTTGTAATCTGTAGGTTCTTCCAGCCTTAAATCTAGGAGCCTATGAATCTATGATCTGTTCCATTTTGGGAAAGCCTGTTTTCTTTAGTCATAGTCTTAAAGAATCCAGGGTCACCTCCACTTGAGATCTGTTCTAGTCCAACCCCCTTATTTTATAGATGAGGCATTGGAAGGGGTGTTAGCAAATGACAACCAATTTCATTGAAACAAGTATGTTTAAGTTGGATATGTTGAGTGGAAATGTCCCAGACCTGGAAGTGTAAGGCTGGTCCTACCCCAAGCAGAGGGACTGTTTGTGTGACTGTGAACAAGCTACCTGACTTTGGTAAGCCTTAGTTTGCTCATCTATGCAATAAAGATGATGGATTTTGTGACTTCTGGGCTCCCTACAAGTTCTCATGATCTAGGCCCGACCTGCACAACTTGGCAGTAGGTAGGGGCCAAAATTAAAACAAGCTAAACTTCTTCAGGCCAGAGATAAGTTTTTAGCCCAAGGTCACATAGCAGCTTAGGGGTAGAGTCAATTAGTCCTGAGGTCTAATCAAGTATGGCTGACTCTGGATACACAGGGAAGGCTGCCTCTTCATACTGCCTGGGTCAGATCACAAAGCTACAAAAAGGTTTAGTGACAAAGAAATACACAATTGACTCTAGGCACTGGGACCAAGGGGAAGAGAAAACAGTTTTTAGTTTTGTTCAAGAACCAAAAGGGATGAGCTAAGGCGGAACAGGTTCAGACTGGGAGATGGGGAGAGAATATCATTGGTGAGTTTGTAAGGGTTGTTTTTTTTTCTTTCTTTAGGAAATCAGGCAAAGGGGTAATTAATTGACTGACTAGACTCAGAGGGCCAGGCTGACTTCATGCAGGGGTGGGGTTACCTGTGGTCTCTAGACCACATATGGCCCTCTAGGTCCTCAAGTGAAACCCTTTGATTGAATCCAAACATCACGGATTAAAGAATTTGTTCTGTAAAACTTGGACTCAGTCAAAAGGCCACACCCAAGGATCTTGGTGGCCTTGAGGTCTCAGGTTTCCTACTCTTGAACCATCTGGGGAACCTGCTGGTAGCAGTCTAACAAGCAGAACTTGAAAGTTCCTCATTCATTCCTTCACCAAACATTGAGTACTTATCACATGAGGTGCTTAAGCTAGTTGTTAAAGAGGAGTTTTTTTGTTCCAGATCATCCCTGCACCCTGTAGGGAACTCCTAATATGTGAACTCTCTCCACAGATGAGATCAGCCTCTCATCTGTAATTTAAAGGTCTTAGAGAGTTGCCTGGGGCTCACAGAGGTTGAGCCCTGGTTCACACAGCCAGAACTTATCACAGATAACACTAAACAATATCTTTCTCATTCCTCACAGTGCAGCCTGTTATCTACAGATTCACAGGTATACAACATAGCCCCAATGGCAGAGAGGTGCTGACAGAGATCTGAACTTGGAGTCAAGAAAACCTGAGTTCAAATCCATTTTAAATACTTCCCGGCTGTGGGGGCGGAGCCAAGATGGCAGAGTAGAAACAGCACGACCAAGGTGCTCTCCCCCCAGATCACCTCCAAACCATGTAAAAGGGGACTCTGAACAACCTTGGGAGCCCCAGCACCCACAGAATGACACAGAGAAGCTAACCTCCTGCTGAGGACAGCCCAGCAGCCCTACAGGGAGTGGCCAGGACAGCACTCTGGGAGAGGACAGCACAGCTCGCTGGGAACCAACAGCACAGTGCTCCCAGAGCCCAGGCCCGTGTGAGCCGAGGTTTTAGCCCCAGGGCAGCCAGGCCAGCAGTTGGCTGGAGGGACCCCAGAACGCCAGCAGCTGTGGAGATTCCAGAAATATCAACACAGACATGCCTAGAACAAAGTGAGAGATTAGTGTCCTATGGACTTTGGGACCAGTATTTGGGGAACACATTGGCTTCCTCCCGCAGGGGCTAGAAGCCGTTGAGGAGACACGCCATTTTGCAGTTTCAGTGGCAGCTCCAGCTCCTGGCCTGTGAACTGTAGGGAGATCTAGCGATCAGTCTTGGGGGGTAATCGCTCTTGCTTTAACCTCCCTGGATCTGGATTGTGGTCTGGGGTGGAGGTCATGGGGTGGGTATCCAGCTTGCCAGAAGAGGAAGTTAAGACCCCAACATTGGGACAGAAGCTCCCCTGTCTGGTGGCTGAGTCCTACTGTGGCAACAAGCCCAAAAGTCAAGTAATTAAGTGGCAACATGCCTAGGCAAAGGAAACAAAATAAACAGAAAAATTCAACATTAGACTACTATTTGGGGGGCAAAGAGGATTGAAGCAGGGAACAGGAGGAGGACTGTGAGGTCAGAAATCCTGCTCCAAAAGCCCCAAAGGAAAATATGAGCGGGTTACAGGCCATAGAGGACCGTAAGAAGGACTTTAAAAATCAAATAACAGAAGTGGAGGAAAAATTGGGAAGAGAAATGAGAAGGATGCAGGAAAAGTATGAAATGAGGGTCAACAGCCTGACTGAGGAAAATAACACCCTAAAAAATAGACTGGCAAAGGAGGCCCAAAAGGGCAATGAGGAGAAGAATGCTTTAAAAAGCCAAATTTGCCAGATGGAAAAAGAATCTCAAAAGCTCACTGAGGAAATTCATTCCTTCAGAGTTAGACTGGAGCAAATGGAAGCTAGTGACTTTATGAGAAATCAAGATGCTGTTAAACAGATCCAAACAAATAAAAGAATAGAAGGCAATGTGAAATATCTCATGGGAAAAACCACTGACCTGGAAAATAGATCCAGGAGAGACAATTTAAAAATTATTGGACTACCTGAAAGCCATGATCAAAGAAAGAACCTAGAAATCACCCTTCAAGAAATTCTCAAGGAAAATTGCCCTGATGTTTTAGACCCAGAGGGCAAAATAGAGGTTGAAAGAATCCACAGATCACCTCCTGAAAAAGATCCCAAAAAGAAAACTCCCAGGAATATTATAGCCAGGTTCCAGAATTCCTAGATCAAGGAGAAAATACTACAAGCAGCCAGGAAGAAACAATTTCAGTATTGTGGAAACACAATCAGAATAGCACAGGACCTGGCAGCTTCTACACTGAGCAATTGAAGGACATGGAATATGATATTCCAGAGGGCAAAAGAGCTACGATTGAAGCCAAGGGTCACCTACCCAGCAAAACTGAGTATTTTGTCTCAGGGGAAAATATGGTCATTCAGTGGAATAGAGGACTTTCAAGCATCCTTGAGGAAAAAAACAGAGTTGAATAGAAAATTTGACATCCAGACACAAGAAGCAAGAGATGCCTGAGAAGGTAATCAGGGAAAAGAAATTAAAAGGAACTTGTCAAAGTTGACCTATTTACATTCCTACATGGAAAAACAATAACTATGACTGATGAAACCTTTCTCAGTATGAAAATAGTTGAAGAAGGGTATTTGGGCATATGAATACATATGTAAATGTGTGTTTATATGTTTACAGGTATACATGGATAGAGGGCACAGGTTGAATTTGTTGGGAAGGGATGATACTTAAGGGGAGAAATTATGAGGTGAGAGAGGAAAGTGGCAAGAGGAGATGGGGAAAGACAGGGTAGGGTAAACTATCTCATGTAGAAGAAGCAAGGGGAAGTGGCTGCAGGGGAGGGGTAGAATAGGAAGGCAAAAAGGCAAAACCATATTCTCATTGAATTTGGCTCAGGGAGAGAATGACATACATACTAAATGGGATATCTCACCCTGCAGCAGAGTAGGGGAAAGGGGGATGAGAGAGGGGATGATGGAGGGGAGGGCATTCTCAGGGGAGGGGAGGTTGGAAGTACCCACTATAGAAGAGGGACAGGATCAAAGTAGGGAATGGACCAGGTGGGGGGTGGGATGGGTGGGAGGGAATTATAAGCAGCCTTTTACAATATATCTACTATGGTAATGTTTTGCATAGCTATACATGTACAACACATACTGAATTACTTATCTTCCCAGAGGGAATGGGTGACAAGGGAGGAAGGGAATGGATCTGAAATTCAAGATTTTAAAATTAAATGTTTCAAATATATATAAATACTATTATTAATACTATTTTACATGTAATTGGGAGATAAGATGTGCAGGCATTGGGGCACAGAGACTCACCTTGCTCTAATGGAAAAGTCGAAGGGGGTATGGGAGAAGATATGGGAGAGAGCAGATTGGATGAGGGGATATCTTGTGGGACTGCTATTCTGGAAGGGTGGGTAGGGGAAAAATGGGGAAAAATTGTAACTCAAAATCTGGCGGAAATGAATGATGTAAACCAGAAGTTAATAAAGCATTTGTTTTTAAAAAAAATACTTCCTGGCTGTATGACTCTTTATACCTTTGTGACACCAGGCAAGTCTCATGACCTCTCTAGGCCTCAGTTTCCTCATCTGTAATGACAGAGTGGGGCTAGATCAATGATCAGATCCCTTACTACCTCCCAGGCTTGTTATAAGGAGCAAATAAGATCATATTTGTAAAGCACTTAGCCTAGCACCTGGCACATAGTAGGTGGTAGGTGCTAGGCTTGTTTCCTTCCTTCCATCCCACTCTAAATCAGATGATCCTAGTTCTGTTACCAGCTCGATGTGTGATTTTGAGGCAATCTCTGAGCCTCAGTTTTCTTTACCTGTAAAATGGGAACTTGTATTCTCTACCTCACAGAGTTTGTGAAGACAGCATTATATAAATGTGGTCTTTTTAAACTGAATTCACTTTCTGAAGGTGTGATTTAAGGTAAGCTGTGGATTCTAAGGATAAGATCTTAGATTTATGTATTCATATGGGGGGAACTAAAATGACAGCATGAGGGAAAGGGGGAGAAAGCAAAGATGAAGGAAAAGAAGGAAGGAAGGATAGTGGGATAGAGAGAAAGAAGGAAGAAGCAAGGGAGAGAAAGAAAGGGAAGAAGAGGGAGGGAGTGGAAGGGAAAAAAAGGAGAGAGAGTGGGAAAGTGGAGAGAAAGAGGAAGGGAGGAATAGGAGAGAGGGGAAAGGGAAAAAAGGAAAAGAGGGAAGGGGAGAGAGACAGAGACAGAGAGAGAAAGAGAGAAAGGGAGAGAGAGAGAGAAACAAAGAGACAGAGAGACAGAGACAGGGAGAGAGAATATAATGTAAGAGAGGCTCTTACCTAGGTAAGCACATGGAGCCATCAGCAGGATCAGTTCCAGTCCCCAGGCCATGTCTGGCGGGCCCCACAGTCAGCTCCAGCTTCAATACCCTCCTCAATGTCTGGCTACATTCTTCTTCGTCCAGAGATGGATAGTAGCTCTTGTCTGTGTCCGATGATCCCCTTGTGAAGTCTCTGTCTGTGCTCACTGCTGGGAGGAGGAAGGCCTTGAGACCACATCACAGAGACAGGAACTCAAAACCCCAGAGACCATACAAGACTACTGACAATAGCACATCAATGCAGAGGCACCAGGGGCCCCACCCACCTCATCTTACGGACAAGTGGGCCCACCATCTCTGAGAGGAGGGGGAGACATGAGCGCAGGGAACAAACAACATTTCACTGTGCAAAATAACAGCAACAACTTCTATTTCTACAGCATCTTTATGTTTACAAAGTTCTCTTGTTGTAAGTAGCTTTGAGTGTGTAGGTCACACAATTTCTTTTTCAGATGAGGACACTGAGGACCAGCGAGGAAAACTGACTTATCTGAGATCATGCAGCAAGTTCATATTCGGCCTCAGACACAACACAAAAAACTAGTCGTGCGACCTTGGGCAAGTCACTTAACCCCAATTGCCCTCCAAAAAGCAAAAAAAAAAACCCAACCAACGAAACAAACAAACAAACAAACTGCCATGCCCCTCACTTCAGTGCTTCCTTGGTGCTGGCAACCTGAAGGGTGCACAACCAACTAGATCTATTACCATGCCTAGAGGTTTCTACTCCTACTGACATTTGTCATAAGATGACATTTAATAGGGATAAAGGTAGGTAGAGTCTGACATGGATTTAGAAAATCAACTCCCTTCCTTTTTCTTTCTCTACTTCTTCCCTTCCTCTCTATTTCCTCCTTTCCTCTCTCTTCTTCCTTTCCCTTCTCTCCTTTGTTTCCTATATCTGTTCCTCCTTCTCTTCCTCCCTCTTTGCTTTCTCCTTCTCCTCTCATTTTAATTCCCCTTCCCCCATGAATACATGAATCTAAGATCTTATCCTAAGAATCTCTGGCTTACCTTTCTTTCTCCCCCTCTTTCTTCCACTCCTACATGATGGGGGATGATGAGTAAACCGCAGTTTGTCTGAAGAAGATCTGGAGGGTTTTAGTGGTATGTGAAGATGAAGGACAGTCAAAAGGAGATGATGATGGCCAAAACAGCTGCTGAAATCATGGGCTGCACTAAGGTACAGCTCCCAGGGATACTGATACTGATAGCTTCATTGGCCTCAATGACTCCATCTGGGAGTCCGAGATTCCCTGTAGCTCCAAATCTATGGTACCGGCGATTCTTTGCCTTATGTGAGACTGCCCAGAGGTGTCATAATACACGTGATATTATATCCTGGTCAGAAGGAAAAAAAGTACTTACTAAATGCTAGATTTATTAAGCTGGGCACTGTGCTAAGTACTTTATAAATATGATCTCATTTGGTCCTTGCAACAATCCTAGGAGATAGGTGCTATTATTACCTCCATTTTATAGTTGAGGAAACAGAGGCAGAGTGACTTGCCCAGGGACACACAGCTGGTAAGTGTCAGAGGCTGAATTTGAACTCAGGTTTCTTAACTCTGGTGCCCTCTAGCATTTTGCGCCTACTTTGTGGGGGGGAAATGATATAAAATTTGTAAGATGTTCTACAAACCATAAAGTTTGCTAAACTATAAGCCCTAGCTACTATCATCATCATCATCATCATCATCATCTTCTTCTTCTTCTTCTTCTTCATCACCAGCACCATCAGCAGCAGCAGCAGCATCATCACCACACTTTTCAAAGCACTAGACACACCCAATCTGGTTTCACCTTCACAGCAACCTGATGGATACGTATTGCCACATAAGTACTCTTGATTCATTGATAAGGAAACTGAGGCTCTGAAGGTAAGCATGTTCAAGATTGCAAAGCATATAAGCACTCAAACCAAAGCTTGAAGCCAGATCCTTTTATGCCAGATCTGGGGTCCTTCCACTAACCCACCCTTGCTCTATGCTGGACCTTCCTCCCACTGCTGGAATTACTCGGCTTATTTTGATGGGATTTTAGCGAGAATGAAATCTGTATTTTTAGTGCACATTGAGTTGAGCAAGGGTAGGAAGGGTGGATAGTAGAATAAAGTTGTTCCCATTGAATAAGTTGCCGGGGACCTCTTTAAAAAGGAGGGGACATCCTGGAATACATGCAGGCTGTGGTTTACTTTTCAGCAATAGACAATCTACTTACATCAGTTAAAAAGTCCAGCCCACACATGTTGACCTTTTCAGTCACAGAATGTTAGAATGATTCAGTTTTCCACAAAAGGAAAGTGAGCAGAGCTGACGTTACAAAGTGGGATGTTCTAATCTCAACTTTTGATGAGGAACTACACTTGTAACCTCTGAAGTAGATATTCCTGGCTCATACACTTTAAAAAAAATACACCTTTGTTGATGTCTTTTGTTTTTAACATCACCTGCATTTCCCCCTGTATCTCTCCCACAGCCCTCCCAGAGAGCCATCTCTTATAAGGGAGAATTTTTTTTTGCTTTTTGGAGGGCAATTGGGATTAAGTGACTTGCCCAAGGTCGCACGACTAGTTTTTTGTGTTGTGTCTGAGGCCGAATTTGAACTCAGGTCTTTCTGACTCCAGGGCCAGTGCTCTATTCACTCCACCACCTAGCTACCCCAAGGGAGAATTTTTTTAAGGAAAAAAGAGGAAGCAAAAAAAGCAGCAAAACCAATCAATACATTGAAAAAATCTGTCAATGTTCCAGACCCAAAGACCCTCATTTCTGCAGAGGAGTAGGAGGAGCAGCCCACACTTGTACCTTGTAACTCTATAACATTCACTCTCAATCATTTTGTGGTGGCTGTCATTTTCAGCTACAATGTAGAAGTCATTGTATATATTATTTCTTTGGCTCTGCTTCCTTCACTTTGCATCAGTTCATGGAGGTCTTTTCACACTCCTCTGTCCACATCTTGTTTGTTACCACAAAGTAATATTTTATTATGTTGATAAAGCACAATTTTTTTTTAGCCAGTCCTCAACTGGTGATCATTTACTTTGTTTCCAGTTCTTTGCTCCCATAAAAAGTGATGCTGGAAATATTTTGGTGTATAGGGAACCTTTCTTTTTATCAAAGACCTTTTTGGGGTATTTGCCTAGTAATGGGATGTTGGAGTCAAAGGGGTTGGATATTTTCTAGCTTAGAAACATTCTATAGCTCAAGGGGGAGGTTCCAACAATGATGAGAGCCTCCCAGTATCACAGACTTACAAATAGAAAGGACCTTAGACATAACTGAATACCAATCTTACAAAGGGAGAAATCCCAGGGAGCTGAAGTTATATAATAACAATAATAACTACCATTTATATAATGCTTGCCATGTGCCAAGCACTGTACTAAGAACTTACAATTATCTCATTTGATCCTCACAAAAATCTTACGAGGTAGGTGCTATTATTATCCCCATTTTTCAGATAAGGAAACTGGGACAGACAAAGTAGTCACACAGCTAGTGTCTGAACTCACATTTGAACTCAGGGACTGTACCATTAATCTGTCTCTCTTTTACCTAATGTCAAACAGGTAGCAGAGCTAGGATCTGAACCTCTGGTTCAGAAAGCATTGCTCTTTCCTTGATACTACACTGTAGTTCTATTCCATTCAACTGAATTCAACAAATATTTATTAAGGGCTTACTATGTGCAAGGCATTGAGGATAAAAGGATTGGGAATAAATACAATTCCTGCCTTCAAAAAGTTTACATTCTATGGGGAGGTAGGCTTATGGCGTTTATGCTGATAAACACAATGCAAGGCAGTATGTGATGGGGAAGGAGAGGAGAGAAGAGATAGAGACAGAGAGTATTGTAGAAAACTTGGAAGAAGAAAGCATGCCTTTTGGTGGGGGGATAAGAGAAAGTTTCATAGAGAAAGCAGCATCTGGACTAGTGCTTGACCAAAAAGGATTCTGGAAATGAAATGAAGAGGGTGTGCACTGCAGGCATGATGGACACCTGGAGGTGGCATGGAGATGGCAGTTGAGTTGGGGAAAGAGTCAGATGTCTAGTTTGACCAGAACATACAAGGGGAATGAATGTGAAGGAGGCCACCAAGAAAGGTAAGCTGCGGGGCGCGGCCTTCTAGGTCAGGACAGAGAGCTTGGGTTTCATTGTAAGGCAATAGGAAGCTTCATGGTTTTTAAGCAGGAACTGATAAGACAGGATATGGGTTAGCAAGATTAGTCTGGCAAAGGAGGATAATTACATCATCCCTTGTGTGAGAAAGAAACAAATAAAAAGGGGTTAGGTGAAGATGTAGGGAGGTCCTGAGGTACAATGAAGGGGATGTGAGGGAATTAAAGGGGAATGTCTTCAACCTACTTCATGAAGCAGGAGGGGAAGTCCTCTGCTGGGTGAAGTCACCTACTGGCCCTTCTCTCTCAGGCAATGGTCTTGCCTCCTACGTTCCTGAGAAAACCAAGGCCAACCGACATGTAGGAGAAGTGGAAACTGAGACTCAGAGAAATGAATTAGCTTTCCCAAGGTCATAATTCACATTCACACAGGACTTTAAGGCTGACAAATCACTTTTCTCATGCCAGCCCCAGGGGGGTGAGTATTAACACATATTATTCTCCTTACTGTAGAGATGAGGAAATAGAAATTTCAGAAAGGTTGTTATCTATAGGTAAAAAATCAACAACTGTTATTGGGGTTAAGTGCCAGAGGCGGGACTTGAATTTTGGACCCAATTGCTAGCCCAGTGCTGTTACACAAAAGTAGTAATGCTTGGATCAGACTCACATTTACTGATTCCAACCCAGGGCTCTAGACTCCACCTTACATTTTCTCCTTTTCTTAAAACTAGAATCATGGGATGTGAGAATCAGATTTATAGGCTATTGAGTTTGGAAAGGACCTTAAAACCCATCTAGTCTGATCATTTACACATGAGGAAATGATGGATGAGTTATCCAGTTTTATAGGGCTATTATATGGCAGAGTTGGGACCAGGTCTCCTGACTCTGCCTCCCACTCAGCATTCAAACCTACATGCAGAAAAATTCGTGATTATGCAAGAGACTAAAAAGAGGAATCTTCTTTAAAGGTTCCTGAATGCTGGTGGGTGCATAATTTCTATTCATCAACTCAAAGGTGAGGATAGGGCTAATTCCTTTTTCACGAAGGGTTTGACATTCTCCAAAAGGACATATATTATGTACTGCACCCATATATGAGGCAGGGGCTGGGTAGATTACAGAAGAAAAAAAAAATCAAGCAAAAACCAAGGCTATTAAACTCAGTTGTTAGAAACAGAAACTTTGAGAAGAAAACTTTTCACATTGTGGAGGGGAAGATGGACGACACTGAATGATAAAGGTCATCTTCAGTGCTTCCTCTGAAAAGCCTCATCAAATACAAACCATCACTGTCCAAATTAACATAGAAAAGACCTCACTCACTGCTTCTTTCACCAAGTCCCTCACCCACCTCTCCCCTTTCTGGTATGATTATCTTTACTATGTTGTCACAGAATGTGAAAAGTAGGAGGGACCTTAGAACGGAGAATGTCAGGGCCAGAAGGAACATTAGAACACAGAATAGCAAAGCTGGAAATAGACCTTTGTAGCACGTCAGAGATGGAAGGAACCTTATAACGTGGAGCAGAGGGTGTCAAACATTTGGCCCTAGGTTCACAATACTCACTCCCAAGTGTGGCTCAAACCAGATTAAAACGGAACCAGGAAATATTTAGCAAAATAAATAAAAACACAAGAAAACAGAGAATATCAATATGTGGTTTTCTAAGTCAATATGTGGTCTGAAAGGATTGTTCTGTATGATCTGGTGGTCTGTTTCTTCTACTGGAGTTCAACACCACTCTGTTAGAATGTAAAATGTTAAGAGCTGGGGGTGGCTAGGTGATGAAGTGAATAGAGCACCGGCTCTGGAGTCAGGAGGATCTGGGTTTGGATCTGGCCTCAGACATTACACACACACACACACACACACACACACACACACACACACACACACACACACACAAAACCTAGCCGTGTGACCTTGGGCAAGTCACTTAACCCCAATTGCCCTCCAAAAAAGCAAAAAAAAAAAAAATGTTAGAGTTGGGAGGGACCTTAGAATGTGGAACATTAGAGGTGAAAGAAAGGACCTTGGATCACAGAATGTTAAGACCAGAAGGAACCTTACTTAGTTAGTTAGACAAATCCTGACTTTTTTTTTTTAATGGATGAGGAAAACTGGGGATCCACAGGGGAGTGATTTGCTCAAGGTCAGATGGCAAGTCCTGACCACTACTTAGCACATTTCATTTTACTTTTTCGGGTGTGTGTGTGTGTGTGTGTGTGTGTGTGTGTGTGTGTAAAATTCCACACTGACACAAAAGGACACTCTTGGCAATGGGATCACTTGTATGTACCCATATCCCTCACACACTAAGCAACAGGAAGGCTAATGCTCTATAAGGCAGCCTTTACTTCCCCTGCCAAAACTCATAATGTCGAGAGTTTTTCTGCAGAGCTAATACTAGGGATAGGCAAAGTAGGTAGATTTATATAGCACAGTGAGTTAGAGGGAGTAGTAATAATAACTGATATTTTATAAAGTTTTCAGGTTTGTAGATCAAACCTTAAAATATATTATTATATGTAAATACCATCATATTAAAATACATGCTATATATGTGTATATATGTACACACATATCTCACTGGATATGAGTCATCTTGACATGATTTTATACAGACATGCATATTTCTAATGCCAAAAACCTACTCTCCCTAATCCACAAGAATGTATTTGCTACATTTCCTGCATGCATCACGACCATTTGCCTGGGGTACACAAATGCCTTCGTCCTGGTTCTACCACTCTGCCTCCTACTTTCAGCAGCCTGGACTTAGTTTGTACGTAGTCTAACATTTTACACATGGTAGGGGCTTCATAAATGTGTGTTGAATGAGTAACGGAATCTTCTTTAAGAAGATATTATTATACAAAGAGATAATATACAAAGTCACCTACTGTCTCACAGGTACCATTTCAACTCCATTTGACCCTTACAAAGGGCCCTCTTCTAAGCCTTGTAGACACAAAGATAGATACAATACAGGCCCAGGAGCTAACACTCTAATTTGGAGGTCCGAAATGGAAAGGGAAAGGACAAATACACAAAAATACACACGCACACACAAAAAATGATACAAGGCAAAATGAAGTCAGTTCAAAGATGTCTAAGCAAAGTACCACAATTGGAAGATCAGTTTCCCCCAGGGAGGTCAGAGGAGACTCCATGGAGGTAGCATCTGAACTGGGCCTTGAGGGGAAGGAGGGCCTTTACTAAATAGAGAAGAGGAATTTATTCCCCCACTTTTCTACCAGAAGAGTTCCACTTCCCTAGCTTTGTCCAATTACTCATTTTAATGGTTCTTACTGAGTGTCCGCCCTAGGCTTGACCCGAATGCTCCCAGGAAAGAGGAATATGGAACACCTGCTCTGCCCTCTCTCAAGGAATTTCATGAGCCAGTTGGGGAGCTATGATAAGTACACAAAATGATAAATGCAGGATGAGTCCATGTTAAGGTAACACTTTAGCTGGGCCTTTTAAGCACAGGGGAACAGCATGAACACAAGAGATAAGAATACAGACTACTATTGGGGACACTGAGGTCTCCTTTATCCTCTTGGTTCAAATCCCACCAGTCACTTACTATCTCTGTGTGAACAGAGGCAAATCACACCATGTCTCTGGGTCTGTTTCCTCTTTTATAAAAGGAGAGGGTTGCACTAGATGGCCTCTGAGGTTCCTTCTAGCTCCAGACCCAAAATCCCGGGAAGCCCTTCCATCCTGGGAAGTCCAGCAGGATTTGCATTTCCCTGACAGACCTCTGAAAATCAAGGGTTAGTTACTGGAAGACTTGAATGGAAGCTGGCTTGGGTTAATACTTAACCAAATATTTGTTCAGTACAAATTTCTACAGCTTTTGTTTCAAAAGGCCACGGTACCTATTGACTACCTACCCTTCCTAAGAGCTGAAGAGCTACCCTTTTTCCCTCATTAATTCCATTTCTGGGTTCACCTCCCACCTCATTCTTTTTTTTTTTTTTGAGAGCAGCTAACTTTATTGAGGGCTGTCTTGGTTGGGTCCTGGGGCCATCTGCTGGGCTGTTCCCCTAGTCCTGCTTCAGGCTCAGCCTCTCAAACAGGTACTCACCCAGTCCAGGCTGGGGGTCTGCCTGCATGTGGCGCAGCGTGGTCAGGTGGTCGCCCAGACGCTTCAGCAGCTTCACCTCCGCACCTAGGTAGTGGCTCTCCAGGAAGTCGCAGAGGTGTGGATCGCCTTGGCTCGTGCCCAGGGCTTGCAGCTTCAGGAGGGCCTCGTTCAGGCCCTTCTCCAGGTTCAGGGTTGCCTGCATGGCATCCAAGCTGCGACCCCACTCATCTTGGGCAGGTTTCTGCACAGCCTGGAGGAGGACACGGCCCCCACGCTGGTTCTGGAACCACATAAAGCGCTAGGCGCCCTCGAGTTCGTCCTTCACCAGCTCATGAAAAAAAAGCGACACCTTAGGCAGGGCGACATCGTCCTGATCGAGATAGAAACCCAGGGACAGGTAGGAGTAGGACGCCTGAAGGAACAGGTTGGCCAGGCGGTTGACAGTGGCTTCAACCTCGGAGAAGTTTTGGGGGATCTGGGAGCTAGAGCTCATGGCACCGATGGCTGAGGGAGGAGGCGGCTGGTCCCGGAGGCGGGGGCTGGTCCCAGGGGCTGGCGGTCCTTCGGACTGGAGGGCTGCAGAAAGCTGAAGCTAAAAAGCGAGGGGAGCTGGGGGGCACCCCAGATCTGTTCCGTCCAAACACTGTTGAAGCAAGACCCAGAGCCGGGCGACTGAGCGCCTACCTCATTCTTTAGAGATAACAGTGTAGCTAAAGATGTGTTAAACTGCGGGCAAAACTCCCGAGTGCCCCAACCAGATTAAAGTATAATTGGGAAAAGTTTAACACAATAAATACAATGTAGATAATGTTAACTTGTAGTTTTCTATGTAGGGATTCATTTCTCTTCAAGTTTGACACCACTGCTGTGGCAGACAAAGGACTGCATTTGGAGTTAGAAGGCTCAGGTTGGAATCTGGAAGAATGTAAGCTCCTTGAGGGTGGGGAATGTCTCATTTCTATCTTTGCAGGGAAGTTAGATGGCTCCGTGAAAGAGCAAGGGATCTGTAATTAGCAAGGCCTGAGTACAAGCCTGGACTCAGTTATTGGTTGTGACCCTCAGTAAGTCACTTAACATTTGCCTGACTCAGTTTCCTCATCTGCAAAATGGGGATTATAATAGTACTGACATCTGAGGGTTGCTGTAAGGATAAAATGAGATAGTATTTTGCAAACCCTAAAGTGTAACATAAAAGCTAGTTATTATCACTGGGGCTTAGCCTGGCACCTTTATTTCACATAGTAGGCACTACTTAATGCTGCCTTGCCCTGACACTTAATAGCTTGGTGGCCTTGGATAGGTCATCCTTCTGTGAGTCTTACCTCTAATTGAGAAAACCAGGACCTGTATGACTTACCTCACAGTTGGAAAGTACTTTGTAAGCCTTAAGGACCTAGAAATGAGAGCTCCCTCTTGTCATCTCCCTTGGCTTTCCCCCAGTTCTTCCCAGGTCCCATGTTTGTCACACTCATGAAGGAGGGTCAGAGGCAGCTGGGATTAGGGAGGGGGCTCAGCCCAAACAGTGGCTGCACTTTTTAGGTCCATGAGAAGAAAAAGCCACAGATAGTTATTTGTCATCATAATTTACAGTTTATTACAAAAATACACATCTCTCTTCCTCCATAAATTCATACTGGCCTTAAACATCCCTTTGGCAGGCCATGTGCGAGGCGTCACAGATATTCAGCATAGCTGCAGGGATAGTTCCCGAGCATTTCATTGCTCTTGAAAATAGATAAAAAAGGTCTTTATTTCCTTCGGGTGCAGAATGAAGGTGGCGTTTCCCAGAGGCGTCCTGGAAGACCTGTGCAAGTCTAGAAAGGACAGAAGTATTAGATTTGACCTCAGCTCTAATGTTCTAGTCACTAGTTCTAGTTCTAGTCATTTGGTTAATTTCCCTTATCCTTCCTAATAACTGCCTAGCTCCCCCCTCCCTTTCAATTCGACTCGTCAGCCTGGACCAAAGACTGTGAGGGTTGATGGGAAACTTAGAACACAGACTTAAGAGTTGGAAAATAGTGAATGACACAGTTGGAGGGGCCTTATTAGCACAGAGTATCTGGAGCTGGAAGGACATTGGGGAAAACTCTAGTCCTGCTAAGAACCAAGAAAATCCAGGTGGCCTTTAACATTGTCCTTCTTCCTCCTTAGCTCATTCCCTTAGACAGGAACCCAAGATGCAGAGCTGAGTGGCAAGAAGCCAGCTAGAGGGAAAGGGTATTAACCCACACCCAAATAAACACCAGATATCTGTCAGGTTTGGCAACAGTAATCTGAGGAGCTATAAAAAGCCTCCTTCTTCTGGGTTGGGCTCGGTGGGAGGAGACCACTTTCACTCATCAATTAGCTCTGTGAGTTTGGGGAAGTCACTTAACTTTCCTGGGACTCAGTTTCCTTACATCTAAAACGAGGGGTTTGGACTCAGTGTTCTATAAGGTCCCTTCCAGCTGACAGTCAATCGCTCAATCAACAAGTTTTTGTCGAGCACCTACTATGTGCCAGGCACTGGGGACAGAAAGGATGAAATAAACCCTTCTCTTAAGGAGTTTATATCCAAAGTTGTCTGGTCCCTTCCAACTCTGGTGTTCCTAAGATCCTGTTTTCAGTGAAAGGCCCTGGCAGTTTGCTTCTGGTATACCCTGGATGCTGGTCCCAAAGATTCTGGCCCTGAACTTGTAAGGAAGTGCAGTTTGGCCACTGTAATCTAAACTATTGGACTGCTTTCTGAAGGGCGCCAAGTCTAGCCACAAAAAGGTTTCAGGAGAAGGATTCAATACTCCCCAAAGCTTTCCCAACACCACTGGCCATAGCCTGATTCTCTGTCCTCCTCCTTGAAAGCTTTGATCCTTGTTAAAATGCTAAGGGCTCGGGGATATGAGGGGAACAGGATGCTGTTAAGAAGGGAGAAGGACAAGACACAGGAGAAGGATGAAAGGCCAAGGAAACCAGGCTGCCTTTAAACTGTGCTGAAGGCCAGTCCAAGAGCAAAGGGTAGGGGTGATTAGAGTTCCCAAAGAGGTCACAGGCTGGATAACATGAGAGTCAGTGAACAATAAATGAGCCACCTAGAAGCAAAGTAGGTGCCCAAATTCCTGGAAGGCCTGAGGGGGACAGAAAGGAAGGGGATAAACGTGTGATTTCTCAAACCTTGGCCTCCAAGTCTGGCTGTTTTCCACTTCCAGCGATTCAGGTCCTTCATATCCCAGGTCCCTGTGAGAGAGCGCTCCTCCACTGAAGCCACTGTCCCCAGACTCTGGAGAAGAGACTATTAAGAAACAAAGACATTAGGTGTTGAGTTATTTGCAGGACCTGCAGGAAACCCCTTCTTTGAAAAGTCTGTTTAAGATAAAATGGGCTCCACCAAGAAAACAATAATGGCTACAACATTATAAATGGAAAAATGACCACCATCGAATGTCTGAAAAGGAATGTTGTGAAACCACAAAGAACAAGCATAGTTCCAAAGGAGAGATATGGGAAGATATCCCCATCCCACTGCTTTGTGGAGGTGGGGAGCTCACAGGTGTGGAACACTGCATATATTTTCACAATGTTAGTGGGAAGGGAAGGAATATGGGGGAGATTTAGACAACAGAAAATCAAAAGACATCAGTAAAATTCATAGTAGTGCAGATAGATGTGGGACATAAACTTTAAGCACACAATTTGGGCCTGAGACTCCTGCTCTAACTCAGCCATAGTTTAGGATGATCAGAATTATGCTTCCACTATGCCCAAAGGGTTATAAAAATGTGCATATCATTTGCCCCAGCAATACCACTTCTAGTGCTGAATCCCAAAGAGATCATAAAAATGGGGAAAAAAACCCACATGTACAAAAACATTTATAGCAGCTCTTTTTGTGGTGGCCAAGAACTAGAAACAGAGGGAATGCTCATCAACTGGGGAATGGCTGAACAAGTTGTGGTACCTGAATATAATGGAATACTATTGTGTTATAAGAAATGATGAACAGATAGACTTCAGAAAATCCTTGAAAGATTTGTATGAACTGCTGTTGAGTGAGTATAATCAGGAGAACATTGTTCCCAGAAATAGCCACAGTTTGCAATGACTGATTTTGATAGACTTAGCCCTTCTCAGAAATGCAAGAACCTAAAACAATTCCAAAGGACTCATGATGGTAAATATCATCTATATCCAGAGAAAGAACTATGGAGTTGGAATGTGGAGCGAAGCAGACTATTTTCTTTATAATTCTTCAATGCAACATGACTAATGTGAAAATGTGTTTTATAGAAATGTATGTATAAAGCCTTATCATACTGTATGCCGTCTTGGGGAGAGAGGGAGAGAAAATTTAAAACTTAGTAGAAGTGAATGTTGAAAATTCTCCCAACAAACATGGATAACTGAAAGCTAACTATGGTACCAGTGAAGAACATTTACATAAAAGGGGCAGATTAGAAACAGTTCCAGTTTTTTCTTATGTGGAACAATTATATAGATAGTAATCAATCAACGATTCAAAGATTGTGCCTAGAATCATGCTGGGTGCTGTGGGGAGTACTGTGATGGGTAAAATGTGGTCCCTGCCTTCATAATCTGGATGGAAAAGTAAGAGGTGGAAACATGGAAACAAAACAGTAAACGTCCCTGGGCTTCAAATAGGGGAAAAAGGACCTTAAAACACAGGATATTAGAACTGGAAGGGTAGAGTCATTGAATTCAAACGCCTCGTTTTACATATGAGAAAAGTGATACTATAAAGGACGATGGATTTAGAGACAGAAGGGACTTTAGAGGCCTCCAGCCCCTACATTTTCACAAATGAAGAAACTGGGGAACAAAAAGATTAAGTGATTTGTTTAAAATCACACAGATAGTAAGTATCTTAGGCTGGATTTGAACTCAAATTTTTTCTGACCCCAGGCCCAGCACTCTATCTGCTGTACCCCCTATTTATATTGCCAAAAAAAACCCTGAAGTCAATCCATGCATTCAACAAGAAGAATGGCTGAATAAACTGTCTCATTAATTAGCTTAAATATTTATAATAATAGCAATGGAATTAGAGTCAGAAGACCTTTCGTCAAATCCTGGCTCTTCTCCACATTTCCCATGCAAGCCACTTTACCTTTGGAGTACTCAACATCCTTGTCTGAAAAATTAGGGAGCTGGACCGGATGACCTTTAAGGTCCTTCCAACCTTATAATTCCAAACAATTAGAAAACAAAGAAATATGCAAAAACTTATATGAAGGGATACAAAGTGAGGTTAGAAGAATTAAAAGAGCAACACATACATTGGCCAAAAACTCTATAAAGGCATGGTTGGAAAAAAAAAGAGGCAGGAGACATAGCAAATGAATTGTCCTAAAAAAGTTCTCATTAGGTTATTCCCAGTTTTCTCTCTTAATACAACAACAATTGTTTTGATTTTACAGGATTATTAAGGTTCAGTTTCATAGTTTGTTTACTTGGAGTTTCTGCAAGTGTTAAGTTTAGAATGAAAGGTTATTTTAAAATAAAAGAATAGGGGCGGTTAGGTGGCGCTGTGAGTAGAGTGTCGGCCCTGGAGTCAGAAGGACCTGAGTTCAGATCCGGCCTCAGACACTTAACACACACAAACAGAAACCTAGCCGTGTGACCTTGGGCAAGTTACTTAACCCCAATTGCCCTCCAAAAAGGCAAAAAAAAAAACAACAACACACAAACAAACAAACAAACAAACAAGAATAATAAAAATTATTATTTTTATGATTTATTATGTAAAATATTATATAAATTATTAATAATAAAAATAAAGAATAATAAAAAATAAAATAAAATCTAAGGTCTAAAATAACAAAATAATAAGATAACTACTCTTGTCCTGGTGAAATATTCTCTGCCTTTGGCCCACCCCATGGCTCTGGGCATTTGCCTTGGTGAGGCTGGTACACCAGTTTTGACACTTACTACCTAAACACTATGTAAACCAGTTACCTATCTGTACCTCAGCTTCCTAATCTGTAAAATGTAGGTAAGGATATGTAAGGACTGCTGAAAGGAAACCCATTCCATTACCTGAGTTGCTATAAAAACATGAATTGCTTCACATTACAGATGAGGAAAGGTCTATAGTGGGTAAACTTTGAGCAGTAGTAGTACCACATTTTCCCCTTTCTTTTCATGAGGCCCTCCTTGCTGATGAAACCCTCAGCTGCAGCCTTAACATTCCTGCAGAGAGAGGCAGAAAAGGGGAGCCTGGGAGGGTGGAGACAACACCAACCTACAAGGCAGGCAGCTTATGTGCTGGGGCTGCTCGGCCACTCACTGTCTGACCTCAGATGAGTCACTCTCCTTGTCTGAGCTTCAATTTCCTTACTTAGAAAGATCTTTCTAAACCTCAAAACAATTCTAAGAGGTTCCTCAGCTAAGGGAGAGGCCGACCCTGAGAAAAGCATTTTGAATTGATCTTTGCTGCTGAACTTCCTGTGATGATCAAATTTATTATGTGGGAATCAATATTTCCTGTGTACTAGGCATTAGTAAACACCGATTGTTTGGTGGCTCTAATTTTATTGACACTTACCCTTTTCTCTCAGGATACTGGGTGACTGAATCAACCCTTTTTCATTTGTGATTCAATCAACCCACCAAACCATATGGAATCACCTTCACAAATCTTTCTAGTAGGTGTGCCTCCCTCTCTTCACCTGCTAAATGTCTACTCATCCTTTAAATTCTAACTCAAATGCCACCTTCTCCATGAAGCCCTCCCTGATCCCTTGGTCTGTACAACTCAGGCAGTTTCCTGAGACTTCAATTTGCTAAGTAGGTGCCAATCTGCATTGGTAGAAGAATTTCCATACTGGAAGTTCCCTACACTAATGAAGCCATAAGTCTGATTTTTAAAAAAATCATATCCCCATTTAGACAGTAAACTCCACGAAGACCAGAACCATTTCTTATCTAAACTTTGCTTCTCCTTGAATACCTAATAGTAGTTAAGCACTGTATACACATGAGGTGATTAATAAATGTTTATGGAAGCAAATTAATAACATCTCTGACTGATGGCAGCAGGATCGCAGATTTAGAGAAGGAAGGAAATCTCTAGATGAGAAAACTCCCTCTACCAATGCAGATCAATACATTTTATGTACCTTAGAGGCTTGCAGAGGTAACACAGAGTGACCTGGATAGGGTCACTCAGTCAGGAAGTGTCAGAGATGGGATCTGAACCTATGTGTTCCTGGCTTTGAGGCCAGCTCTCTCTCTGCTTGGCTATGCTGCCTCTCTGATGAGGAGACTGTGACTCCGGACAAGTCACTTTCTCTCTCTAGGCCTCAGATTCCCACATCTGCAAAATGAGCTGGATAAAGAAGATTTTTCCATTCTTCACTGAAATGAGATTTTGTATTGGAAAATACAAAGAGCTGGATGCAGAGATGGAATATAGAGGTCTAAAGCTAACAGGAGGAGATGTAAAGGAAACCTCTTAGCAGGGAAGGAAGTGGGTGGTCTGGTCTCTAAGATGTGGAAAGAAAGTATCCAGAGAGAAGAAACCTAAGTACTGCCAGGCCCAGCTCTCATGACCCAGGGGAAGGAAGCGGTGTGTCACTCAACCAAAAGGATCCTGCCACCAGGATATGTGTTACCATGGTGAGGGCCCTTGAAGAGGACCATGTGCTTCCTGCTGGGGCCTCATAAACATGGAGGGAAACTGAGGAACTTGTATGAAGTAATTCAGAGTCAATAAAGTAGCACCCAGAAAACACCATAGACAAAGACATCCACATGATGGAAAGGAAACAAGACTGAAGCTGCCAGACCTCAACCTATGGGATGATCAGTCTGGATCCCACAGGATTCAAGGAACAGAGAAGGATGAAGAGAAGCCTGGGCTCTGGGGAGACACGAGCCACGAGGCACATGAGGTCAGACACAGTTGGGATACTAAATTTGTTCTGCTTGACTGTGGCTTTAGAGGAGGGCTTGGGAAGACACTGAGAAATGACAGTGTTTTATCATTAGAGTGTAAGCTCCCTGAGAGCAGGGACTATCCTTTTTCCTTTCCTTCCCAGGGTTTAGCACACTGACCAGCACCTTTAAGTGCTTAATAAGTGTCTGCTGAATATCTAATAAAGTTTTCTGGGTGCTTTCACTTGTGCTTCCACCTGTGAAATCACAACACCCCTTGGAATTTTGCTCATCTATAAAATCATGACAATAATAACTTGTTTTACCAAAAAAGAAAATGCTTTATAAACTTTAAGGGTAGCAGTTACTTTTTTCTACCAGGCTGGAGAGGTCTGTATCACTGAGACTTGATGGGATGAAAACCATGAAAAAGCCATGTCTCTGGAGGGGTATACCTTATTTAAAAGAAATAGGTAAATTCAAAAAGGATCAGGGTGGCCTTGTATCTTAGGGAGGTACATTCATGAGAGGCAACCTAGGAACCAGAGAAGAAGCATGAGAATGAGTATCTGGGTGAAAGGTGATGGAGGGAAAGCGATTTGTCATTGGAGTGTACTACAGACACTGGCCTGGAAAGAGGATACAGAGGAGGAAACCCAAGAGGCCTAACAGAGTCATGCACTGGGGTGAACTCTGCATTTGACTCCCAATCTCTGGTGCTTTCTGGTCCAGTCCTGTGATTTCTTAGTGGGAGACCTCCTTAGGGTGGCAAGACCTCCCTTCCAAGCTTATCAGTGGGGAACTATGGGATGATGACCAATCAATCGAGCAGTTTCAGAGGTAGGACTTGAGCACAGGTGTCTCTGGCTTCGAAGGCTGCTCCTCTACCCACTGAGCCAGGCTTCCTCTAATGTATCAGCTTCTGTGAGGCTGGGTCTCTTATGTGTGAGGTTTGCAGTCCCTCTCACCCCCTGCTCATGGTGGAATGGCCACAAGATAAAAGCAGAAGTATCTCCTGAAGGGAGGAGAAGGAGATAGGTGTTACCTTCAGGTTCACGGTCACTGACTGGGAAAGATCTGGGGCTTCTCCCACCTCATATAAATGGCAGATCCGGAGTAAGACCCGGCTGAGGTCAGGACCACTCTCCTTCCTGTGACCTTGAGAAACAGAACAGAACGGGGAGCAGATGATCAATCCCAGCACCAATTATTCAGCCAAACAAGGGTTAGCATTTTCTATGTGCTAAGTACTAGGCTGAATTGGAGGGATACAAAGAAAGGCAAAAACATGATCCCTGCCCTCGAAGAGCTTACATTCAGATGAACCATCACACTGAGAGTTGGAACTCACACAGAGTTCACTTAATCCAACCCTTTCATTTTATAGAAGCAGCTGGAGTCCAGCTTGTCAAGTAGTAAGCAGCAAAATTAGACTCTGAACTCAGGTCCTTGGATTTCAACTCTAGAAAGTACTATCTGTACTGCTCCATCCTACCTCTCACTGAGAGGAAAAATCCAAGAGGAACTCTGCACAAAAAGTAGACAGCAGGAAAGGGGCTCTACAGTGACTTCGTTCTTTCTTCAAGGCACAGTTCTTCCCACTGAGGGATAATTCATGTGCTGCCTCTTCCAGGAACCCTCACTGAATACACTAGCCCACCATGACCCCTCTCATCCCTCAGCTCTTGTACTTAACAGTCTGACACATAATTTAATGCTTCATTGATCTCTACTTGTTCAATGTTGGCTTTTATTGCCTCAAGTGGACTGTGAGTATCCTGAGAATAGGGACTGCAGTAGGATGGGAAGAAGCCTGTCCTGGGAAGCAGATAATGTCAAACATGGGCTATGGCTTGTTCTATGGGAACTTCTCTCTCTGAGCCTCACTTTCCTCATCTTTTATATGGTGCTCAGAAAATCTATACTACCTAGCAACTCTTTTCTGAGCACAAAGAATTAGAAAGTGAGGGGAAGCCTATAGATTGGGGAATGGCTGAATAAGCTGTGGTATGTAATTATAAAGGAATACTATTTGTACTATAAGAAATGATGAGTAGGATGCTCTCAGAAAAACCTGGAAAGCCTTGTATGAGCTGATGCAGAGTGAAATGTACTGTGTTGAAAGTAACAGCAAGATATTGTAAGATGTCTTTTTGTAAGATACTGTAAGAAATGTGTGCAAAGAAACAGCAATATTGTAAGATAACTGTGAGTGACTTAGCTATTCTGAGCAATACAATGACCCAAAATAACTCTGAAGGACTCATGATGAAAAATACTATCCATCCCCAGAGAAAGAACTGATGGAGTCTGAATACCCTTTTTTTTTACATTATCTTTCTTGAGGTTTTTTGTTTGTTTGTTGTCTACATTTTCTTTCACAACACAACTATTATGGATATGTTCTGCATGGCTACGCATGTATAACCTATATCAAATTGCTTGCTTTCTCAGTGGCAGTGTGGGGTGGGGAGAGAGAGAGGGAGGAAGGGAGGGAGGGAGAGGATTTCAAAGTTTCAGAAATGAATGTTAAATATATTGCTTTTATATAAAACTGGGGAAAATGAAATCTTAAAAAAAGAGAATATATCTTTCTCCACTTCCAGACTACCGCTGACCTTTTAGTGTACTGAACAGGTACCTGGGGGGATTTCTTTCTAACTCACTGTAAATGAATGAAGATTTTTTCAGATTAAATTACTTGCTCATAAGAAACAGTGAGCAAATAAAAAAACAAAACAAAAAGAAAACCTATACTACCATGTCAGATCTCTGAAAACCTCACAGCACTCCAGCAATGTGAGCTATTATTACATTATCACAAGTACAAATCACACATCTTTCATGAACCTGTGCTGGGCTGGGCACACAGCACTTACATTCTTAGGCACTGATGTTACAAGCTTACCTTGCTGTTTCTTAGGGGGAAAAGCAATGTCAGTGATAATAGTAAGAGCAGGTAACGTTAATATAGCACTTTAAGGTGTGTAAAGCATGAGACTCAGACCTTCCCATTGGATCCTCCTACAATCCTGTGAGGTATGTTATTTGTTCTTTATAACAGTTTAAACATTATTTGTCATTTGTAACCACAATGAAGTAAGGTGCATGTCTCCTTATAAATACCTGCTATCATTATCCCACAGAAGAAAGTCAGTGAAGACATCAGAATGAGTACACACAAGACCAAGTTTCCTCAAGGATTTCAGAGGATATGGAGATCACTTTAAGCTGGAATTGGTCGTAGTAACGGTAGGATTTTTTGGAAGAGGGGGTTCTTAAGCTAGGTTTTGAAGTATTACAGAGATTTGGACTGGGAACAAGGGTGACCAAGAGGATGGACTTGAGGTCGAAGCTCTCATGGGGCTGGGGAAGTCACATTCAATCATCACAGTCAGGAGTAATGTCTTAGGGACCTGAGGCAGGACAGTAGCCTAATAAGAACTGTTATCCCCCCATCCTCCCAGGAAAGCCTGCCTCACCTTTCTGCAGACTACGCAGATGCTCTGTGTGGTTAGAGCTGTACTGCCACCCAGGGATGCTGAGAATCTGGAGGTGAAGGTTGGAGGGGAGGGCTGGAGCAGTTTTCTGGACATAACCTGATGGCATCTGGTCATTAACTGCAAGAAGAACCAGAAACAAGGTATTTTTCATGATTTGTGAAGAACGAAGAAGGAAAGCCAAGATCTAGTAATAGTGTCAGCACTCAGCAAAACTGTGAACTAACAATTAACTTGCCTTCTCACATAGCTTCTTCAGTGCTGTTCTCACCCCACTCCCTTCCTGCTCTAAACTTACCAGACCAGTAATTTCCATATCGACTTCATAATTGTACTACAGATTCTTTAGGGAAAAGATCAAAATCAATATCGAGCTAGGAGAAAGAATAAAAATGAGAAAGTATGCTACATAGTTGAGGAAATCCCTATGTGTCCAATTTAAGCTGCTAATGTAAAAAAAACCCACCCAAAACTAAAAATGGATTAAAGAAAAGATATCAATACAGAAGATTAGCATTTCCTAAAAAAGCTTACCTGATGTAAATCAACTGCCATTAAGAGAAATCAAAAGATACTGGGAAATGCTTTAACCAGTAAACCTGGACATCCTTGCCAAGGGGAAAGATGTGACAGCCAAGGCCAACAGTACCCTCCAATATGATACTGGTTGAGAGATACGATGGAGAAGCAATCGCATTGACTGATAAAAGCAGTCAGAAGCAGTTCTGGAAAAACCCAGTTTTCAGAAAGCTTGGGCAGATGCCCAACTCAGCAAAATCATCCTGGGAGCATTTAAGGACGAAATTAGGAGGCCAGCAAGAGATGAAAAATTGAGAAGTTCTACAAAGGGTTTTATACTAATTCTTCTCTACATAAATTTTAGCTATGACAGCAAATTATGATTCAACTCTATGTAGGAGAGTAGGGTCAAAATAACTGATATTTCACAGATCACTGATGAAGGTACCAGATTGTAATTAGTGGTTTCTTTCTTTTTGCTTTTTGGAGGGGGGAAGGCAGGGCAATTGGGATTAAATGACTTGCTCAAGGTCACACAGCTAGTGTTAAATGTCTGAGGCTGGATTTGAACTCAGGTTCTCCTGACTCCAGGGCCAGCTCTATTCACTGCACCACTTAGCTGCCCCTAGCTGTTCATTTCTTTAAAAATTGCTTTGTAATAACAAATTTGAACATAGCATTTTTTTCTTGGAAGAGCTATACCTAGGAAACAATAAAGATTTATATTATAATAGTAATAATATAAATAGCTAGCATTTATATAATGCTTTGTGGTTTGCAAAGCACTCTTAAGTGTTATCTCATGATAACGATGATGGTGATGGTGATGACAGCAGCTGACATTTACCACTTACACTTACCATGTACCAGGCACTGAGCTGAGCACTTTACAATTAATCTCTCATTTGATTCTCATAGCAACTCTGTGAGGCAGGTGCTATTATCGCCCCCATTTCATGGATGAGTAAACAGGCAAATGGAGGTTAAGTGACTTGGCCACATAACCAGTAAGCATGTGAGGCTGAATCTGAATTCAGGTCTTCCTGAGTCCAGGTCCAGCACTCTGGCCACTATGCCACCTAGCTGCCTGTTTTAAAAAAAATAAATGTGAAAAATTCCTGGTTACTCGTTTAAGGAAGCTGAAGTGGAGAGTCCCACTTGAATTTCAGGCAAAATATTCCACTTGTAGTTCAGACTCTGAGAAAAGACCCACTATTAATTAATTATCTGGTGAAACAGCTACTGTATTTGCACCAATGTTCTGAACCTGAGTCTAAGTGAGAGCTGGAACACATGTTTGACCTTGGACAAAGTACTTAATCTTGCTGAGTCTCAGTTTCCTCTTCTATAAAATGATCATAATGATGCTTTGAATCCTTGCTTGTCCTGGTTGTTTTGAAGAAGTGCTACTTAAATGTGAGCACATTTTACTTATTTCTGCATTGACCTAATGGGCTAACAGGAGAATCCAGTTTGGGCATCTGGCTGAACACAGGATTTATTACTATAAAGGAACTTTGAAATCATTTAGTTCAGTCCCCTCATTTTAAAGAAAGGGAAATTGAGGCCCAGAGATAGAAACCTATTTGCTCAGTCATACAGTGAGTGAATAGCAGGGCCAGGATTTGAACTCACATCTTGTGTCTTTAAACATCATACTCGTTCACCCACGTCACATTAGGAAGTACTTGGCAGTGACTGTATGATCTGTTTCCCAAATACAGGCTACTAGGTGTTTTGAAAATGGACACCTACTTACTGTGTAATTCTCCAAATATGACAACTGGTCTGTGCTCCAAAGCCATTCTACTCATCTGATACAGAGCAGTGGTGAGGGGCTTGGGTCCTAGGAGGAGCCAGAAAGTTGGCCGAACCACTGACGTATCGTTCAAAGTGAGGTTATAATTGAGGTCCCACTCAAAGTTGTTCCATAGTCTCCTATGTAGCATCACCTGTTTAAAAAATGTCATTCAGGGGTCACTTCTTCCACTCCCTCTTAACAAGCACCCAAAGAAAAAGGCCTTTCCTCCTCTTACCTCTATCTGACCATTGCCTTGACTAGAGACACCATGGGATCTTTCCGATAGTAGGACAAGCCTCGTTCTGTTATCCTCAATGAAAGCAGTCTGCACCATGGGATAGTAATTCTGTAGACATACAAGACCAAGAAACGAAGTGAGTGATTTTGGACGGAATGCAGCAATACCCCAAACCTACATGGAAGCTATAGCTGTCTGACAACCTCAATCATCCCAAGGCAGCACAAATCCAGAGGTAAACTGTTAAAAAGACCCAAGAGCCTCTTAATGAATTTTTATGAAACTTACGGATTTTAAGCTATGGAAGCTATCATTAGACCTTCATTTACAGTCTATTTACTCTTATATAAAATTTTAACAAGTCTGGGCATGTGATTAGAATCAGCAGATTAGAAAGAGGGCCAGGGAACTTTACAATATGCAGGAAAACTGACAGCAGTATTCAATGAGAATTGACAGTGATAGAGAAAAGAGAAAAACTGACAGAATCAGACAAGCCTGGCACCTTGGACCATTTAGTATCTCAGGGTATACAGAGCTTATGCTTAAATTTGGTCACATCATTCTTCTGTTCAAAAAATCTTCACTGGCTCCCTATTACATCTGGAATAATTCTTTAGCTTGATTGCCAAGTCCCTTCATAATATGGCACCAGGCTACCTTTCTAGCCTTATCTTTTAATTTCCTTTATAGACTCTACACTCTCCCTGTTGAGCACAAACCTTAGCTCACACAAGTCCCTATCCCTGGAATGTCTTTCTTTACCTACTGCCTTCAAAGCCCAATTCCAATGCTACCTCCTCCATGAAATGGTTCCTGATGCCATGGGTCACCAACTTCCTTCCCTCAAGACGTTATATGTAAGTATGTTTTGCACCTTCCTATTGCACTAATGTATTCTTGAGGAGTACAGTTCTCTTGGTATGTGTCATATTCACTTATTAGACTGCAGAGCTCCATGTGGACAGGAACTCTACATCTTATTTAAACTTATTATCTAACTCTAGAATCTGCAACTGTCCTATGTACATAGTAGGTGACTTGTAAATGTTTGCTGAATGAATGAAAAGCCCCAAACAAATCATCAGACTTTAGGGCCATCACTGCCTTAGAGCCCTGTGTAATAACTGAAGCACTAATTATACTGCCGAATCATTAAGGAAAGAATAGATTCTGTTCAGATGAGTTTAAGAAGGCAAGCTAATGGTAAAGTGTAAAATGATCCACTTTTTTCTGGAAAATAATTTGGTATTATGTGAATAAAGTCACAAAACTGTTCACATTCTCTGACTTAAGGGTCCAAATAAATACTAGGCACATACATCAAGGAAAGGGGTGTGTGTGTACACTGTGTGTGTGTGTGTGTGTGTGTGTGTGTGTGTGTGTGATCACAGAAGTATTTTTTGTGGTAGAAAAAAACTGGGGAATTGCTGAATGAATTGTGACATGTAAACATAATGGAATACAATTCACCTATGAAAAACAATGATTACAAGGGATTCAAAAAAGCATGGGAAAATCTGGATTAACTGATACAGAAGTATGTGGGATAAGGAAAACAAAACAGAGGGAGACTATTCTAATATAACAAAAATAACACTAAAAGGTAGTTGAACTCATAGAATGATAAATCTTGGCCCCAAAGAATTGGTAATGAAAAAGTCATCAACTCTCTGTGGAAAGATGGGAGATGCTGAGCAGGGTAGGCATTATTAGATATGGTCACTGTGTCCCTTGGTTTTACTGATTCTCCCTGTTACAAGGGAGAATTCAGCTATGAGGTTAGGAACTAAAAAAATGTCTGTGGTACAAAAATCTAAATACAGTAATAAAATTTTACTTTTTTTTTTTTTGGAGGGGGGAGGGCAGGGCAATTGGGGTTAAGTGACTTGCCCAAGGTCACATAGCTAGTTTTTGTGTTAAGTGTCTGAGGCCTAATTTGAACTCAGGTCCTCCTGACTCCAGGGCTGGTGCTCTATTCACTGTGCCACCTAGCCATCCCAACCCCCCCCCTTTTTTTAAAGGCAGCTATATGGACAATACAGTTTGGAAAACTTTCTGTGCAAAATGGGCATATTAACTATGGTGAATGCAGTGACCTAAGGTGATTTCAGAGCACTAAAATCCTACCTTCTGCAAGAAGCCTTAACTACCCCTCCTCCCAATGCTAATGCTTTCCCCCTGAGAGAATCTCCTGTGTTTCCTGTTTAGATTTTGTCTGTGTGTTGTCTCTTCCATTAGACTGTGAACTCCTTGAGGGTAGGTTCTGTCTTTTGACTTTCTTTTTATTCCCAGGGCTTAGCACAGTGCTTGGGTCTCATCAATAATTGTTGACTGTTAACTGACTGAAGAGTAGAGCATGACAGTGAGGAAGCCCAGGATGGAAAGAGGCCCCAATTTCAAAAGAAGTTAACAGTGTTGACTGTTTTGCTTAACAATACTTCTTGGAGGGGCGGAGCCAAGATGGCGGAGTAGAAACAGCTCCTCCAAGCCTCTCTGCCCCCAGATTCCCCACAAACTATGTAAAAAAGGACTCTGAACAACTTCTGGAGCCCCAGCACCCACAGAACGACACAGAGAAGCTAACCTCCCGCTGAGGACAGCCCAGCACCCTGCAGGAAGGACCAGCGCAGTGGTCTGGGAGCCGGCAGCGCGCAGAGCGCAGGAGCCGAGCCGAGCCGAGCAGAGCGGAGCCCAGGTCCGTGTGAGCCGAGGTTTTAGCCCCAGGGCGGCAGGGCCAGCAGCTGGCTGGAGGAACCCCAGAACACCAGGAGCTGTGGTGAATCCAGAATTATCAACATAGACTTGCCTAGGACAAAGTAAGAGGTGAGTGTCCTATGGACTTTGGGACCTGTATTTGGGGAATGCGTCGGCTCCCTCCCCTGGGGGCTAGAAGCCGCTGAGGAGACACGCCATTTTGTAGTTTTCAGAGGTATTTCTGGCTCCCAGCCTACAAATCGTGGGGAGATCCAGCGATCAGTCTTGGGGGGTAATCGCTCTTGCTTTAACCTCCCTGGATCTGGATTGTGATCTAGGGTGGAAGTTGTGGGTGGGTTTACAGCTTGCCAGAAACGGAAGTTGCCCCCCACACGTTCGGGACGAAAATTCCTCTATCTGGCCTTAAAGCCATAGTGTGGCAACAAGCCCAAAAGTCAAGCAATTAAGTGGCAACATGCCAAGGCAAAGGAAACAGAAAAATGCAACCCTAGACTCCTATTTTGGGGGCATAGAGCAGGAAAAGGACTGTGAGGTCAGAAGTCCTGCTCCAAAAGCCCCAGGGGAAAACATGAGTGGGTTGCAGGCCATAGAGGACCTTAAGAAGGACTTTAAAAATCAAATAAGAGAAGTGGAGGAAGGATTGGAAAGAGAAATGAGAAGGATGCAGGAAAAGTATGAGATGAGGGTCAACAGCCTGACTGAGGAAGACAACACCTTAAAAAATAGACTAGCTCAAGTGGCAAAGGAGGCCCAGAAGGGCAATGAGGAGAAAAATGCCTTGAAAAGTCGAATTTGCCAGATGGAAAAAGAGTCTCAGGAGTTCACTGGGGAGATTCATTCCTTCAGAGTTAGACTGGAGCAAATGGAAGCTAGTGACTTTATGAGAAATCAAGATGCTGTTAAGCAGATCCAAGCAAACGAAAGATTAGAAGGCAATGTGAAATATCTCATGGGAAAAACCACTGACCTGGAGAATAGATCCAGGAGAGACAATTTAAAAATTATTGGACTACCTGAAAGCCATGATCAAGGAAAGAACCTGGAAATCACCCTTCAAGAAATTCTCAAGGAAAACTGCCCTGATGTTTTAGATCCAGAGGGCAAAATAGAGGTTGAAAGAATCCACCGATCACCTCCTGAAAAAGATCCCAAAAAGAAGGCTCCCAGAAATATTATAGCCAGGTTCCAGAATCCCCAGATCAGGGAGAAAATACTGCAAGCGGCCAGGAAGAAACAATTTTAGTATTGTGGAAACACAGTCAGAGTGGCCCAGGACCTGGCAGCTTCTACACTGGGGGATCGAGGGGCATGGAATGTGATATTCCAGAGGGCAAAAGAACTGGGAATGAACCCAGGGGTCACCTACCCAGCAAAGCTGAGTGTTTTGTTTCAGGGGAAAATGTGGTCATTTGGTGGAATGGAGGACTTTCAAGCATTCTTGAGGAAGGGACCAGAGTTGAATAGAAAATTTGACATCCAGACGCAAGAAGTAAGAGATGCCTGAGAGGGTAATCAGGGAAGGGAAATCAAAAGGAACTTATCAGGGTTGAACTATTTACATTCCTATATGGAAAAGCAATATCTGTGACTGATGATATCTTTCTCACTATGAAAATAATGGAAGAAGGGGGTGTGGTCATATGAATACATATGTGAATGTGTGTGTATATGGTTACAGTTATATATGGATAGAGGGCATAGGTTGAATTTGTTGGGAAGGGAGAATACTCAAGGGATGAAATTATGAGGTGGGAGAGGAAAGTGGCAAGAGGAGATGGGGAGAGACATGGTAGGGTAAACTATCCCATGTAGGGGAAGTGGTTGCAAAGGAGGGGGAGAATAAGGAAGGCTAAAAAGGCAAAACCACATTCACATTGAATTTGGTTCAGGGAGAAAATGACATACATACTAAATGGGATATCTCAACCTGCAGCAGGATAGGGGGAAGGGGGATGAGAGGAGGGATGATGGATGGGAGGGCATCCTTGGGGTGAGGGGAGGTTGGAAGTGCCCACTGTAGAAGAGGGACAGGATCATGTGGGGAATCGACCAGGTGGGGGGTGGGATGAGTGGGAGGGAATTATAACCAGCCTTGTACAATATATCTACTATGATAATGTTTTGCATGGCTAGACATGTACAACATATACTGAATTGCTTATCTCCCAGGAGGGAATGGGTGACAAGGGAGGAAGGAAATGGATCTGAAATTCGAGGTCGTAACATTAAATGTTTCAAATATATATATATATAAATACTATTATTAATACTCTTTTGCCTATAATTGGGAGATAAGATGTGCAGGCATTGGGACACAGAGATTCATCTTCCTCTAATGGAGAAGTTGATGGGGGTATGGGAGAGAGCAGATTGGAGGAGGCGATGTCTTGTGGGACTGCTATTCTGGGAGGTTGGGTAGGGGAATAATGGGGGGAAGATGTAACTCAAAATCTGGCGGAAATGAATGATGTAAAACAGAAGTTAATAAAGCATTTGTTTAAAAAAAAACAATACTTCTTGGAGATGATGGTGGTGGGAAGCGGAAGGAGAGGAAAGTCTCTGGAAATTGACAGCAATATATTAAAAAATTATTAAAAAGTAAAAAATTAAAAGTTCACGCCAACACAAGGAAGGTCTAATGCTTAGAGCTGTGAGTTTAGTTATATAACCTCACATAGGTGGACCAAGTCATTTCTCACTAGTGCCAGCTGACTGAGGTGCCTCTGTACAGAGGGGGTCCTGAGCAATCCTGAGCTCTCCGACTTTCAGGAACCTCAATGATGCTTACCCGAGCCACGGTGTTATTCACGTATGCTTTGTAAGTCCTTCTTTGCATCTGATAGCCATTATTGTCTGTATAAAGGACTTGGTGACTGTTTAAATCTGTGTTTGTCCTTAGGATTGCCTCTCGGTTCAGCTCCAAGGGTCCCACCCTGTACTCTTGTTCTATCCTGTGACACAGCAGTTTCCCATCATAACCCTCTGGGATACTGTAGATCCGAGAATAGACAGCATAGGTATAATCCTTTACCGTGAAATTTCTGTGAAATTAAAAAAAATAGTAGGTATTTCAGGATGAATAAATGAGAAACAAGTGAAAAACAGGCTGGGGATTGTGGGGAACCATAAGGACCCTTATGTGGAAGTGAATTTTGGGGTTCTTTTTGTGGGAAAATGTAGGAATAAAGTAAATTAGACTTCCTTCTCTCTCCTGAATAGGTGATAGTTCTGCTTACACTGAGGCCCCACATTCCTCCCCTGGCCTTGTGACTTTTTTCAAAATTCTCATCTATTTTCAATTCCATTTTTTCTATTTCTGTATATCATATTGTCACTTCAAGGAACCTTATAGTACTGGATGACTTTCCTTGTTCATCTTAGGTCTGGTTACTTACTAGTTTAAATGGGCTTGTATGGCCTAAATATTTATGATTCTTGACAATGGCTGACCTCAGCAGGCTAGTTTAGAAGTCATACCATTCTTCCTCACAAAATCTGTTAGAGTCTAAATGCCAGGCTGGTGAGATCATAGGCTCTGACCCAAGGTGGCAGCTGTAATGGTCCCCAGTTATATAGAGCCATCTAGACGGTGCTTGTTGGATAAATGTTTGCCGAATTGCTATTTTGTTACAAAGGCTTTACATATATCCTTTCTGTTGATCATTATGATAACCCTAAGAGTTCTGTAGTGCATCTACCTTTTCATCTCCCCCAATGCCTAGCACAGTGCTGTGCCTCAAGCAAATGTTTGCTGAACTCAACGGAATTATGATTCCCATTCAGATAAGAGGGAAAACCAAGTTCAGAAAGCAGAGATGACTTGTCCAAAGGTCACATGGCCAGAACGTGGTAGACGTAGGACCTGAACCCCTCTCCTGATTCCAAGTCCAGTGTTTTCTCTGCTGAAAAGTCTCTTGGTGTCATGGACAGGGGCTTAAGTTGAAGAGTCAGGAAAACCAGACCTCACTCTCACTTCAAACATTTATTAGTTGTGTGATGCTGGACAAGTCACTTAGTCAGTCAATCAGTAAGCATTTATTAAGGACCTAGTATGTGTGAGGCTCTGTCCTGAACCTCTCTGAGCCTCAGCTTCGTTACTTATCAAATGGGAATTTGTAAGAACATCTACCTTGGGGAAGAGAGAAGCCAAGATGGTGGAGTAGAAGCAGGAAATTCCATGACCTCTCCCCACAACCACCTCAAATACCTATAAAATATGACTCTAAACAAATTTTAGAGCTACAGAACCCACAAAGTGACAGAGAGAAACAAATCTCCCACTGAAGACAGCCTGGAAGGCTGCCAGGAAGGGTTCATTGCAGCACAACAAAACAGCCTTGTCCACAGAGAAACTTGGAGAGCATCAACACCCAAGGAGAGGTAAGTGTCCTTAGGTGCAGAACCTGGGGTCTAGACTCAGATGGGCCACAAACCCCTTTCTGACGTTGAACAGATCATTTAAGGGTCTCAGTTTTCCTCAACTATAAAAAGCAGGAACTGTACCATAACAGGAATTCATAACCTGGAGTCATAAACTTTCTTTTAATTTGATAACTATATTTCAGTTTTATTGATTTCCTTTGAACTCATCTGTATTTTTTTATGTATAGAAAAACATTCATCTGAAAAGAGATCCCTAGGCTTCACCACCCCATCCAAGCAGTCTATGATAAAGAAAGGTTAAGAATCCTTGTCCTAGATGAACGCTTCTTAAACTGTGGGTTGAGATCATGCAGTTTAAGAAGTACTGAAGGTGTCTCAAGTGAAAAAAGTTTAAGAAGCCCTGGTCCAGGTGATTTTTGAAAATGTCTTCCAGTTCTAACATCTTTTGGTGCCCTCTACGAAGCCCCTTCCAGCTCTGGCATTCTGTGAATTCTTCCTCTACATAAGAAGCAAACCCAAGAAAACAAAGTCATACCATATTCCCCAAAGTGATTGGAAGAAGGTTTCCTCCACATTGCCTACCCCCCAATCATTGTTTCCCTTCTGTAGTTTAATTTACGTATTAAATGCACAAAGAAAATTTTATCTGATGATATAGTTACACATTTAGAATATGTTAGTGGAAAAAGCACCATACAAGCTCTTTGAATGCAGGGCCAATTGCTCATTTAGAACGCTGGTGCCTAGCACGATTTTGTTTACAGGGCAGGTACTTAATAAATGGTTACTGAAGTGAGGGGACTTAGAATTAGGAGACTTGAGGTTTGAGTTCCTTCTCCACTATTTATTGGCTATCTGACTTAGTAATTTGAGTCTCAGTTTCCTTCACTGTAAAATGGGTATGACCATGTTTGTACTACCTTCCCCTAGCACTTTATAAAGATAAATAGGATTCTAAAGCTGGAAGGAATCTTAGCTAGGATCTAGTTTAATCCACCCATTTGGCAGAAGAGAAAACTAAAGCCTAGCAGTCAAAATGACTTGCCCCAATTCAAACACCGAGTCATTGTTGCAACTTTTATATTTATTCTCCCTGCCCACCTCATTGAGTTTTGGGGAACATCAAATGAGTTAATCTATATTTAGTCCTTTGGAACTGCAACGAGCTATATAAACCTGAGATGCTGCCATTAGAAGTATGAAAAAAAAAACAAGCAAATAATAACTCACATTATTAGAGTACTGGAAGGTTTTCAAAACTTTGCAATTTATAGATGAAGAAACTGGGGCCCTATGAGGTTAAGTGATTTGTCCATGGTCACTCAGCTAATCAGCTCCTGAGATAGGATTTGGATCTGGGGGTCCTGATCTGAGGCACTGTATTTGATCTATAATGTCTTGTGGATTCTTATTTAAATCCTTATTTAAACAAACTGGTCTCTGATTTCAATTTCATAAACATTAACTCATTAAAGAGAAGACTGTTTGAATACTCAGACAGAAAGGCTAAACTGGCTCCCTGCCTTAAGCAGTCTTTTAGATGGAAAAGATTGCTCACAATCAGAAAGTGAAAATGGTCCAGTCTGAAGCCTCATACCTTACCTGTAAAAATACTGCCGTATCTCAGTCACTAGTTTCCCAGCCACAATTTCCAATCCCACCACATCTGATACTTGAACTGCCGATCCATCTGGGGTAAACAAATAATTGTCTGAGATGGGTCCGTGCTCCAAATCTGCATTCACTTTATACTCCAGGAACTGCTGGGTGACTTGTACAGTCTGGTTACTCTCCCTGTAAAGATACAAGACACCAACCATTCCTTGTTCATTTATTATTTTCACAGAAAGATAGGTAGCAACCTGAGCATATCATCTGCTGTGCAAACACCACTGGACTGAGAGCCAGATCAAGTGGTTTTTTTTTTGGTGATGATTTTGCCAGGGGCACTGCTAGGTGCTGGGGCTACAAAGATGAAAATGAAGTGATCTCTACCCTTAAGGAGCTTACATTCTATTGAAGGGAACAAAATATGCAAGTGTAAGTCTATGCAAACCATAAACAAAATGATGGCAAAGTGGGGAGGTGTCCAGGGAATCATGGGTAAGGATACTGCAAGAACTGGTACTGAGGCAAGGATTCTCAGAGCCATTTCAGGTGTGTATGTGGGAGCCCTGAAAATGCATGGAAAATCACGTGTGAAGAAGAGCAAGAAAGTCACTCAACAAATAAGTTTCTCAATAAACAAAGGCAGGCAGCACAACGTCGTGCAGGGAGTCCTGGAATCCTAGTCCAAAGATTTGGAGGGGTCCCTCTGCCTCCCATGAGACATTAAGCAAGTCACACAAATGGGAGTTGGCTTCCTCATCTGTAAAGTGGGGATAACACCTGCCCTGCCAACCTCCCAGGGCTGTGGATGCGGGTGGGCCAGGCTCTAGGCACACAGCTAGTCAAACATAAATTGGAAACTGGAATAATATAATTATTACATTTAATTTTTATAATTAACATGATATATTAATATATTATATAAATAAGTATATTAATATATAATATAGAAATAATATAATAATTAACTTTTATTTAAAAATAAACTGGAAATATAAACTCATTCTGTGTGTCTGTAAGACACCAGGGAGTCAGAAAAGACCTGGGAATGTGAGAGCTAGAGAAGAAATGCTAGAACATTAGTAGCTAATACAGTGCTCAAAAGTTTACAGAGTTTTTAAGGCCATATAAGCCCCACAACAATCCAGTGAGGTACTAAGGGAAAGGTTTATATTTTATAAAGGAAGAAACAGTCTCCCCCAGTAAGTGACTGCCACAGCTGTACAGCTAGTGACCTAGAACCAGGATTCTAAGTCACATCTTCTTGATTCCAAGTCTGAAACCCTTTTCTTTGAACCATGATGCTTCCCACAGAACCTAGAGTGTTAGCGCTTACAGATGATTTCATCTAACAGGATCATTTTACTGATGAGAAAACAGGCTATGGGGGCAACTAGGTGGTGCAGGGGGTAGCTAGGTGGCAGTGAATAGAACGCTGGCCCTGGAGTCAGGATGGCCTGAGTTAAAATCTGGCCTCAGGCACTTGACACACTTACTAGCTTGTGTGACCTTGGACAAGTCACTAAACCCCAACTACCCTGCCTTCTCCCCTCCAAAAACACAAAAACAAAAACAGAGAGAAAACAGGCAGTGACTTGTACCAGGTCACCCACATGCTGGGACAAGGACCCCATTCTCCTAACTTCCAATTTGGCATTCTTTCTCCAATTCAATACACATTTATTGAGTGGCTACTATGTGCAAGGCCCTGGGGAGACACTATGCCATACTGTGAGGATACAAGATACCATTTTATAGCTTAGTGGCTGTAGGTACTTAATTACAGTCTACAGTTAGCCCCAAGCATCTTCCTGTTCATGTCCTACCCCAGTAGCTCTCACAAGCTGTGCAGGAGGTGTGAAATGTGCAACTTAGAAGTTGGATGTTTTCTGACCTCAGTAGAACCAGATTTGTGCGTCCGTGTGAACTGATGGCTAGCCTGATGGTGTCTAACCACATGTTGGGTGAAATGATGAATTGAATTGTTCCGATAACATCTGTACAGGCAGATGCTGTGAGATTTCTCAGAAAACTGTCCCTCCCAACATCCCTAGCATATACTATATGGTGTATACTGGGTGGCCAAGAGCCATTAGTGAACTAAACTGAGAATGCTTGTCTATAAAAAGGCCTCCAGGGTGAACAGCTCAACGCCTTGGGCTCTGCTAGGTGCCTCTTTTCCTCCATCCTTGAGGGTCAAATCGGACTAGTGCTTATACCTAATAATAACAGCTCAAAGAGTATCTGAAGTTTTTAAAAAAGGGATCTCAAAAAGACTAGGTCTCCAGGCTAGAAGCGCAGGGACTATCCATTAGCACCAGAGCTATGATCTGTTCTGTTTTTGAACTCTAGCCAGTTCACCTTTCCTTAGGCAACCGGGTGGCTCCTCACCCCCTCTTTCTGTAGCCTTGCCACATTAATGTTATTCTTAGTGAGAACCCCTGCTCTGCTCAGCTCACTACAGCTCAGACCTTCTGAACTCAAGAGATCTACCAGCTTCCACCTCCCCAGGAGCAGAGAGTATAGGCATGCGCCACCCTGCCCAGATATAAAGGGCTTTTCCTGGGGAGTATATGTATTATTGTCTCATATTGTGTCAGGAAATTGAGGCTTGGAGAGGTTAAGGAAATTACTTATACTTAGTCCCCTAAGGTGTGTTATAGCTAGAACATCAGCCCAGGTCTCCTAATTATCAAACTAGTGGTTTTGGTTTATTTTGGTTTTTTTTAGCACTATCCTATTTAAAAAAAAAATCTTTTTACAAGTTTTAAATTTACAAACTTAAAATGCTCTAATCAATAAAGTTGTTTTTATTGCATTTTATGGTCTAAAGCAGAGGTGTTATAGATTAAAATCTAATTAGGAAATATTTAACAAAATAAATGAAAATATAGTACAACAAGGATAATGTGAATTTGGAGTTTTTAAAGTCAACATACAGCCCACAGAGATGCTCCCATATGAGTCTGACACCATTAGTCTAGAGTGCTTTATTGCATTTTAACCCCCTACCCTGAATTGCTGGCCTGACTCCAAAGCCCTACTATCCCCCTTTCTCTCCCTCCCCTCACTGCTCCCTCCTACTCTGTCAAAACCCACCAGTCCATGTTGAGGCCCTTCACGATGAGTCCTCCTTGAAGGCCAGTCGGTCTGACTCTGTGGTAGAGGAGAAAAGCACCCCCTGGACTGAAATGCCAGCTCACCTCCCAGATAAGTCCTATCACTTCTTAGCCTGTTTTCTCATCTGCAAAACAGGGAAGATCCTCTGGGCACAACTTACCTCATGGGCTTTGCTGTGAGCACGGGATGTTGTAAACCTAAAAGCAGGCCAGAAACACCATGTTCTTGTTACTGCAGTCATCTTACTTGTCCTGCCAGGGCAGCTTCCTCCCACCACTGATCACACTCATGAACAGAGTGAGAGATGAAGGTCTGGGGACTTTTTGAGTTCTCATTCTTGCTAGTACCCCTAATCACCCTGTGCCACATTCAAGGGACCAAATGCAAAACACCTAAGGAAAGCATAGTAGAAAGAATGCTGCAATGGAATTAGATGCCTGGTCTCTAGTCTCAGCTGCTATTGTACTAAGATGAATGATCCTAGGTGAGGCATTCTTCCCTCTGAGCCTTGGGATTCTCACCTTCCAAGTAGAAGTGTGGGTCTAGAACAGTGGTATAAAACTCAAATAGAAACACCGTTGTTTAGTCATTTTGTTTAGTCATTTTTCACTCAGTGTCCGACTCTGTGACCCCTTTTAGGGTTTTCTTAGAAAAGATGCGGAATTTCTTCTCCAGCTTATTTGAGGAAACTGAGGCAAACAGGGTTACATGACTTGCCCAGGGTCACACAGCTAGTTAAGTGTCTGAGGCCAGATTTGAATTTGGGAAGAGCTTCCTGACTCCAGAGCTGTATCCATAACGCCACCTAGCTGCCTCTCAAATAGAAACAGGACCACTAAATTGTACCTAGGAATCCCTTTGGGCTGCACACTGACTTAAAAAACCACATATTAACATTATCTATGGTTTCTTATTTTTTACTTTATTAAATACTTCCCAAATTACATTTAATCTGGTTCAGGCTCCAATCAGGAGTGTCCTGCAGCTCACATGTTTTGATACCGCTGGTCTAGAAGAATCTCTCTTGGTTCCAGCTACATTATAATAGCAGCATTGTAAACGTGCTTGATTTCTTCTGCTAGACAGAGAGCTTTTGGAGAACAGAAGCAGCTTTGTTTACTCTCATACTTCCCAAGTACTTAGTACTACAAACAAAGCAGGGGCTTAATAAATGTCTGCTGAAAAACAAACAAATAAATAAAGAGTTTGCTGAATGAATGACTGGACCTCTGAGGTTCTACGTCTGACATGTTATGTTTCTAGCCTTCTAAACAGTTCTAATTAAGAACTAGCTGATAATGGCAATTATCTCTTAAAGATTTCTCTGCCCCAAATATTTCTACCGGCTATCTTCTTTTTTTTTTTTTTGGAAGGGCAATTGGGGTTAAATGACTTGCCCAAGGTCACACTGCTAGTTTTTGTGTGTGTGTGTGTTAAGTGTCTGAGGCAGGATTTGAACTCAGATCCTCCTGACTCCAGGGCTGGTGCTCTATTCACTGTGCCACCTAGCCACCCCCTTCCCTGTTATTTCTTAATGATACTTGAAATTCTATCTTTGCACTGAGTAATGGTAATACACAATTACACTTAAAAGGTTTAATGCATTCATTCAGAATAAATGTTATACCTTAATGAGGAGGAGTTCATCAGATACTTTCCTATAGGACAGGGAATGGATGAAAACCACAGGGGTTAAGGTTTTTGTTTTGTTTTGTTTTCCCAGGAGAAGAAAAGAGATATCAAAAATCTAGGCATTATCTGGGTTGGGCAGGCCTGAGTATACACCATAGTTAGGGCTGGGGACAGATCGTTCCAGCTATAAACACTGGGTTTTAAAGATCCAAAGATCTAAATTTGAATCTCTTTTGGAACCCACCAGCTGTGAGATCATGGATAGTTTGTTTTTCTTTTAGAAGCTTCTTTGTATGTGTTATGTTTCCTTAACAGATAAAAAGGCCTTAAGATCCATGAGGATCAAGACAGCATTGCTACATTTAAATTTTTATCTTCCCCAATGATTAGCTAAGAAATCTCCTTAGCAAAAAGACAAAGTGTTTGTTGGCTGAGGCAGTTTCTAGATTCTTTTGGCCTCCTAGTTGTGATGATGATTTTACAGTGGTTAAAGGTCTCTTTAAAAAAAGAAAAGTCAGAACCTGGTAAGAAATTGGATACAGGGCATTAAAATCAGGAATGAAGCCAAGATTTTCACCTTGGTAATGGAAACAACAATAATGCCATTGATGGCCAACAAAATGAACCTTCTTGAGGGCAAAGCCAGTCATAGTTTTATCTCTGAATCAACAGAATTTTTAGCATAGTGCTGGGCATACAATAGGCAGGCAGTTAATAAATTTGTGTCAAAAGCCTGATGAGTTCAACAGTTTGAAGTAGTTTACTTTTTTTTTTAACCATTTGTTGTACTTAACATACTTATGACTTCTCTGGAGTTACACAGTCAGTGTGGGCCACAGGTGGGAACTGAACTTCAGTCTTCCTAACAGACCAGGTGTCGATCCACTACACTGGCCTTCCAAACACTTAGCCTCTCCCTATGCCCTGGCAATTCTCGAAGACTAAGGCGCAGAGAGGTGCCATTTTACAATGGTAGAAGGAGTATCTCCACTGGGTTTTTCCTACACCATTGAAATCACAAGCCTGGTTAAAAAAATGTACTTATGGTGATACCATATAATAGAAAGACCATGCATGGTACTCACTGTCAACAGACCTGGTTTAAGTTATGGCTCTGATACTACTGACCACAGGTAAGTTACCCAACTACCTCTCAGACCCTCAGTTTACTCACTTGTAATACATATGAATATTTTCACCACTTCCCTCATGGAACTGTTGTGAATAAACCTTATAAGACTTAGAAGGCACCACAGAAATGCTGAGTTGTGATTATTAAAAAAAAAGCCTGTGACTCATATAATATATATTTCTCCAAGAAATAAAAACCAAATGAAGTTTCTTTTTGCCTGAGGACCAGTGGGTCTCTAAGAGGAAAACCACCTCTTTACTATTTTAAGGCCAAGAGATGCCAGCAAGAAGCCCAGATAAGCCAGGTGACTCACCTCTCAGTGATGCTGTGCATTAAATTGGTGTCTTGGTCCATAAGTATAGAATAACACTTGTTTGTCACAGGAAACAGTCGCTTGCCAGAGTAGGGTGAAGACTTCTCAGATTTCCTACCGAACTGGAAGATTCTTGCAATCGAGGTTGACTCCGAGTGAACCTCTTCAGATTTGTCGATTGCCTTAATGTAGTAACGCCGGTAACTAAGAGCCTCTATGGTGGCCAGAATGTACAAGTCATAGGTGGACTGAGATACAGTTGAGTTCTGGATCTGCAAAGAAAGAGTAAGAACTGTTAGATAATCTAGTCCTGGTGTGTCCAATACGGCTGAATCTTTCAGGGAGATTTGATTAGTACTGTCAAATGAGGTAGGTGCCACAAGACAAGCTAACAAGCATTCATTAAGTGTCTGCCATAAGCACCTGGGGAACAAAGAAATGCAAAAACAATCCCACTTTAAAGGAGCTCGTGGTCTAATGCAGGAGATAACATACAAACAGCTATGTAGGGACAAGAAAGATAAAGAATAACCCTGCCAGGAATTGGGTAAGCTCACTGGCCTAGGGCTGGAAGACTCCATCCACCTCTTCGTCTTTTGAAAGACCAAGGCCACATCTGTCCAACTCTAGTATGTCTTCTGTCGATTATCTCTAATTTATGCCCCACCTAGCTTGTTTTACACATTGTGCATGTTCTTTTTCCCATTAGACTGTGAGCTCCCTGTGAGCTGGGACTGTCTTTTGCCTCTCTTTGTATCCCCAGCCCTTAGCTCAGTGACTAATAGCACATAGTAGGCATAATAAATGCCTGTTGACTTGACTTGAGAAGGCATTACCTGAGTTGGGCAAATGAAACTGTGACCTTCCAAAAAATGAAGATTTTCAGACTATACAAAAGTGAACCCAACTGACTGCTGGTTACGTTCTAGAATGTATCATTAAAGGAGTGTTTGGCGAACATTTAGAAAGTCCAGCTGTGATTTCTGAGAGTGAGAAGGGGTCCATTAAAAACAGGCTACACCACTGGGAAGACTTATATGAACTGACACAAAACGGAGTGAGCAGAACCAGGAGGACACTGTACACAGTAACAGTAATACTCTAATGACAATCAAATGTGAAAGACATAGCTATGCTGAACAATAAAATCATCCAAGATAATGCCAAAGGACCCAGGATGAAAAATGCTATCCACCTTCAGAGAGAACTAACGAACTGTGAATGCGGATTGAGGCATACTTTCTTTATTTTTCTTGGGGCTTTTTGTGTGTTTTCTTTTGCAACATGGCTAATATGGAAATGTGTTCTGCATGACTGCATGTATATATGAGTGATATCATATTAATTGCCTTCTTAATGGGCGAGGGAGGGTAGAGAAGAGAGCAAATTCGGAACTCAAAATTTTTAAAAATGAATATTAATTTTTTTACACGTAATTGGGAAATATTTAACAAAATAAGTAAATAGAAAAAAACCCTAACAGGCTGCAACAGACTAACTTCATTTTCTATTTTGAATGGGGCACGAGATTTGTAGATTGGGGTGATAATAGACATGGATTATCTGGATTTTGGTGAGACATTTAACAGTCTTTCATGAACTCCTTGTGGGCCAAAATGGAGAGATATGGAGTGGATGACGGTATTAACAAACGGGATTTGGGAACTGGTTGAAGACCAGATCCGAAGAGCAGTAATTCACACTGTAACTCAAAGGAGCTTATAGTCTTGAGCTAAAACTTAGATGGCCCTTTACAATTTGCAAAGAACTTTCTATAATCATCTCCTCTGAGCCTCACAACAGCTCTATAAGGTGGGAGATATTATTATGTTTTTTACTGGTAGGGATGCTGTGGTACTTATAGGTGAACTGACTTCTCCAGGGTTATTTTAGGGGCAGAATTGGAGCCCAAATACTCCTAACTGTAGTCTAGCACCCTATCTACTATACCATGTCAGGACTCTAGTGAAGTTATGTCTGGAAGCCCCAGACACACAGTATGGCTCCTATGTGAATCCAGGGGTTCTCCCTTCACTCTTAGGCCTCTTTCAACTCACTCTTAGATTCCTTAAAGACAATATACATTGCAGTTTAGGACAATGTTGGATGTCTGGTGGCACAATGGATAGAATGCTGGGCCTGGAGTTAGGAAGATCTGAGTTAAAATCCACTTCAGACACTTACTTGCTATGTGACCCTGGGAAAGTCACTTAATATGTATTTGCCTCAATTTCCTCATCTGTAAGATGGGGATAATAATAGCACCTACCTACCAGAGTTATTAGGAAGATTAAATGAAATAATGGTAATATGCTTGGGCCAGTACCTGGCAAACAGGAGGAGCTATATAAATGTTTATCTTCTCTACTCCCCACACATCCTGGGGATCCAGGCTTTGCCTGGTATTCTTAGCTGCCTTTTTGGGTTTTTATGCCCCACTTTCCAAATGACTTCTAAGGTTTCAAAAGAGAAGAACCCTGTCTTTTTTTTTCTTGAATCCTTCAAAGGAGGGATTCAATGAATGTATGCCTAATTGGTTTGGGGGAGTTGAACCCAATGCTAATCGTTTCACTGTGAGTGCTTCATTTTCTGAAGCTTGAAGGCTTTCTGTCTTCACAAGTTCCTTATTGAAATGCAAGAAGTGATGATGAATTTCCTAGTTATAAATTAAGGTAAGATACAGGACAGTGAGCCAGGGAAATTTAGGAAGGAAGGCGGGAGGCCAGACTGTCACTCTACAATGTCACCAAAGGCCAGCTCTCCTAGGGACTGAATCTTTGAATGTGCTGAGATTGGGAAAGCCATTTCCCCACATTAAACATCATTTTCATCTGTAAAACAAACAGGATGAACCAGCTGATCACAAGGGTCCTTTGCCAACTCTGATATTCTATGTTCTATGATAACAGTGGCACACATTTATATGGCACATTAAAGGTTTTGTTTTTCCTTAGAGAATCACAGGATTATAGATTTAAGAGACCTTAAAAACGGGGCTGCTAGGTGGTGCAGTGAATAGAGCACTGGCCCTGGAGTCAGGAGGACCTGAGTTCAAATCTGACCTCATACCCTTAACACAAAAACTAGCAGTGTGACTTTGGGTAAGTCACTTAACCCCAACTGCCTTCCAAAAAGCAAAAAAAAAAAAAGAGAGAGAGAGAGAGAGAGAGAGAGAGAGAGAGAGAGAGAGAGAGAGAGAGAGACCTTAAAAGTCATTGGCTCCAATCCTTTCAGAAAACACAAGAAGAAACTGAGGCACAAATAGGTTAAGACAGTCAGCCAATGAACATTTGGTGCCTACTATCTGCCAGGCACTGTGCTAAACAATGGGTTAAGTAACTGGTCCAGGGTCTCACAACTATGTGCCAGAGGCATGATTGCTTCCTCACCCCAGTTCCACTGCTCTATCCACCATACCATACTGTCTCTCTGTCTATACTCTACTGAGCCTTAGAGTTTCACAGCACTTTAAGGAACTTTTTTCTTCTAGAATCACAAGATCAGATTTACTGTGGAATAGCCCTCAGAGGTAATTCAGTCCAGCACCTCGTTTAAGGGCACAGAGGTGAGTGAGCTGCCCAGGAAGGTGGAGCCGGAACCCTTCACTCCAGTCCAGGCTTTCTACTTCTTCACATGACCTAGAAGCACACAGTGCCCTTCCTCACTGAAGCCCCACCAAGCACATCATGACTAGGGTGAGGAGACCTGGCTCCTGGTTTAAAACAGCAGGCCTGGGGTCATCCAGTTAGTAAGAGTCAGAGCACGGATGCCATCTCAGCTCCCAGGGCCCCAGGCCCAGGGTCTGACCACCTGTATTCTCAAGGCTCTTGCAGATCCAACATTCAGTGAGTCAGCAGACAGGGGGCCAGAGTCCTCAGCACAAAGAACAATTGAGTCAGAGCTGGCAGACTCAGGTCTGAACAAGGATTCTGCTACTAAGTGTGACCTCTGGCAAATCATTTTACTTTCTGGGCTTTGGCTTGGTCATTTGTAAAATGTGAATACTTCTACTTGTTCTACATCCTCTACAGGGTGGCTAGGGGTCCTTTGTTGAGTAGGCAGAGTGGGGTAGGCTCAGCCCTGAATCCTTTGGTCCACGATGTAGGACTCCAGATCTTCTTCAGAACGGGGGGCAGCAAGCTTACGGCAAACCACAGCATGGAGGAGGGAGCATGAATACTGATACTGATACCTGGGCAGGCACAGGATGTCCAAATTCATCTAAGACCATGACCCCTGGAGAATGGACAGTAACAGTAACAAAGGTGGTGATGGTCCAGGCCAGGGGGTTGTAGACAACAGCACATGGCTTCACTTCAGAACCTTTCCAGAAAAGACAAAATCGAAGGTCTCACTTACTGACAGCGAAACAACAGCAAAGCCACCCAACGGGGAAGCGGAGCGTGAAGCTCTCTGTGTAAACTAACAGAACCAAGGCAAAATGTTCACATACATATATACGCGTGTGTATGCTGGTGTAACACACAGCCCAAGTCTCTGCCACAAGCTCCAGGCCCATAATACCAGCTGCCTATCAGATATTTTTATCTGGATGTCCTTTAAGCATCTCAAACTCAACGCATCCAAAACAGAACTCGTCTTCCCCCAGCACCTATGCCTCCTCCAGACTTCTCTATCTCTGCAAAGGAAACCACCGTCCTAGCACCCGCCCCCAAGCCTGTAACTTCGGCATCACCTTTGCTTCCTCACTCTCACAGCACACACCAAGGACAGCCAGACCTTGCTGGTCTGAGCTCTATAACACCTCACCCTTCACCCACCCTCTTCATCTCACCTGGATTAATGCAGTGGCTTTCTGGTTGGCGTGACTGCCTCGAGTCTCTCCCCACTCCCACCAGCCTCCATAAAGCTGCCTAAAGCACAGGACTGAGCAGGTCACTCCCCTTATCACCCTCAGGGTCTGTTACTACCTTCAGCACCAGATACAAACTCCTGTCCCACTCCAAGTCCTTCCAGACTCGCCCCAACCTGTCATTTCTGCCCCTTCACAGGCTCCATGATCTAGTTCAACTGGCCTTATAATTCCCTCTCACTATTCCTGTGCCTTTGCATGGGCTGTTCCGCATGTCTGGAATGCGCCCCCCCTTATCTCTGCCTCTCAGATCTCCCCACCTCCATCTTCTATGGGGAATCTTTCTGATCCCCTCCAGCAATTAGAAACCTCCTGCTCCTCCCTCCCCCAATCACCCTGTGGCACTCTGGTATCTGCCTATACATTTATTTACTGTCTTCCCTGATAGACTGTAAGTGCTAGAAAATGAGAGTTTTTTCACTTAATTTTTGTATCCCCAGGGCCTGACCCCCTGGCTGCCACGTAGGAGATGCCAGATAAATACTTGTTGGCTGAGATAAGCAAACAGTGGCCCAGAGGGGGGAAACTACCTGCCCAAGGTCACACAAGTGGGATTTGAACCCAAGTCTATTGACGCCAAATCCAGAGTTCTTCCCATGACACCATGTAAGGAGGGCAGATATTATTTATCCCCATTCTATAAGCAAGGAAAACAAAGCTCCAAAGAGTGAATTAACTCCCCGGGGTAGACGTGGAACTCAGACCCTAGAATTCTGGTTCTGCACCCACCACCCCACACCGTGCAGTCGGTTCCCCATCCCCCCCATTAGCCTGTGGCCTCCCACATAGGGCAGCTCTCTGGAAGGGACACTGCGTTTGCCTGAATCTCTTTCAGAGACACGAGCTTGTAACTCTTCTTTCTTCTCTGCCCGGAATGTGTCAAGTATGATGGATGCCATTAGCTTCTCTGCAGCAAACATTCCTTCCATCAGGTTGTGCACGTACATGTCTCTCACTTTGGGGGACTCTGTCCCTGTTATGCCATCATGGTGCTGAACCTTTAAAAAAACACACAGTTATAAGATGAGTTTAAGTAAACACACCAGTTGATTCTTTCTGAACTAGAAAATATTAAATGATGTGTTATAGATACTCCAGAAATTGGCCTACAACTTTGTTTTTTGATGCTATAGATAGCTGTGGTGTGGTGGACAGCTCACCATGAGGGCAGTAAGCAAACCTGGGCTCTGGAACTAACTTGACTGAACTCTCTTTGTGACTTTGAGAAAGTCACTCAATTTCCTCAAATGTCAGAAGAGGGAAACAGACTTGATAGCATCCCACAAACATTCTATATTCTAGTATTCTTCCAACTCTAAAATTCTAAGATACCATATATGATGCAAAATGGAATTTAAATTCAGCAAGGGGAGCTCACCATCTGAAACAAAGCTGGTTAATCCTTTTCCTAAAGTAAAATATTTTCTTAATTTGTTTTTAAACATTTTAATTAAAAAAAAACCCAAACTTTAAACATGATGCTCCCCAGTCCCAATCCCATTGCCCCTAAGCAAAACAAAACAAAACAAAACTCTACTTTATTACTTTTTCCTTTTTTAATTTATTTACTTTCAGTTTACAACATTCCGTTCTACAAGTTTTTGAGTTCAGAACTTTCTCTCCCTTCCTCTCCTTCCCCCTTCCCCCCCATGGCAGCATGCAATCTGATATAGGCTCTACATATACCCTCACACCAGATATTAGTCAGGTTGTATGAACAAAGAGAGCTCTACTTTAAAGTCAGGAATCAGCAATGTTAAGGCTTGGAGGGACCTTAGGGGCCATTAGCTCTAACTTCCTCACTTTCCAGAGAAGGAGACCAAGACACAGAGAGTAGAAATGCTTAGCTCTCCTACAGGGGTTTGGATACTACACCATCTCCCCCAGCAGCAGCAATCTCATCAGCATAATTTGGTGCTTATAAAAATGCTCTATGTCAATTAAAGCATCTGAGTCTCAAAACAACCCAAATAAAAAGGTAGTGCAAACACTATCAAACTCATTTTACAGATGGCGAAATGGAAGGAGGCCTGAGAAGTGAAGCAGCCTGTCCAAGACCGACAGTTCCCCCATTTGTCTCAGAGGCACTCAAAGACACTGTCCTGTGCCTGATACAAACTAGGGGCTTAGTAAATGTCTGATGACTGACCCACTACAGAAGCACTGATATGGGGTTTGTAGTCCCACAAGTGGCTGCTTCCCTGTAAAATGGCTGGGCTGGCCTAGCTTGTTGCTAAGATTCCTCCAGCCCAGTATTCGAAGACTCTTTCTAGATTCTAGAGTACATTACAAAAGGTATTATTATAGAGAGATTGCAGAGTCTAATGACACTGCTGTTAACTATAAACTTTCAGCATAATCCCAGGTGACCTCTAGACCAGTGTTTCCTGAACCTGAAGAATAATGTGGATCTGTAATCTCCCTTCTTTACTGCTGGCCATTCTGCCCTTGGCAGAGAGAAGCCGGTGCAAGGGAGAAGGATGTAGGAAGAACAGGAGGGGATTTACAAGAGAGGAACAATACTCAGAGATGGAATCAGTTTTTAAATCTTAGAGGATTATTCCTTAATCCAGAATCTATGATTTCATTGCCATAGGGGACTACCCGATAAGGAAAATCCCCTTATCAACACAGACTGGAAGCTGCTTTGTGACCTGAGGGTTGCCTGGGAGGTTTAGAGACTCACTCAGGTCACTTGGCCAATACATGTGAGAGTCAGCACTTGAATTCAGGCTGTCTTGACTCTGAGGTTGGCCCTCCATACCATGATACCAAGATAATCCCTGGATTTATAGGTTTTAAGGAGTATTGAAAATAAAAGTTTAAAACTTCAATAAATTTTGGGTGTGGACTAGTAGTTTGGGAAATTCTTATCTACACTATCCCAAAGAGAGGGCAATTCCTCTAGACAGTGAGCACAACTGAAGTGTCCCTGGGCATTCACTCTGGTTTATCTGAAAAATATCATGCAGCTGTATCTTAGGGAGAAGGCACAGTGGATCATATTTGTCACTCCTGCTACCGGGGAGGCTGAGGCTACCAGACTGCTTGAGCTGAGAGTTCTGAGCTAAAAGCTGATTGGGTGTCCCCACTAAGTTCATTACCAATATGGTGATCTCCTGGGGATGGGGGCATCCATTAACTTAGCTTTGTGACATTTTATTAACTATATTTCAATACAATTGGTTACCTTTATAATTCTATGTATTTTATCTTATGCATTTAAAAATATTCTTGGGGCAGCTAAGTGGCACAGTGAATAGAGCGCTAGCCCTAACTCCTCCAGGAGTCAGGAGGACCTGAGCTCAAATCAGGCCTCAAACACTTAACACTTACTAGCCGTGTGACCTTGGGCAAGTCACTTAACCCCAATTACCCTGTCCTTCCCCCTCCAAAAAAAGCAAAAAAAAATATTTTTCTGTGAATAGGTTCACAGGCCTTACCAGATTTCTAAAAGTACTCATGATATTAAGAAAAACGGGGTTGAGAACCCTGATCTAGTCTAAGACAATTCCAAAAGACTCATGATAGAAAATGCTGTCCAGGGGCGGCTAGGTGGCGCAGTGAATAGAGCGCCGGCCCTGGAATCAGAAGGACCTGAGTTCGGAGCCGGCCTCCAACACTTAATCCGCACAAACAAAAACCTAGCCGTGTAACCTTGGGCAAGTTACTTAACCCCAATTGCCCTAAAAGGGGCGGCTAGATGGCACAGTGAGTAAGAGCGCCGGCCTCGGAGTTGGGATGACCCGAGATCAGATCCGGCCTCAGAAAATGAGCACCCACGCATAAATAATGACTAGCCGTGTAACCTTGAGCAAGTTACTTAACCCCAATTGCTCAAAAAAAAAAAAAAAACCAACAAAAAAAAAAAAAAAAGAAAATGCTGTCCAAACCCAGAGAAAAAACTATGGAGTCTGAATGCAGACTGAAGCATACTATTTTCTCTTTCTTTTGCTGTTTTTTTTTTCTTTCTCATGGTTTTTCCTTTTTGTTCTGATTCTTCTTTCAGAACATGACTAATGTGGACATGTTTAATATGATCATATATGTACAGTCTATGTCAGATTGCATACCATCTTGGGAAGGGGGGAAAATTTAGAACTCAAAATCTTATAAAAGCACATGTTGAATTCAAACAAACAAACAAAAAGAATCCTGACCTAGAACCCTAATTGTCCATACAAACACACAGCAAAGAGATTGTGAAATAGCCACGGGAATATATGAAACAATGGGAGTATTTGGAGTTGTGGTTTGGGAAGCTACTCTGCCTCAGGTAACCCAAATTCAAATCCTGCTTCTGCCACTTACTGTCTAGGGCAGAAAACCTAATTTTCATGGTCCTTGGTTTCCTCATCTCTAAAGTCAGAGGTGTGAACTAGAGCGCTCTAATGTCTGTTCCAACTCTGAACCTGTGATCCTCTGAGGTCTTCACCACTCAAACAGGTTATGATTTCCTGGGTGCAGCAAGTGTCCTCACTACAATCTGTGGGCAAAACATTCATCTCCAACAGCCAACTCATGCATGTGCCTCTGCACTTAATGAGGCTGGTCTTCTGATGACAGACGTGCTGTTTATCCCTGGGCTTGTACTCAGAGCTTCTCTAGTGTGGTGGAACCTGCCAGGGGGCCTTCTGCTGGCAGTCTGGGAGAAGCCAGGGTCCCCTTGACACTAAGATAAGACACCAGAAGGACACTGCTATCACGATGATGCCTGTTAGTGGTGCTGTGAGTGATGCCATCAGGAGCCCAAGGGTCCCTCCAGTGAAGGTCATATTTGTGTGAAGATGTCATTTTACCTCTGAAACGGCCCACCGCAGCTTCTGCAGCTGCTCCAAGGACTCAGGTGTAGACAGAGGACCTTGAGGGTTCTGCCGAACATACTGGGTGAACATGGACTCTCCTGCATAAAGACGGGAGCTCGCTCTCCGGGCGATCCCTTTCAGAGAGCTCCGGGAAGTATAAAATCCAGTCCAGCTTTGAAATGGCTCTAAGAAAGAATGTTAGAGAAACAGTCTAGTACTAAAGGCAAGGATGGCCCTCTAACATTGCTAATGATGTGTGGCCAGGACTTGAGAGCCCAAGTCTACTGACTCAAGCCAGGAACTCTACCCTAAGTGCAAGCCCTGGACCTGACTTCACAGCTTCATCAGCACTTGGTTCCCCATCCTAGGAATAAGCTCCAGAGAAGTCATGTACCTGGACCTAGATATACACCTGTGAATTCCCCTCCTCCCCCATACCCCCCAGTGACAGCATAAGGAAAAAGGAGCCAAGGTCAAATGCCAACCCATACCTCTAAACCTCCTCTGCCTGTGACTGAAATCTCCCTCCACAGCACACTTTCTCATTCCCAAATGATGGCAGATCTCAGCATTTACAACCTCACCTTGCCAGCAGGTTTTCTATCAGGATACTCTCAAACGCCCCAGTAGAAAGGCCAGGGCAGTGAACTGCCTATTGTGCTGGGGGCAGTGATGGAGGGAGCGGGTCTTCTCCTGCCTGGTGGTGCCCCAGCCCCTGATACCTAGCACTGCAGTAACCAGGCATTAGGCAGGGTGTCTATTGTCATGGCATAGAATACAAGCCCTCTAGGAGCTGCCACAGTCTAAGGAGGACAGAGATAAGTTAGAGGATCAAGAGAAGAACAAGCAGAATCTGGGTGTGATTAGCCTAGAGAAGATCATCTTTAAGCATCCAAAATATGTCACAGAGAGAAAGGACAGAACCAGGAGAAACGGGAGTAAGTTGTGAAGAGGAAAAATTAGGCTCAAGGTCAGGAAACCTCCCCAACACCTGGGGCTATCTAAAGGGAAGAGTGGGGGGCTCCCTCTCCCTGGAGGGCTTCCAGCAGAGGCTGGATGACCATCTGTCAGGTGTGCTACAGGGGGATTCCTCTGGTGTACTGGACAAAATGGCCAACAAGGCCCCTTCTAACCCTCCACTTTCAGAAGCAGCATGGAGTCACAGACAGAGCACTGGACTTGGGGTCCAGACTGCCTGTGTTCAGACCTTCCCTCCACTCTAGCTGTGGAACTTAGGGAAGTCACTTCATCTCTCTGGTCCTCATACTCCTCCTTTGTAAAATAAAGGAGTTGTACTTTGGGGTTCCTTCCAGCGCCATGTCTACGATTCTGTGACTCTATAGCAGCCCACAGGGCCAGCTCATTTAAAAAAAAAAAACACTTTAATGCTTACTACGACGGCTAGGTGGCACCATAGTGCACAGAGTGCAGGGCCTGGCGTTAAGACCTGTCTTCCTGAGTTAAAATCTGGCCTCAGACACTTACTGTGTGACTCTGGTCACTTAATGCTGTTTGCCTCAGTTTCCTCATCTGTAAAATGGGCTGGAGAAGGAAATGGCAAAACACTGCAGTATCTTTGCCAAGAAAACTCCAAATGGGGTCACGAAGAGTTGGGCACAACAGAAAAATAACTCAGCAGCACAATAACCCAGAAGCATTGGCAATGCGTGTACTTTTACGTCTGTTATACAGATGAGAAGACTGAGGCTCAGTGAGCTTTTTGTTTTTTTGTTTTGTGTGTGCATTAAGTGTCTGAGGCCGGATCCGAACTCAGGTCCTTCTGACTCCAGGGCCAGCGCTCTACTCACTGTGCCACCTAGCCGCCCAATCTCATTTAATTTTTTGACAAAATCCTGGGAGGGGGGTGCTATTGTTATCCCCATTCTACAGCTGAGGGAAACTGAGGCAAATGGCGGTCAGGAGCACTGGGGTCCTAGCACAGACTTTGTCACAGCCAATTTGGGCCTCAGTTTCCTCTTCTGTAAATTAAAGGGCGTCTGATGAACCCACATGCTTTCTTTTGCCTCTGTGAATGAATGGAATCAATCAATACTTATTGAATACTTTTTACGCATGAGTTATTAGGGCATAAAAAGACACGTCCCTGAGCTTAAACTAGTAGTGGAAGTGAGAGAAGTACAACCGGCAATAATAAGAACGCTAACAAGAATAACTGAGTGCTTTAAGTAGTGCTTTAATATTTGCAAAGCGGTTTATGGAAATTACCTTGTTTGACTCTCACAAGTGACCTGTGAGCAGGCAGCATATAAAATATTATTTGTATTTTAGAAAAGGGACACACAGGGAAGTCACTTTCCACATGGGGCAATCATGGAAGGCTTCCAATGGGAGGCAGCATTTGAGACGGGTTTTAACTGATGGGAAAGACTTCAAGAGGCCAGCAGGGCAAGGGAAGTCATTCCCAGAAAAGACAGCAGCCTGAACAAAGCTGATTCTGGAAAAAGGCTGTGGAGGTTTGGCAAGGGGTAGGGATGGTGTTACCAAACAGACAGTAATTGTGATTAAGAGAGCTATGGAATCTTACTGCCAGAAGGGACTTTAGAGCATCAGAGAATGTCAGAGACGGAAGAAACCTTAAAGAACACAGAAAAAAGAATGCAAGATCCAGAAGGGACCTAACAACCTAGAACAGAATGGGGCTCTGAATGCAGATGCCAGACCTGGAAGAGGGACCTCAGCATTTACTTAGTCTCACAAGCTCTTCTGTCAGAGAAGGAAACTGAGGACCAGACAAATGAATGACTTGTTATACAGAGATAGAGATGGAGCCAGGACCAAGGTCTCTTAGTTTGTGGAACAAGCTGTTCCAGCTTCACTACACGACCTCAGGGAGGCAAATGGGAAGCAATCTACCTTAGAGCTATGGTCAGTCTCTGCTGCCTGGACTCTTCCATCATGTCTTTAAGTGCGGAAGCAGGAGGGCAATCATTTCCATCCACCCCTCTGAGAGTGAACCGTCAGTCACTCATCCTGTGTTAGTCTGAAGTCTGTGACATGGCCTAAGTGTGTGTGACCTCTAGTGGATGCAGGGAGGCAGGTGAGAGGCCCTTGACAATACCTCCTGGTGTGGTGGCTCTATGGCCAGAGCTGGGAAGGGACCTCTCACCTCTACTTGGGTGGCTACCACGAGTGGTGGGGAACACAGAACCTCTGATTAGCATTTTAGAATTAAGGCTTATTGTCTAAGCTTCTTTAACTTTCAGAAAAGATCAGAAGAGGGAAGATTCCTTTTCCTTATTCACCTGTCAGCAGGGTTGCTGAAAACGCAACCCTTTTCAAGCAACTGTCTTGAAGCTGGACCGTTCAGTCCTCTTGTAAATTAGCCTCAGTTGATACTATGGAATTATAATGCCCAAGATAGAACAAGGCCAGTATCTGAGGAAATGCACCTCCATCCATTCTCTGCAGAGTTGGGAAAATGATAATGGGTGCAGAATATTTCACATAGTGTCAGTCTCAACTGATGTGTTGGCTTTTGGTTTTTGGTTATTGGCTTTGGGGAAAAAAAAACTGTTACAAGGGATGGCTTGCTGGAGAGAGGCATTTATTTTAAATGAAAGATTTAAAAGCAAAAGATATCAAAATTTTTAGGAAATTAACCTCAGTTACTTATGAGTTTTCCTCATAAGGAACTGAAATCTGCAACTCCCAGAAAGTTTCTGGCTCCCAGAAACAATCAAGTAAATAACAAGCATTTATTAAGCACCCACTGGGTGTCATTTATGGTGCTAGCTATTGAGGATCCAAAGGCAAACATGACATGGCTCCTGCCCCTGGAGAGAAGCTACCATGTTCATATTAAAGGATATACAAAGTAAACATCAGGCAACTCGAGATAGGTGAGAAGAAGGGACCAGGAAAGGTCCCCTGCAGAAGGTGGCATTTAGAACTTGTCTGGACTTCTCCTTCTGTTCACTTAATGCTGCCACACAGAGCAGTCCCAAGAGCACAAGGCTAAGGGTCTAAACCCAGTTCTGTCATGACGTGAGCTCTATAACCTGTGCCAAGCCACTCCCTTTTCTGCCCTTGGTTTTCCTCTCTGTAGAATGGGGAGGGGGCAGGGATTGAACTTCTTGCCTTTTTTTTTTTTTTTTTTGCTTTTTTGGAGGGCAATTGGGGTTAAGTAACTTGCCCAAGGTCACACGGCTAGGTTTTTTTTTGTTTGTTTGTTTGTGTGTGTGTTAAGTATCTGAGGCCAGATCCGAACTCAGGTCCTTCTGACTCCAGGGCCGACGCTTTACTCACTTTGCCACCTAGCCGCCCCAGGGACTGAACTTCTAGGAAGGATATTGATAAGCTGGAAAGACTCCAGAGAAGGGCAGCAGGCAGCCCTTGTGCTCATGATGGTTAAGGACAGGGTTCAAGGACTTAGGATATTTAGCCTCGAGAAGATAAGATTTAGTGGGGACTGATAAACGTCCTCAACGTCACAAAAGACCGTCACATGAAGGAGGGGACCAGCCCCAGAGGAACAATGAGTAAAAACTGCAGAAAGGCAAATTTAGGTTTGATTTAAGGGAAAACACTTTAACAATGAAAGTTGTCCCAAAATGGAATGGGCTGCCTTGGGATGTAGAAGTTCCTCTGTCACTGCAGGCCTTCAAGCAAAGCCTAGATATGACATAGGCATGGGTGGTCCCTTCAGCCCTTTACTACTCAGATTCTGTGATTCTGACTGAGTGATCCCCAAGGTCCTTCTCTGCCCTTGTGGTTTACAGTCTGTTTCAAGGTCTCTTTTGGAACATTCTGAATGTCCTCTGAGAGAAAAAAAAATTGGAATTTAATCATAGATCGGAATTTTTTGTCTTTAATATAAATGTCATAGGGGAAGTATCTTGAGGGTGGGGCACTGTTGCTTTTCACCTTGTATCCCCAGGGTCCTACACACACAATAGACAATTAATGAAGGTTTATTTAACTGCACTTTTTTGAAACCTGAAAACAGTGAGGCCTCTAATAAAGTCTGAGTAGCCTAAATGGAAGTCACTGGTAAGACACACACAACCCTAAGTATTTCTAGGGTAACCCAAAGTGAGGGGGAAAGCAGGCAATGTAAGTACCTGTCGAATAGGGAAGAAAGTCCTGCTGGTTCCGTATGCTCCAGGTGACATCTCGATCATGAATGGCACGGAAGTAATCACCTACAGTAGCATATTCCACAGTGACCCCAAACTCCTCAGAGTGGTTATTAATATAGGCTAGCAATGGATCCATGTTGGCAAACTGGACAGATGAGTTAAAGAACTGCTTGTCACAACCCTGCAATTCACAAACAAAAAGGATAACATGGCACCAGAAGCCAGGAGCCTTGGGGTCTCGTCAAAGCCTGTATTAGGTGGGCAATGCGCTTACCTCTCCATCTTATCTGTCCAACAGCACCTGCCCCTATGGGTTATGAAGATCTATGAAAGGTCTATTTGTGATAGCATCATTATCCCTACAGATAACTGTGAGCCCCTCAAATCTACCACAAGATGGTCATGATCTCATTCCAACTGGAAGCACTACAGGTATCCAAATGTAGTAGAAAGGCTCAGGT